>JASJUZ010000403.1:0-328462 GCA_037159825.1 Tupiocoris notatus | reverse complement strand
GAAATATTAATTTTCTCCCCCCTCAAAACCCCCCAGAAATACTCTTAAAATTGAGCAAGCAATGTGGAGACCGTTGTAAGACCGAGATTGATTTTTGGTGAAAATTTCAAGATTTAACTATTATAGTTTGGCCGGAAAGTGTAGACGGCAGACACACAGAATTTTTTTTATTGGATATTAGGATTCGACATGCCTTGAAACGTAAAACATCAAATTTTGAGGGGGGTTTAGAAAAAAAATTTCTTGAGCGATTACAATGGTTTATTATTGAACAATAAATCAAAATTGTAACTGTGTTGACAATCAAAGGAACAGAAACGAATCAAACCATTATAGAGTCCAGTTTCTAAGGCCATTAAACAGAATAAAATTACAATTATTCGATGATTACCTAATTGAAGAGGTATTTTCAATTCCCACTGTCTATCGTGATTGGAATGACTGAGCGCTATTCAAAAATCCTTTTACTATCATCCACACAGGAAAAAATACAACAGACTATTTTACGGGCGTTGATTTATTTGAATGTTCTATTACTAAAATATTATTATTAAAATATCAATAATTATCAAAAGGCTCAATATCGATATAAAAATAATCTATAGGTGAGTAATTAAACGTATAGATATTTTTATATAATGAATAAATAAAGCTGTCTCCCTACTCTGTAATAATTACCACTGTTTTAAGAGCAAGGAATGATAGCCCAAGTGATACTACTGTGGAACTATTTTTTCCTCCAAATGTAAGATTCATTCTAACGGTAGAACAATGTCTCGTTTCCACAATTAACAATCGTCCACAGCATCAAGTGTCATTCAACTCACCAGACCTGAATGACATGATGCCAGTTCTCATAAGTATGCCAAACAAAGGAGAGCTTGAATTGGCATTCAAGTTTTTCAAGCACTTGGTTCATCAGTAAGAGTAGACTACCATCTATTTAAATTTAAATTAAGCATTAAATCATTACTATCAATAAATTTTAAAAAGCATTACCATCAACATAATTGATATTTAGAATATTGGAATAGTTCAGTGAAATTATTGATAATATCCCCCAAAATGGATATTTCAGGGACATTGATTAAATATTCTTTTAAATTATAAATCAAAAATTAAATTTAAAAAATGTCGGGTTATGCTATATAAGAAATGAAGGTTTATTGCGAATATCGGTCAATTGATGCAATTGGTTTTTGGTCGAACATACTCATTGAAATTTTATTTACTATTGTCTGACATAAGCTCGACATCAACATGGTCTTCCCACTATTTCAAATAGTTGTTCAGACGATTGATGAGCGCTCATTATTTGTATAGACACGGCTAAATGTCAAAAATTAATCAGCTTTAATTATGTAAGGAAAAATTTCCGAATCTGGCCTGATTGAGTTTATTGACTATTTTAAAATTCTTCTTAGACTGTACCTAAAGGTAATGAATTAATCGAATATATTACAAACCCCTTCAACAATACCGGCTTATACCCTGGCAACGAATCAAAATACGGACTATAATCATAGAAAAGTATTCGAAATAAATATAATGCTGGAACTTACCACGTTATCACCATCCAGGTTCATTTTTCTTAGACATGGTTTCTCCTACAGCACCTTCCGTTAGATGAGGCCACGATGCTGTTGACATGAGCTGCAAGGCGCGGTTAAATTTAACTTCGAGAGACAATCTGAGGATCTGAGCACGCTTCAGAATGCGAGAGCAGCTTGGCCTAGTTGTTGACGGGTAACGCCGTTGAACGGGATATCAGTTGTAGCAATGTCCGAAAGCGTCAACACAATGCAACAGGTCATACCGATAAAACAAAATTAGGTATTAGAGTGCGTAACACGATTCAGCACTTACTCAATCCCGGGAAACGGTGGAAAATTATGTAACTTCGAAAGAAAGCATTTTCCCACAGATAAGCGCAAAAGTTCCACTTCTCACACACCTTTGGTAATCGGCAAGTCCAACTTATGTCTCTACGGCTCACGAATTTACGTCTTCACGCCGCGAAAAGTCGAACCCGGTCGAAACTTCATTACAAAAACGCGTTATTGTCGAAACGAGAAAAGCGGGCGCGATGACATCGAGTGAAAACAGCGAAATCGAGTAGTAAACGAAAACGGGACAGGAACCACAAACATACGACACAATTAAACGCCAACGACAAAACGAAAAAGAACAAGGCGTTTTTGACAAAGTGGACATATTGTCCGCTAGGAGCGCTGAGATCTTTAGACGTAATGTTCTGCATAATAGTTCAATTTCATCCGGTAGGAGCGCTAACTCAATCTAAGTTGCTATGAGAAAAATGTACATTCCAACCTTCGTTCTTAGGAGTGAAACAAAAAATAAATATGGATGATGTACCTATTGTGCAAGGTGTATAAATGACAAGGTGGGCTCGATCATTAAGGGGCAGCTTTCTCTGACGTCACTGGTATAAACTTTCCTCATAGCCGCATACGAATTTCATTGCAACAACGTTACTTCTCCGCTTTCCTTTCAATAAGAATGTTTTGTGTACGCCAAGTTTTTTTTATTACAGTTTATTAGTTTTAATAGAGAGTTTCATCAAGGTTTTTTTTAATCAAAAAAACTTATGATAGGTTTTTTCTGCCTCTAGCCACCAAATAATTAATAAAAACCGAGAATTAAAAATTTCTAAAAGTCTTAGAATTATTCACGAGGATCTACGATGTCCAATAAATTAAATTCCACCGAAACGCTGGGTCACCGGAGGGAAATAAATCGTTACGTGCGCCTTCATATGAAATACGGCAGTACCCGCAATACATAGCTGCAGTTGCTGGCGTTGCCTATGCCGATGACTAAGGCGTCGATCGGACGCTGGTCAGGATTTTCCGTCTGTACGGTATCGCTATCGATACTTCCTCAGTCTCAAATATTAATCGAGCATTTACTCGGTATTTTCAAGAAATATTGAGGAATTATTCTTCTCAAGAGTCTCGATATTATTATGGTGAAGTTTGAACAGAGTAGAAAAATTGCTATTGAGATAGGTTTTTCTACCTCTAGCCACCAAATAATTAATAAAAAACGAGAATTACACATTTCTAAAAGTCTTAAAGTTATTCAAGAGGATCCACGTTGTCCCAAAAATTCGACCGAAACGCTCGGTCAGCGGAGGGAAATAAATCGTTACGTGCGCCTTCATATTAAATACGGCAGTACCCGCAATACATAGCTGCAGTTGCAGGCGTTGCCTATGCCGATGATTAAGGCGTCGAGCGGACGCCGGATAGGTTTTTTTCCGATTGTACGGTATCGCGATTGATACTTTCTCAGGCTCAAATATAAATAGAGCATTTTTACTCGGTATTTTCAAGGAATATTGCGGAATTATTCTTCTCAAGAGTTTCGATATTATTATGGTGACGTTTGAACAGAGTAGATAAATTGCTATTGTGATAGGTTTTTGGTTTATTATTCAATAATAAACCATTGTAATCGCCCAAGAAAAAAAAATTTTCTAACCCCCTCAAAATTTGATGTTATACGTTTCAAGGCATGTAGAATCCGAATATCCAATAAAAAAAATCTGTCCGTCCGCCGTACGCCGTCCGCCATTACAATGGTTTATTATTGAATAATAAACCAAAAGTAAAGAACATTGTTAGCTGAGTCAAATAACATAAAATATATAGACATCTGATGTAAAAACGTCAATTTCAATAATTTTTTCCCACTTCTTTTTCAACGGTGATTTTTTTTTTTAACTTCATCAGTGAAGAACGTTAAAAATGAAAAAATAGTGTTTCGAAAATAAAATATCTGAATATTTACGATCAAGTAGGTATTTTAAAAGTCAATTTTTAAATTATTTGAATTCTATCAGATTATTTTTGTTTCTTTTAATTTTAAGTATGGTTATAGATAAAAAATTTTATCGAGAAAAAATGATACCTAATTAATTGTAAGTACCTAATGAAATTCCGCTGCCAAAGGTTAGTGAAAAGCTATTTAACTAGTGTTAGTCTTTATACCAGTGACGTCATACCGTGCGGGTTAGTATCGGATCGAGCCCACCTGTGTTCTAGTCACCTTGCCTATTGTGCAGTGGTTTATTATAGAGGTGGGCGTTTCTGCTACTTTGGGAAAACGTTGATCAACGTTCGTTGACGAGCGATAACTGTTAATAAACTTTATTATTCCTTTGCCATGCACTTGTGTTTTAACTGTCCTGGACGTTTCCACTAAACAACAAATAATTGGTAATTACAAGAAGACACTCCATAGCAACTATCAAAATTTCTATACATTTTATTTTTCTCAATTATCTAACTAAAAGTTAAATTATTCGCCTAACAATATTGTGTATTAGGGGAGTAAAAGAGCATTCCAACAAGTATAGGACGTTTATAGCAAGTCTGGAGTTTCGCCATATTGTCCAATTTCTAAAAAGGTCAAACATGCCTCACGAAAGCTGCGATAACTTGGGAACCTTTGAAGCTATTGACTCCGTTATGGTCTCCTCAAAAAAAAATCTATAGTAACTGATACCAATCACACCCTTTCCAAAAAACCTTCGAAAATACGAGTTTTCTCTCCCTTATAACTTTCCAAACATACGTTTAAAATTAACGTAGCGTTTTGGCAAAAGAATTGGGCCATTGTGATGCCTTAACTATGTCGATTTTTTGGTCTGTACGATTATTTTTCTATTAAAAAATAAAATAAATAATATAAAAATAAATTTAAAAAAATAAAATAAATAAATAAAATAATAATAATAAAAATATAATATAATAAAAGGAGATAAGAGTTACTGACCTAATAAGCAGAATGAATCAGAAGCCAGACTTGGAAATATCTCATAAGTAATTTTTTGTTATTTTTAGATTTTTATAACTCCTATTCAGTTACAATTTATTGCATAAATCTCTACATGTCGCAGCTTGGCCAAAAGATTAGAATCAATTCAATTATTGAGAAGAAAATAGCTCATTAGTTTTTTTTCTTGGCTCAAAATAAAATAAACATGCGACAGTTCGACTGAGTGGAAACAAACGCCTAGATATTCTAAGGTATCAAGGCGAAATATGGTTTACCCTTTCTACGCAACTGTGTTAATCCCAGGCGACATGAAAAACACATCAAATATCTCTCCGAAAAACAGGTTTCGATTAATGCACTCTACCTAAATTCTAGTATGTTTCTGAAAAACTCAATTGAAAATGATCTACATCAACTGCTCAAGTGGCTTTTATAATGGCTCGTATACCGCAGGGCATTAATAGTCACAAACTGCTTCAAATATTGACGAACCGGTTCAATCTTCATCGTTCCTTTAGTGGCAATTCGCTAGTGAAATGCTCATCCTCCGGTGGCCTGTCGTCCGTTGAAATTATGGACAGCCGCGGCCTGTTGAGCAATGTGAATTTCTCGATAGGATTGGTTTGGTCGATGCTCGGATTAGGAGGGGAGGATACGAAATCGAATAAAGAGACGTCGGTTTCCTCCTACATAGAACAAGCTGAGGCAGCAATACAAGTAAGGATTTGCTTGACAATTCATTCGTGAGGGCTTGATTCATTCATTTGATCATGAGTCGTGGAAAAATTTCGGTGGTCGAAAACCTTCGGGGGTTTTCTGTTTTTTTTTTTTTTTTTTTTTTTTTTTTTTTTTTTTTTTTTTTTTTTTTTTTTTTTTTTTTTGCTCAAATTTCCTGTGTTTGGATGACAACCTCGAGTTCAAATTCTAAAGTACAGCGAATTTTCTAAACATTTGAGCAGGTGTCTAGTGCTCTTGTAGGTTCAATAGTTTCTGAGTTACTCCACTTTTACCTATATTTTTTTCAGAAAGTTGAATTTTTTAGTGTAAGCTATTTTTCGCGAGGAATGAAGTAGTATCAAACTCAATTGGCTCTGATTTTAAAAACCATAGTATGATGAAAAACTGAACTTGCGAAAAATGATCAAATTTCAAAGGAGTCTAACCATCCAATCCAAAGAGCTGCAATTCTGCTTAAATTGCATCAAATTTAATATTCTTTAAAAATGGTACGTTACGTTTTTACCCAAAAACGCAGCGTTTAGGAGAGTTGAGCAAAAAAACTGAAAGAACTTGAGAAATTTCGAGGTTAATTGGCCGCCACTTTTTTGTTTGCGAACTTGGATTTATTTTCTCAATAAACAGAATATAAAAAAAGATCGCTTCATTTTCTTAGCAATCATCAAGTACCTTTAAATTAAACCTTCACAATGAGCTTCGGGTTTTTCTCATTTCTAGGAAAATAAATTGAAAGAGGCCCAATATCTTCTGGAAGAGGCACTTCAGGTGACGAAAGAGATTCAGGCTGTTGGAGTTTATTGCGTCTATGACATGCTCGCTACTCTTGCGTTTCGTCAAGGGGACGTTGAAAGAGCTGAAAAAATCCTTCTGCAAGTGATTCAAAGACTAGCCGAAAAAAATATCCCTTCGTCGCACAACACGGTTGTCAATTTTCACCTCAAATTGGCACGAATCCATAGCACAATGGGCAAGGATTTTCTCGCTGAGAATGGCTTCAGGTAGGGAAATTGGGGGATGGAATTTTTCCAATGATGAACAATCTGCATGCATGAAATGAAAACATAGGTACCTACTCTTGTACCTACCTACCGCATTGTTTAACCAGATGATTTTTCAGAAAGTGTCTCAACATTCAGCAAACGAAATTCTTGAACGGCGAGAGGGATGAAGAAACTTTGCTCCTGTGCTTGAACGTCCAATTCTGGTACGGTAAATTTTTAGTCGCCCAGAAGAAATATTCTGACGCCAAGCAATGTTTTGAAAACGCTTTCACGCTCAGTGCCGATTTGAAATCAATCGATTCGCGTCAGGTAATTTTTATAATAAAATTTCATTCGATTTTATTCATATCAAGGGAATTAAACAAAGAGAATAAACTTGGAAATAATTACTACTGTAATGGAATATTCTGTCGGTTCAATATTTTCTCTTTGATCCCTCGTATTTATTAGCTCAATCGAAATTGGCAATACTGAACCAAAACGTATTTTCGAACGGATTAGGCCTCGACGGGAGAGAATGGAGTTAGCAGGTACTTGAGACTTACACCAGATCGCGTTGATATACAGTTCGTGGAATAAAGGGCTTTAAAGAATAACTCACTGAGATTCAATAATATATTATTGCCTATCCTGAAGAAAAATGATTCGTAATTCCACCAATTGTAACATTTTCAACCTCATCTTTTGAATAATTTTTCAGGTCCCTAAAATCTTGTCTAAATCAAACTTTTTGCACGAATCTTGCGTCGTAAACATTCAGCCCGACAGGCAACTGAACAATAAATTGACGGTAGACGACTCAGACGTTTTTTCCCCGACTAAAAAACATCTTTTTTCCTCGACTGAAAAATTAGATTTTTTCCACCACTAAAAAATATTTTTTTCTTTCGAATTAAAAAACGCTGCAAATGATAGTACAGTGGTTTATTATTCCTTTGCTTCAACTATGATTTGAGAAGACCATCCACTTGTGGTAATTCAGAAAGTCTCAAGTTACACCTTCGTGGAAAAAATACTTTTTCTTTCGAATTAAGAAGCTGTTATTTTAAATAACATTTTTCAATGAAAAAAATTTAATGTGAACATTTTTAATTTTAAAAAGTAGGTACCTACCTATTGTTTTATTTTATATTCTTGTAGAATAATCTTTTAATTTCAAAAATGATAAGTTTTTATTTGAAAAAATATTTTTTTGTTTTATTTTTTATTTGAAAAATATTATTATTTATTTAAAATACGTTATTTATTATATAAAGTATAATTTTCTCATAAAAAAGTCAATCAATTTTTTCAGGCATTAGTGATTTTATATCATCTCGGTGAAGTCGCATTCGTAGCAGGTAAGACGATTATGCTGGAAAATGCTTAAACAATATCTAATTGAATAGATTAATCTCTGCCTGGTTTCTGTTCAGGGGAAATGGACGAAGCTCTGAAACACTTAACGAACGGAGTAATTCTAGGACGGGCTATTAACAGCAAAGACATGCCGACGTATTACCTGAAAATCGCTCTGGTGTATCATCAGAAGGGAATGTACAACGAGGCTCGAAATTGGGCAAAAAAGGCGAAAAAATGCTCAGTGAGCCGTCAGCATAAAGCGGCGAAATTAGAGGCGGAATCGCTGCTGAGGAAAATCGGCAAAGCTTCAACTTCAATCCCTCGGTGATCGCTAATTATTTTCGCCCAAGTTATTCTTAAGTGTGAATCTCCTTACTTTCGTTCAATAGTAAACAATTTTTCAAACGAATATTTTTTCTGAACACATAGGTAATTAAGAAGGGGTGTTTATGATTTCATAGATGAATGTAAAGTGGTGAAGGTGAACAGGGACGAAGATAATATATAATTATATTAGAAAAAAATACCTACGGGATGTAATTTTGTTGATACTCGGTTTCAGCCGCTACAATTAGCAGTTCAACTAGTCTAATACAAACAGTTCAACTAGTCTAATTAATAACTTACTATGATAAAGCTAAATAACGTCCAGATCATTAATAACTCTGTTCAAAATAAGGCATATGCCGTTTCCTCCTCTTCTTCTCAATGTAAATTCTTTCAATTTCCAATACGACCGCTCCTCAGCGAGGGAAAATAAATTATTTTATAGTTCGCTCGAGTAAGTGAATTTCTCAAACATCTTCCAATGAATCGGCCTCTCGATTAGTTGGCAAATAAACGTGGAAATAACCTTTCGGCGGAGCACAGAAGTGTCGGATTCGGAGACGGGTAATTTACGGCGCTTGAAAATTTCCGTTGTACCGAGGAGAGCTTTCTGGCCCCCGAGGGCACGATGATTAGAACCTTACAAACGATAGCAAGGGAGTACATCCTGTGGCCATCGCGGCTCAAGTTTCGATCCTCGAAGTCGCCGTCGTGAGGGGGATTTTATATACCGACAAAGTCTTCAGGGCTTAACTTTTAATTGACATGCCCCAGCAGAGGAGGCTTGCCTGCCCTTCTTCACTTCACTCGAACCAACGCTTCGTTAGCGGATAGATCGTAAATCAATTATGGCATCACCGTCCGACCGAAGGATGGTTTATTGTGATTTTGTTTGTTTAGCCAATTAGGAGTGTATTCTTCCCTTCGGGCTAACGCTATAACCCGGGCCAATTCTTCTAAACAATCCCTCTCCTTCTTTGGAAATCGACGTGGAGAGGTAGATGTCGCGAAAATTGCTTACTCATCGGTAAAATTGTGAAACCGTATTTTTGAAAGGTTTACGGTAAAAATTTAGACACCAATAGTTATTTCCCTTTGAAAATCGCGGCGGGGAATTAGTTTCAAGAATTATTTGCGTTGAAACTCTCCATGAAAATTTGCGAATGTTTCGGGAAATGATTCGGGGAAGATTGCTAGACCAAGTGATTTATCACATTTGTTTTGTAGCTGAAGTATTTAATTTTTGGCTGTGCTTCTTATTTTTTATACGCATTTTATTTTTATCTTTTATTCTTATTATCACCTTCCTATTGTCTTCTCTCTTTCTCTTTATTTTTTCAACCTTTTTTTGTCTTCTTTATCTTTTATAAGTAATCCAAACTCAGTACCAACACACAATTGTTTCGCGACATCTAGAAATTCTTCGGCTTTCTTGAAGGCTCAACAAAGAACATCAACGAATCCTTCACTTTATTAATGAAGATATTTCTTTTTCTCCGCCGGTTAACGAGCGTTGCTCAAAAATATATGAGCGGTTGATGGCCGTTCTTGAAATCAATTTGGTTACTCGTGGTCTCGGAAATATTCTACACGAACGTTGCAGCGAGGCGTGTTTTCGTTTTTATCGCTTTCGCTTCCAGATTTTATTGAAGGAAGGTCTCATTTTTTGCTCATTGCTTCATAGGTAATTATTGCAGATTATTTCGCTTCTAATCACTGCGGTTGGCTCATTTGCGGGCTAATGATCGCTCATAAATTCTTCCGCCGAGCAGCAGTTCCGTTTTACGAGTTTCGAAATCGAAAACAATTCGAGCATTGCCTATTTTCGATTTCACACGTCTTTCAATGTAGATAAAAATCTAAAATTTCCACGAAAGTTGTATTCTAAAAATTTTCTCCCAAAAAAAAAAAAAACTCATAACATTGAGGTAGCAATTTGGCTTTGGTTGTCAGAAATATTTCGGTGAGAATTTCAAAAATTTAGACGTCCGGGAGGCGTGGACCCTATGACTCCAAGTCGTCCTGAGGACGCCCGAATGGGTGAAAGTGCTCGGCCAGCGAAAAAAGAATCGGAGAATGAGTTGACTGGTTTTCTCCCCCTCACACCCCCTGGACATGAAAAATGAGACGACAAGGAAAATATGAATTTAGACGTAATAGTTTCCTCAAAAAAGTGTTGACAGCGGAAGGACATCAATGATCAAATTTTGAAGGAGGTAGGTGCGATTACAGTGGTTTATCATTGAATAATTAACCAAAATCACCAGACTGTTTAAAAAACAAGGCGCTCCAACTTTTAACCTTTCCAAGATTGGTACCTTCCACTTTGCATAACTTGAACAAAAAGTCGTCAATTCAGATATTTGAATATACCAAAAGATAGGTAATTTAACTGTCCGCATTTTCCCCATGTAATGTATCTATCCATTTTTCAACCGTTTAAGCGGTATTCCACAATTTTGCTGGAATATACACGAAAAAATGACATTTTTCAACTTTAAACGTTCTTTTCATCTATTTAGTGCGAAAGAAACGAAGAATGAACCATATATTATTGATATACACATCATCAACTATCATTATGCTGAATTTGAGCGAAATCGATTTCAAAAAATTTTTCGCGAAAAATCCAAGGGGGACCCCTGCGATTTTTTTCAACCGATCATTTAACGAATTTTTACTCGTCTCTCAATACAGATAAAAATCTGAAATTTTCAGGAAAGTTGTGTCTTACTAAGATGTATTTTTGTGATTTTTTTTATTTCTCGGAAAAATCTGCAAGAGGTCCAAAAAAATCGGTTTTTGAAAGCTCGAAAATTGGACTTTAACCGAGGTTTTCGGGGTCATAATTTATGCGAATCGATGGTTTTATTATGCAAAAGTCTTCATTTGAACGCCTTAAACACGGGCATAGCAAAAAATTTGGCGAAAAAAATTTATACAGCGCCACAGAAATTATTTTCCGCGAATCGAGTCTTTCACCGGCTCTGCTGGCATCGGTTTGGTGGAAAATTAAACTTTTGTTTTTAAGCGTTTCTGAAAGCTATTGTTATAGAAAATTGAACGTTGAATTCGAATTCAACGTCAAAACTACGGAAATTTGTCGACAACTATTAGTATTTTTCAGTTTTAGTAGGTACTAATGTTTTTCAACTTTGAAAATTCGTTGCAAATACTTACAGTACGGTTAAGTTTTAATTGTTTAATGATTCTTACAGAAAATTAGACGCAGAATTCGAATTTGAAGTGAAAAGAATATATTTGTAACAATTAATATTATTTTTTTATTTTTTCAGTTTTTCATGCTTTGGAGTTATAAATTTTTTCGGCTCTAACTAATAGCAAAATAGTCCGTTTTGTCGATTTCGAGTCTTATCTAGGTTGATTTCGGCCGCCTAGAATTTCGCTCTGTGAATAATACAGGCCGCCTCTTCTTTTTTGCCACCGCTGAAAATTACGAGGCGGATTCTGACTCATCTCGTTCGAAGGGGCGATGGACTTGTTCCGTTCTGTTTTCGTCTTCCATTGTGGATATCTAATCTTTCCTAATGGGCGGTGTTAACAGCTCGATAAAAGTCTCAAAGTTGACCGCGGGTGCCATTAGCTTAAAATGTATGAGATTTAGAATACTGGCGCGGAGGAAGAAGGGGATTTATATTGTTCTCATTTAAGGTTAGGCGAGGGCATGGGCGTCACCCGGCCATTGTTCGAAACGAAATCACACGCAAACCGATCTAGCCCATTACGAAGTCGGTCTTTCGACGAATTAGGGGGCTCTATGTGTCTTTGTTGGGGAACTCGGGGATGTGATTATCTGCGTAATTCACCGAACAATCGGAGCTCTGTGAAGAGAAGGAAAGAAACATTCCTAGATTTTAATTGGAAGTCAGGCAAAGCCGCTAATAGGCGAAGATGAGGGATGCGAGACGACGGCAAAAGCTATTCAGTTTCAAGGTTTCCGCGTGGGCTGCAGGTGGTTTCGATTATTCCTCTCGCTGTCCAACTGTCTTCATTAGGGCCTTTTGATTTTAATCCTGCTCACGTCATCTGCAGTCGAATCTTCCTTCTCGTCCGATCGTTGTTTTGATGATTTGCCGGAGATCTGGCATTAGGGGAGGTTCGGAGAATACGGAAGCTGTCATCTTTATGAAGACACAGGGTAGTTATCTGAGTTTTATTTCGAGTCACAGCCACCGGAAGGGGAAAGAATCCCGAACGGTTTCCGATCAAGCGAACTGGACAGAACTAGATCTAAAGTAGATCTAAGAATAATCTTGAGCTTGTAAAACGTTGCACGTCAAAAGATGCGAGTGATACGCTTTAAAACCTATTTATTCCAAAGAACCAGTATTATAGCGAATAACTTTTGAAAAAAAAATTTCAATACTCGATGCATTTATCGAAATTGTTGATAAGTTAGATTTCCAACAAATGAATCAACTATTAGGTACGTTTATTAATTTTAAATTTTGGTTATTTATTCAGTAATAGGTAAACCTTTGTAATCGCCTAAGAAAAAAATCGATCCCCCTCAAAACTAGATATTTTGCGTTTCAATGCATGCAGAATCCGGATATCGAATTTAAAAAAAAAAATCTGTCCCTCTACCGTCAACACTTTTTTGAGAAAATTAAAACAGTTCTAAGTTCTGGACATTGTACCAGAATCATCCATAGTTTGACAACGGCTCAATTTGGTATCAAATGCAACGATTTTTAGATGCTGAATCGAATGAGACCATCGCGGGGTCGATAGCTTTATTGGTTGTGGAGTTATCGCAGCTTTTGTGTCGAATGTGGTGAGAAATTTGACGTGAAGGTATAACTCGAGAGTTCTTCGAAATGTAAAAATCGTTCTACACTCATTGGAATGGTCGTCAAACACTCTCTCCAGCTGTACGGTAGGGCAAAAAATTTAGCTTCTAATTAGGAAATTAAGAAAAATAAGAATATCCGGGGGTTGTGAGGTGGAGAAAAACCAAGCGAATAATTCTCCAATTCTTTATTAGCTGGCCTGAGGGCATCCTCGCGGCGACGTGGAGCCACAGCCCCCGGACATCAAGAAATGCGACGAGAAGGAAAATAAAAATAAAAATGATTAAAATTACAATAGTCGCTACGGAGTTTTCCCTTATCTGTTTTTCGGTTGGAACGTTGACACATGGTCGGAATAATTACTATCAAAAATGGATAGTCTTCTTACATGATTATTGAAGCGAAGGAATAATAAACCACTGTGCAATCAGTTGCAGCGTTTTAAAATTCAATTCAAGCGTAACAGAATTCTAGCTCTGGAAATTCGCTTCGATCTTATCAATCCCGTATCATGATCTCGCGACAGAGCCGAAGGAAATATTAATCCGTCGAGGAGTGGGAGACGGTAAAAGCTCGACGGTGCTCGCGCATTTTGAATTCGGGAGGAGCGAACAAGGCTTGACAGGCCTATTAAACTTGACCACATATCACGTGTGAAAAGTTTTGAAATTACCGTCCGTCAGGTGTAATTACCGGGAGCCGGATTCGCCTCCGTTCGGCTCCCACCACGCGCTGAAGGTTTCCCTTACAAGACACCACTCTTCATCCGTCCGAACGAGGTTGGCCTTCTCTATTTTTACACAAAAAACGAGAAGAGCCGACATAATGTTGCATATTAAACTATGAAATGCAAATACGTTCTAATGAGTGACTGGGATTCCGTGACATTAAATTAGTATAGCCCTAGGAGACGGCTTATGGTTATTCACGAAGCGCGAGTTATTTATGGGTCGTAACTTGACAATCCTTGACGTGTTAAACAAATTCAGCTTCCCGTTAATTCATTTAAGGGTCGTTGAATGAGAAAACACGAGCTGTGCAGCGGTTAACAGCCGGTTCGGAGATTCGAGACATTGAGAATGGCGTGTTTTCCTATTTGATAAGACTTTTTGGTTTATTATCTGGTTTTTAATTCGTTGGTTAATTATAAGAACCTTATTTGTGATCACCATTGATTTTTTGAGTTTGATCACAGTTTCAATCGGAATATAATATATTTATAAACCTATATATTTAAAAAAAAAAAAAAAAAAAAAAAAAAAAAAAAAAAAAAACTGCGAGTGATTGTACATTGAATTATTCCTTTGCATAGATTATGATCTAAGAAAACCAATTGAGTTTTGTTCATTTTTCACGGAGATATGACGATTTTTTACTACAGACACACAGACACTACTTGTTCAGAACTATTAATTGCAATATAAAAATTTCTTCCAAATTTACCTCTTTTTTCGGATTAGACTTTTCAACGATCGCAATACTTCCATTTAGTACGTAAACATGGAAGTAAAAATTTAGTAGAACTTCAAAATATTAGGAACGACCTAAATAAATAAACCAACGAACATTATAGAATTATAAAAATTATTTTTAAAAAACATACGGTTGATTTACAAATCATAGCAAAACAATTTATCAACACTTCGCCGTATAATTTTATTATTACCTGAAGAAATGTAGTTGAAAATTTAATTAATAAGGCACGACTAGGAGCGACCAAAAAAAGGAAAGAAAACTCAGATGCCGACCTTTTGCCTAATTGACAGTCAAAGGGCCGAGAACAGGTAGGTCCGGACTCCGAGCCCCCGCTGAGCTAGGCGCTTAGTCATAAACACGAGAAAATACCAGCGGGTCCCTTAAGGAAATGAAAACTGAGTTTGAATAAATATGAAATACAAGTTAAGCTCTCTGAATATTCGGCGCCGTTCATGTAAATCGCGCTCGGCAGTGATTGAGACGTCCATTGAGAAAGGATGTAATAAATCGCACCCAGCTCGAGCTCGTTATCATTGGATGTTTTGAAAGAATGTCGAAACAATTAAATTGATTTCGTGTGAAACGCGACTGCGAAAGAATGAAGCATTGGCTTGAGCTTTCCATATTGATTTGCAAAATCATTTTCCCGAAAATTGTGTTTCGAACCGAGACTTCAGCTATTGAGGGAAACCTGGAAAATTTCTCGATTTCTAAAAAATATTCATTTGTTTAGCAGAATATACTTTGAATTGTTTAAAAATCTTGGCATAACTGAAAATATTGTTTCGGAGGAAATAGGTTCAATTTCAACGGTCCACATTATCAGCTCGTTTTTAACAGTAAAATCTTTATTTTTTAATCAGTTCAATCGTAGTAGTTTGTATGTAGAGAAAATTGCGCGAATAAATTTGTGGGTTCTTGAGAATTGTGCGAATGTAAATAACTACTACTTATTTATCGACAGCTCGAATAATCTGTTTCTTTCTTTCTTGCTGTTAATAAAAACACCTCTCTCGTATTGAAGCTTTATGCTTTTTAGCCAGTTCGCATCGACGTTCTGCGGGTAACCAATTTTATACTCGACGGCGACGGGAACTATTTACATAACGAGCTAATAAAAGTCGTCTTGTAAAATGCCAAGACAAATCATAACAATATTGTGAAGTTATGTAGGGATAGTGTTCGGAGTTGCTTCGAAAGTTAAGGCCACTCACGACCAACGGAACATTTAGTTAGGTACGTTGGAGTTTATGAGCTTTTGAGCCGAAGAGGCTCCAAGAGGCTAATTGAATTAAATTTAATAGCCGAAACAGGTTACGTTCTCCTGAAACGTGAATTCTTCGCTGCCAAGTATTTTATCATAATACTTCCTTCAAACGCCAGTTGCTATGTTGTTGATTCATAAGGGAACGTTCGGTAAAAAAATTATTGTTAATACATGATTGAAAAATAAAAGATTAAATCACTTTTATTGGACCCCGCTTCTCAGAACTGTGTTTGGCCTGATCGATACGCAATTTAAAAAATTTACTATCCGGATTTCATTTGTTCTTTTTTTTCTACTTCAAATTTTTTCGTTTTTTTTTCTATTTTTTTTTTAATTTATTTTTTATTTTTTTTAATGTTTCCGGATTACATTTTTTCAACCGGTTCTTTTTGGACATCACCGTTATCACATCATACCGACTGGATTAAATCGACTCGTTCTGTCGATCGCGAACGGAAAAAATATCTATTACATTTTTGGATACTTATCTGTTCATTAGATCCGCCGCGCAAAATGATAAATCGTTTTGAAAGCGATTCGTAATTTCATCATCGGCTAAAGCAGTTGTCCGAGGCGGACGAATTATGAACCTTGAATATTTATAACATCCAATTTCTCGTTGTCAGAATTCGATACTTTACAATTATTATTATTATCAATTCGAAAAGTGGGCGTTCTTGTATTGAGACGACTCGCCGCGTCACTGGAGATCAATTTAGCCTTTTATTTTTCTTATCAGAAACGAGCAGATACGGAAGTTTCTCTTGATACCGCCGTGAATGTGCTAACTGCGTTATGTTATAGAGACTTTCAACTTGTAATAGGTTTTTTCTTAATGAGTTATGTATATTGGCACGGGGCGTGGTGTCTCGGCCTTCAAACCTTTCTTACCACGGAAGATGATGGAGGGAAAAAATAAATTACTTTTTAATTACTATTAGGTACGAAGTAGATTTGTTATTGGTAGTTAATAGAAATTCTAATTAATAGTCGGCCAATGCAGGGATTTATTAAGCGAGATTGAGCCGGAATATCGCAGGGGGCGCGACTTTAATCCGAATCTTTAATTGTTTGACTTATCAATGACTGTTTCTCTATTTGA
Organism: Tupiocoris notatus; assembly: GCA_037159825.1. Lineage (NCBI taxonomy): Eukaryota > Metazoa > Arthropoda > Insecta > Hemiptera > Miridae > Tupiocoris > Tupiocoris notatus. Next base: position 311,593 of record JASJUZ010000403.1, on the reverse strand, counting down.
GCCGCTACTTTCACCTAACGTTTCACACCCAAGGCGATCGTTTTCAATATTCGGTCACGATCGATATAAAACTAGTCGTGGAATCTGATGAGTTACAAAGAGTTAAAACGGTCGGTGAAAGTAGCCGTATTAACTATACGATGATTTCTATTGTAGATGGCCATCTATGAGTAGTTTTAATAATGGATAAAGGGCTTGGAAATTAATATAATACGTCTACACTGGTTCTACTGTCTTCATATAGGCCAATCCAATTTATAGTTTATATGTTTTTCATTCTAACTCATAGAATCGAAACAAGAATAAAACGAACTTATGCTAGAAATTCAGTTGGATTGAAGGGGAAAAAACATTTTTGCAAGAATTGACGAACGAGAAAGGATGCCCCAATGAGTGAAACTGCTCTGCCAGGCGATAAATTATGGAGAATCAATCGCCCGGGGCCCGTTAATGAAGACGTTCACTTTTCAATCAGCAAATCCAGATTTCTGTTCATAAAGATCAAGATTTTTCTGAAAAGTATAAGACTGAAATGAAAAGTTACAAAATTTTACTCTTTTTCGCTCCATAAGATGGCCATTTGTTAAGGGATGAATAAGGGCAGAGAACTGTCCAGGAATAATAAACCTCTCTTACTCAAAACAATAAATCATACTTTTTCGTTTATGCTAGATATCATAACGGCGACCTGTGTCCATTTCACTGTTTTCAAGATATTTTCGCCCTTCTTTCCATTTTCTGAAATTATCTCGTAAACGATCGGTTCCAATGAAAAAGCTTTCATGTTCTTTTTCATAATAGATTAAATTTACTTTAACTAGAGAGCAAAAAGATTCTCTACGTCCATTGGTTACAAAATACAGTTTTTCGAAGAGATCATTATTAAAAATTACAATTCTGGAGTATTTATTTATTTATTATTATTTATTTATTTATTTATTTTTTTGAGCTGAATTGAAGCCCAAGAAATTTACAGAAAACATCCAATAACACACATTTTTGCGTTTCCTTCGCTCAAATGGTGATATTTCGAAAATATTCTACTAGGGGATATTGCCACACTTATAACGGTCATTTTGAGTGTAAAAACTCGAAAATCTGTCAGCGTGTGTGCCCCAAATTCACAGAAAACCTCCAAAAACCATGATCGCATGAGCCCAACGCCCTTAGCGTGCGTGGCTTGTCCAGATTTTTTCAGAGCCATCTGTTGCTTCCTTTTCCTTGAAAGCACCTTGGGCCGAACCCCGTCAAGATCTAAGGTGATTAGTCAAGATCTGTTATATACAAAAACTCAATTGTGAATTGGAAGAAGCCAATCGTAATCCACGCAAAACCGACACAGCGAGAAGGTAAGTCATCTAAATCATACCACGGTCAACTGCAGTCAAATGTTACTCAAACTTCAGAATCTTTTCATGTTTGATCTCCAAACGCGTTATATTTCTGTCTTCAAATTCGTCAACTCGTCGTTTTGCAAATTTTTTTGCTCTTGATTAGTCCGAGTATACAAAAAGAACAAAGGAAAGTTGTCATCATGTTGCTTGCTCTAGGAACCGTTTTTGTGAACGTTTGAAAGTAAGACGCCAAGAACAAAAATTCATCAATAACATTGTTCTATTCACTATTCATTTCGAGTAGATTAGCAAAGTAGAGCGAAGAGTTTCTCAAATGAAGAGCGCAAGAGAGTTGCAAAATGCAGATAGAAAAAATCGTGATGAGAGAACCTTCCTGGTTTTTTTTAATACACCAATAAATAAGATTTTCACTGCTGACTGCATGTTTGGGATAGCAAACTGTGTTCACTGATAAACATCTGTTATACACAAAAGACATGGCATCTTCGTCAATAGCCAACATTAATCAGTTCAACTGCGTTGCTTAGAGGACGATGTTGCCGAGGTCGAATATTTGATGAAGAAGCCGCTGATTGCTTCTCATCTGGTTTCGCCGTCTGACCTTTCTAATTGGACGACATCTGTCGGTAATGAATCACAGTTATTAGTTAGCAATATGTAAATGCGTCGATCCTAATAGCCGGTAGCAGAGGCCGCCAGAAGAACAGACATCAATCAATATCCTCGTCTATTTCCATATTTCATTTAGGCGGTGTTTTCTCTATGCGCGGGATAGGGAACCTCTTGCGTACCTAATAGCGCACCCCTTCTTGGATATTATGTTAATCTAAATGTTAATTTACTGTGGGATTGGTCAGCCGGACGATAAATGATTCTTTTCAACCTGAAGCACTTTCAAATTCTCCGGCGTCTCGCAAACGTCCTTATTATCCCTCTCCAGTCAATTTCCTGAGAGCTCTCAACAAGTTGATTGTTGTGGCTAGTCATTCATAAAACCTATTCGAAGCTCTGAAAGGGATAGTTCGTTGTAAAAGCTCAAGAAACAGTAGCTGAAATTTGTAAAATGCATTGAAGTCTCTGAACATGATTGAATCTGAAAATTATGGTTGTTACATTGAAGCAAAGAATGAAAAAAAATCTTTCAGTTTTAAACGCATATCAGGACATTATGGCCGTGGGTAAGCACATAACGTCGTTCCTTAGTTTCCAATTGCTTTTCATCAAAATATATTTTAGACTAGTTAGGTTAGTTTATCAACGTATTTTGATTTTTCAGAAATTCCAAGCTTTAACTCTCAGCACGATACAAATTCACAATGTGCGAACGGATTTCTCTTCCTAAGGATCAATAATTCAAAAAGTAAGACTGAAATGAAGAGGGTTGAAACGCTGAGTTTTAATTTTATATCGTCCGGAGAGTTGTTGAAAAAGAGCAGAATGTGAACTTACAATGAAGAGTTGAAATGATTCATGTTTGATGAGACTCGTCTCTTTACTCAGCTATGTAACTCGAAATGAATAGCGATCTCAAGATAAATTTACACGTTATAATTAGACTTCACATAGTTTAGGTTAGTTCATCGATTATGAGCAAAATAATATAAATAAATATTAAGCTCTTCACTTTGGTGGTGGAATCCCATTTCACAGGAATAGGAAACAAAAAAATAGTCTCAAACTCCACTAATTTAAATGAGTTATATAGATTTTGGTGATTAGGCCATCATCACTAATAATCTTACCGCTTGTCTCTGTATCTCACGGTTATGATGAGCTGATGATGGCCTGGATGTCAAAATGGACAGACATAACTCATTCAAATCAGTGGAGTTTTTGACCATCTCTTCTACCCCTATAATGTTCAACTTGTAGATCAAAAGTGAAAACCGAATAATTTTTTTGAATTCCAAAGTCCAAGTATGGTTAAAAATAACGCAAATTAAACAAAAGGGAAAAAGTCAAGAATCCATCCAGCATATGACAGAGCAACAACTTTTTACTCAAATATTAGCAGAGGAAGTACTCATGAAGAAAAAAATTGTATTAGGTCTAGATTGCAAACTCGGACTATAGTTACTATTATGTTACACTGATAGTTTGTTTCTTAAATAATGTAACAGAGCTATTACAGCCTCGCGATTTTTGAGCTTACTAAACCAATTAATAATATTTTTGTAGGATTCCAATTTCACTCACCAAGATTTGAGAATCTTAAAAAAAATAATAAACTGCAAATGTCCGGGGGTTGTGAGGGGGACAAAAATCAGGTGAATCATTCTCCGATTCTTCATTGGCTGGCCTAGCACTTTCGCCCATTCGGGCATCTTCAGGGCGACGTGGAGCCATAGGAGTCACCCCCGGACAGAAATGCGACGAGAAGGAAAAGAAAAACTGCAAATGGTTATAGTGTAGTGAATTGATTTCACTTCAGTAATAGGTTTGTGCGTAAACATGGACCGCAGAACAGATGCTTCAATAATTCACAATTTTTACTATTGATATGCTTGTGAGAGGATTCTGGGAGTCAATAAACTTTTTAAATAGTAAGTTCTAGCAAGATTTATGGTTATTTGACAAAGCTAAAATGAAATCACAACGATTATTGGTTTATTATTCCTATAATAGCCTAGACAGTTCTCTTTTCCGCAACAAGTCAACATTGTCAAAGAATTTGCTCATCATCCGAGGCCATCTGCGTTTCGGAAACTCGATTACCCGGCGGTCAATGCGGTTTCCATGTTCGGCAGAGTCATAAAGGGTCCGCTGATTAAGTCGACCTCATGAGTTGTGGAAATTCGTGGTCAGCTACGTCCAATCTTTGAGACCAATGAGATGATTGTGGGTGGCTGACTATGTAGTCACAGGGTGGAATGATGTTCGGTGATCTTCAGCTTGCGGAGAGCGGAACACGTTCTTGCCAAGTGTGATTGGCGTTTTCAATTAATGGGTGCCGCCGGCTATGCACGGAAAACCTGCCATGTCGCACGTAATGAGATTATGTTAATACTTGGCATTAAGTATGAAGTTTTTGATGTGAAATGAAACGTAAGACGGCCAGACCTAATTAAAGTTTTGTTCTCATCTCGGTCGTTCGGATGGACCAACTCTTCCTCCTTGATGGTTTTTATAAGACCGAGCGGACGGAACCCACGTCATGTAAAATTCATCAGGAGGCAAAGAGTCTTAAAACCCAATTATGATGCTGACAGTAGAATTATGGGCGTGGGCAATTAGGTAGAGGGGCTCCTCGAATTAGAGTGGGGAAAGGGCGGAGAGGTGGCTAGTTAATATCCTTTATTTATGGAAGGTAGCCAAGGTGGTATACGAAGGCCGTTCAGGTAAGAGTCTCCGATCAAAGTCGTTTCAACTTGAGGTGTTTTCCCTCATTTCGCTGATTAAAAATCGTTTCAGAACCGCTCGCTGCGTTAGAGTAGTTATTCCACGATGACGGATCGTATGATTGATGCTGCCAATTAACTCCGTCGAGCCATAGATCAGACTGTATTAGAAAAATAATGATAAAATAAGGCTATGAATAAATAGTTGGACGATGTTAGTTTGCAACGATGCTAAGACGATTCATTCAATTAACAAGCTAACAAGAAACGAGGTGCTCAAATAATTGAGATTCTATCGTGGTTTTTAGCGAGTGAAATAATCTAAGCCTCTAACCTTAAATGCTCCCGCAACAATTCTTGAAATAAAAAAAATCGTCCTGTTTTAAACCCCTATGGGACGGCTAGCATGAAAACTATCGGTATTATCTTTATTCCTTTGCTTTATTCCTTTGTAATACCTTACGGTTATACAATAAACGATATTTCATTTCAACTGGCTTTATTTTTATTTTGTAATCTAAAAAATAAAGACGTTTCAGTACAAAAAAGAGTGGTTTTTGAGGGGGATATTGACATTGGTTTCGTCATAGGATTATAGGTATACATAGATCTAACGCTTATTTGAATTGTGAAACATTCTCGGCCATTCTCGATAATCGAATGAAGAAAATTTTGATACCAATTTTCAATATGATGGGCCAAACTAACTTGAAGGTCTGGAAGAAGTCAGCGAATAAGCTGGTTGGTTGACGATCGTGTTATTTTTCTTACGTACGACAAATTTAGATATAATAATCTAAGTTCTGACGTAATTTATTTCTGATAATTTAAACAACTAATCGAAATATGTTTACTCGGGTTTGTGATCATTTTCGGTTTATTTCCTTCCCATCTCTGGCGAGTAGTGCGATCCCTTCAAACATTCTGCCGTTATAGCAGGTAAGGGTTTCTGGACGGTTTCAGTAGCAAATAATTGTGGGGTTGCCCATCCTGGGGTATCCTGAACATACACCCTAAAGGATAACTCTAATCACACCTGCCTCGTCAAGGAACTCCCCCCGGAAAAAAATCACTTAAAACATGCCTCGAGGAAAAGGTTCTTACAGCGGAAATGATCTCACCATAGAGCATATCGCATTATATTGATGTCATCCGGTGTTTAATAAACGACAAAACCGTAAACTATCATCGTTTAGGGTCGAGAATAAGATTATCAAGAATCCTTCAACAGTAATACTGACATCCGTGATAAAAACGAAGACTTTAATAATTGGTTGACTGCGTTTTCATAATCCTACAGGTCCTTATATAAATCTCAGTAAAATTTATCCTTCTTCATATTGTGTAATGTGGAAAAGGATCTCGTTCCGAGAAAATCTAGCATCGAATTTAGACGCGAAAATCTATATACAAATCCGTTTCGTACATCAGAGAGTCAAACTCAGGAATTTTTTTTTGTGTATATATTGAAGAAAAATTTCTTCAGGCGATATAATAAGAGAATGTAAATAATAGAGATGAGAGGTGCGAGGGGGAGAAAAACCAGGTGGCTAATTCTCCGATACTTCATTCTTCTTTATTCGAGCAGTTTCTTCTGTTCGGGCAGCCAATGAAGTATCGGAGAATGAGCTGGTTTTTCTCCCCCTCACACCTCTCGGGCATCAAAAATTGCGACGACTAGGAAAACAATAATAGAGATGGTTTCCTAATAAACTATAGAACAATATTCCCTGTGGTGGCGGTTAAAAATAACAAGAAGAAAAAAAATTGAGTTGCCATGTTCGCTTTGTGGGAATCTTCCCATGTTAGTTCGAGCTGTGTTAACAACAATAGTAAGTTTTTGTTCTTTGCATTTTTTTGGAGGGCCTGAAGATTTTAGGTTACATTGTTAAAAATCATAAGTCTCTAATGGTGATTGTCAGATCTAGATTAATTTTTGATTTATTGATTTCAAGAATTTAGCTATTACAGTTTTGTAAAAAAGTGTTGACGGCGGAAGTACAGAATTTTTTTATTGGATATTCTGACTCGACATGCCTTGAAACCGCAAAACATCAAATCATGAGAAGCCGTTAGAAAAACATCTATCTAGGGCAATTAAAATAGTTGGATTACAACAGTTACAACAACAAAAAATACGCTATGAACGAAAAATCCCCAAGAGAAGTATTGAAAATTGTACAAGTACTTGAGGAAAACTTATATTAATTTAATTTGGGAAATAAATTCAATTCAATTATAGTTTTAAAAAATATATGAAAAAGTAAAATTCTTATTGTTCTCTCCTGGATTTGGTTTTTCTCTCAATTTTTCCAAGGCAACATAGCAAAAATAATTCCAATATTAGGCCGTTTGCAATCGAGTCCATTCGCTAACGAATAGAACCAATTGTTTCGACAGGTTATTGCTCGGAAGCACGTTTAGAACTTCCAGTCATCGCATTGTGACGCAGAGATTGTATCAAAACAAGGGCTTAATAGCTTCATAAATTTCAAACCGATTAACCTTTGGGTGGTCCTAACACGATTATTGACTTCCGCTCAGAGTAATCAGGCGTCGTTGTCAGGCTTGGCGGACGTAACGTTTCGTATTAGCGCAATTTGCGTGCGCAACCCGGGGGAAACTAAGGAAATCCTCTCAAACTTGAGAAAACGGGGCAGCAGGTAGCAAAGAGCGAAAGTAATTGTCAAACACGCGACGGCCTCCTGAAAACAATCGGGCTCATTTTCGAAACGAATTAGTAACAATTTGCCGGGTAGCGGCGGAACACGAGAGGCCGATGGTTTAAAGGTCTGGCAAAACGAAAACAACCCGCTCTTTATAACAATTCCATCCCTCGCAGCTATCCAGGTTTGCCTGTTTTGTAAAAGCTGATTGAAACGGAGCGATACCGGCCACGAAAGGAGGTGAGAATTTTGGGGCGTGCCCGCGACATTACCGAGCTCCTGCCGCCTTGCCAAAGCTATGATTACATTACGGCTATCGATTTCGATTAAACTTGGTGCGAGAGCAGAAAATCGTGCGTCTGATTCCGTCAGCGCGATAATACAAAGGCTCATTCCGCGCAACATTCGTAGGACCGAGGCCGCTATGATCTTCCATGGTTGGGCTAAGCTGGAAGTGTTAATTCGGACCGTGCTTATCTCTTTTGCTCCCAATTCTTTCCTATTAGGTCCCAAAGCTATAGGTATATTGGCTTTTCTCTTGAAACTACCAGTCGTGATCGCTCCATCCGGGAAAGGATCCATTACACCGTTAGAACGGTTTTGAAGAGCCATGCACCATTGGTTTCAACACAGGATCGAAATCGAAATAGGCACAAGTCCATGGAGAATGGTTTTCATATGGTTCTCGTCGGAAACGTTGCCTAGTCTCCGCTTTTTAGAGGAAAACTCCCTCAAAACGAAGGCAAAATAATGCATTCTCATTTTCCATAAAACCTCGCCCCATCCTCGTTTTTCGCTTCCTTTTTTTTCTTGTATAATATAGAAAAAGTAAAAATTCGGAAAACAAAGGATTTTTGATCGTTGACAAGTGAGCAATAATTTTATTTATTATATTTGAGTGCCCCAACTCAATTAATAGTTGGGTGTATATAAATGTAACCTGCTTTGTTTATAGATAGAGATTTTGCAGTTTTAAACGAAAAATAACGGTTTTTCCAGTTTTTTGAGAAGTAATTATTCCTTTTTAATCATCATATGGAACAGCGTAAAAAGGTTCAATTACTTCAACCGAGTAAACTGACAAATTTCCCACATCTACTGATTTTTCTGCGTTTTTCATTTCCAATTTTTATTTATTCGGACATTTATCAAAGCCGGACACTAGTCCGGACAAGTGCTTTAAATCCGGAATGTCGGAATGGTAACCCTACTTATTATAGATATACATCAATGGCGCGGACATGTTTTACCATGTAGGCATAACTGGAAGTGCGAGAATAATTTTTTCCAAGTTTGATTCTTCAGTTTTGATTGTGATTCTCATCTTCATTCTAATTTGTATACCTACTGTATTTCTTCACAATTGATAATCCGTGTGTCCCGCCTTTTTGAAAAAATGTTTCCTTCATTTGTGTAAATCTGCACGTTTTTTGCATGGATTTCAAGTAGGAAAAAACCTCTCACTGAGCATCTTTGCAAAACAATAAGTCCGTGCATTAAAATAAATCTAAAAACAACATTTCCTAAAAAAACAATTCTAAAAAAATTTCTAACCCCCTCAAAATTTGATGTTTTACGTTTCAAGGCATGTAGAATCCGATTATTCAATAAAAAAGAATTTTGTCTGCCCGCAGTCAACGCTGACAAAACTCTGAAACCTAAATTCCTGAGATTTTCAACCAAAATCAATTTTGCCCTGACAATGGCTCATCCTATAACCTAATCAGCCATATAGGCTGTGGACCTCATGGTTCCACGTCGCCCTGATGATGCCAGAATGGGCGAAAGAGCTCGGCCAGCCATTATTGATCTGGAGAATAAGTCGCCTGGTTTTTCTCTCACAACCCCTCTACTACAACAAATGCGACGACAACCAAACGAAGAAATTTTTATCGAACTAAATTACACTTATTGTATATAAATTACACTCTTATTGTATGTAGGTGTCCAGTTACCGTTCTGCGATCAGTCTGGATCAGTGTTTCTGTCCACTGTACAAGAAGAGCAGCAAATCGGGAAGGACGCATGTCTAACGGCCTCGAACCTGCTAAAGTTTTACGTTGAATAACAATAGGGGGGGGGGAGGGGGGAGTTTCGCCATCTTGTGGATTTGATCATTAATTTACCGGTCATTTTAGTGGATTTCAGTTTTTATAACGTTCAATAATTTTATCGTCAATACATTAAGTTTTCTTTTATCCGTGTCGTTATTGATGATGGAACCTAATTGGCTGAAGGAGAAGTGGAGGAAGATCGGGAAGGCTTGGAGCTCCCTAACGACATAATTATACTTTTTTTCAATTCGGGGGAAAATTAGTAAAACCTTTGAGTTGAGTAATGTAATGAGGCGCATCGAAGGCTATGAAAACAAAGCTCTCATTGCGCCGCAGGAGCAAAATGCCACTCGTCAAAATATCAGTATTTTTGACGCTAGTTCGATAATTTCGAATAATTGAGTACAGGAATCATTGTTTTATAATAGAAAATAATACAAAGTCTATTCGAACAGAAACTGTATATTTAGAAATCAATACAAAATAATTGGACGGAATGTGTGTTCACTTTCAGTAGTCGCGTATCGCGCTATCACAAATAGTTTCATTCCTCTTCTTTAACAGCTTAACATTGCACGACAAAAAACTTATAAGAACAAATAAGTACACAAATATTATTTTTCATGCATAACAACGAAAATACTCATCTAACTCGATCTTAATTATTTTCACGCTGAAAGCGAATCGGCTCAAGTGTCCTTAATATTTTGCACGTACCGATAATAGTAAAATTTGACATCAGTGGAAAGCTTGCGGCGCCCTTATATAAACAGGTTATGTACAAAGCGGCATAATTCACATATTTACAACTAATATTGCTGGACGAAACTTTGAAATTTCAACTTTCAACAAAGGCACGTAGAACGAAGCGTTCCTTTGAAAAAAATTTGCGTGTCGCACAAAAAATGCTACTGAAACGTGATCGACATCAAAGGGTGCTTTGGCAAGAAAACCGGTGCGTATTCGGCGATAATGGAATGCGGATGATCATAACTATGAAAAATGTTCACAACATTATTATGGACGGATTTAATTGTTTCGGACAAAGGAGAATTTTTTCCTTATCTTCTTCTTAAAATTACCAAATCTCAGCGTACTATTACTGTACTGGATCAAATTCAGACAGAATAAATTGCGAGCTGATACTGCATAAAATGGCCCATCTTCGTTATAGATTGGTAGGCAATGCTTGGAACTTACCACGACCACTAGGATTGTTAAATTAAACACTATGAGAAAATAACGCCTCAAAGTTCGAGGGAAATAAATAATTAACAATATGAAAATACCTAAAGAGGTCAAATTGAACAATACGAGATGGACCCTTTTTTATCACTGTATTTAAACATCTCTTGCGATTCCAAATCACCTCATCAGCTCGATAACAGAAAAAATAATTTGATAGTTGTGGTGAGGGGGAAATGAACTTGGCGAATCTTTCTCCATTGGCCGAGATCTTTCGCCCATTCGGGCACCTTCAGGGCTACATAGGTACCTGATGGAGTCGCTAAGTTCATCTCCCCCTCACCCCAGCAATCAAGTGGAAAATGCGACAAACAAACGAAGGAAAAAGAATTTTTTTCAATTTCCTAATTCGCAATAAGTACAGATTGATAACAATAATAAACGTGAATAATTTCTGGTAATGAGGTATGAAAGAGGTACAGGTTGAGCAGAATCAAGGTCTATGAAATGGCCTGGAGAGGAATTCCACAAGTTTGAGCCCTAGAAGTCGCTAAATAACCACCAGTTCCTTCGTCTTTAGTTACGGAATTGAGGAAGAGATGACCACAAATCATGCGTTGCCCTGAGGAAGCCCAAATAGGAGAAAGATCTCGGCCGAATTGTGAAAAGTTCTAATCATGCAAATTGGCTTTACGAAAAGATTTCGAAGCGTCACTGAGTTGTTCTTGGATTTGTTCGAACTCAACTCAAGTTCCTCATGCTCCTGAGCTGAAACCGAAGGAGTGGGAATTCATTCCACCATTCAAGGAATGGACTCCGGGTTCCAGTTACCTGTTAGAGCATTCAGTAACAAGTTCCTGACAATTCAGTTCATTCATTCAAGTTCCACACGTTTCGAACTCGACTTTCTATCGAAACTGAACATAGAAGTCAATTCCATTCACGTGGGTTGTGCACTGAGTTCATGAAGTTTCCACACTGACGGAAACGGATGGCCGCGAACTTCAATTCAACTTTTCCCACTCAACTGAACTCGTACTTGAGCAGAAGGCTGCGCTCCAGGGCGAGAAACTTGAACCCACGGTGTGGAAATTGGATTAGTTTCGTGAACTCAGTCTACGCACAATTTGGATGGAACTGAGTTCCGTCTACAGTGTGCCTAGAAATTCGATTTCGAAGCGTTAGAATGAATGAACCGAAGTGGTAGGAACACGTTACTGCATGGGATATGCGTCTGAGAGAACTGGATGGGTTCAGGTTGGTTGGAAAGACCCTTTCATTACCTTCAGTCCAGCACTGGAAAATGGGCTTTCGCTTCGAGCGAGTTCAGTTCGGATGGAATTGTAATTCAGTTGGAATGGTAACTGCAGAAACGATGCAGATGCAAATCGCAGTCAAGCTAGGTGGTAGAATTCGAAGTGCTAGGAACCCAGAGGAATGAACTGATGGCAACTGTGATCAACAGGATGGGTTCAGCTAGGTTGGAAAAAACCTTGTGCGTATGGAAATTCTCCTATTTGAAGGTAGCCAAATATACTTGAGAGTGAGTTTCAGACGATACTGAACAAGCAAACAGCATGATTAGTGGTCGCATCCATGAACATTATGCACAAACTTAACAGTCACTTCTTTCAATAACTAAGTGTCCCTCGAAGTGAATAAATAATACCCGCATTCCTTGCATTCCCAAAAGTCATTTGAAAAACGTGGTTGCTATTTTTGACTCCAGAAGAAATAGGAGTTCGTTTGACGCTTAGCAGTAATAGTTCCAGCTCTCAAGCTTGGTTACTCGTGGATGCTCCCAAATGACGCACTTGGAACTTTGTATTCGACAGTACTTCGAGAACCTGCAGGTGTTCCAGGATTAATCTAAAAGTAATAGCAATAGGGATATTGGGATGAAAGATCAGGCTAGCTGACGAGGTCCTGCTGCGAACCGAGGAGTTCCATATGTTCCCGAGCCTTCAGCCGGAGCGCTGCGATTGAATGCGACCGCATGTCTACTTCGGGAGGCGAATGATGCGAGTGTGGATGCGTCTGGTGTGATTCCATCTCGAGTTTGGGCCGAGGAACGAGCAACGACGGGAATGGTGGTCCGGGGAATAAAGGCAGCATTGGATGCGCTCTTGGTAGGAACATGTGAGGCCGCCAGTCCAAAGGGGGCTTGCGCAGTCCGATGAACGGGTTGGGTAAAGTAGGCGCCATTGTCGGGGACATCCCAGCAACTCCCTGCGAGCCGACGTATGACGAGTACGGATGAGCCTGGGGGCCGACTTTTTCCTGTTTTCTCCATTTGGCTCTGCGATTTTGAAACCACACCTGGAAAATAGATGAAATTCGTATTAGAAAAAAAGATGAATCTTTCTAGATGAAACTAATATTGAGATTGTTCAAATTGACAGTGAACTCTAGATTTCAAGTCTTGAAATACTAGAAGATGGGCAAAGAAAAGCGCGATTGACAGTTTACATTATTTTTTCCAACGGTTTCCTGATGGACAGTGCTACGTAGAAGACAATGTGGCTAGAATAATGAGTGGAGTGTTCTTATTGGTAATTTCGATGTTCTATTTGTGTTATGTGGTCCTTTCGTGGATGAATCCTGCAAAATTCCTTCGCCTGCAATCCGGAAGTATTGTGATCGTCCGAAAAGTCGGATTCGGAACAGAGGTGAATTAGGAAGAAATTGGTATACTACTATACTCAGAAAAACTTTGTAGACAAGTGTCTCTGCGTCCGTCCGTCTGTCTGTTCTGTGTCCGTCTGCTCTGTGGTCAAAGAGAGACAAAAGTGGTCATACCTCCATCAAAAATGAATCAAGTTCAATGAAACTTTCTGAAATTGATCTCTATTTAAATGAACGAAATTTGCTTCCATGGATTTTGGATAACACCTAATACTTCCGAGTTATACACGTTCAAGGTGTTTTCTATTTTGATTTTAACACGCCACAAAAATCATTATATTTGAACGCTCAGAGTCTTGAAATGTTTGTTATTGACTTTCCACTTTTATGTAGTTTAGCTTCAAAAAACAAGAACGAACTGGAAAAATGAAGAAGAATGGTTTAAAAGTACCTCTAAGAAACAGGCCCCAGGTCGTGGACACATCGCTTTCTATTAACTGAAGAGGACACTAGTTTTCTACGACTCTTAGCTAGAAAATTTTTTGGAGAGCTACGAAAAAATACCTCTGTAAGTATTCATTAACGCACTTCTTGGTCTGGAATCTCGTGACAGCCATTTTAATTCAATGATCCTTACCTCGCCGGTTAAAGAAATAAACCTAACGTGCCAATTCCTTTCGGAGTGTGCGCCTTGTAAGGAAAATCGAATAAAACCCAATCAACCTTCCTTTCCGACAAAAGAAAAAAAATTCAATCAGTTCGCTCGGTGTAATGGAGTCTTTTCATTCTCCGGCCAAACGTCTGATGAAGTGGATTCTAACGACCCGAACGTTCTGCTAATTGCGCAAAAGTTAACTGCACAAGAACCCTGATCGTTGAGGCGGAGGCTATTAAAATTTCCTCAGTAGCCTGTCATCCTCGTTTCTATACAAGTTTACCGAGTAAATATTAAAATCATCCTTCCTATACTTATTTCTCCTCGTATCCTTTTCCTAGCTCTGTTTCTTATTCCGCTAATTGGATTTTACGACCGGCATAAACACCGGGTTTATTTGTAACAGTTATTACGTTCCCTTGTTTACAAGCATTGATGTTCATTGCTCGGAGAAATTAAACTTAGATAGTGAGGAGGCAGTTATCGCTAAGTTACTACCAATCCATGACCTTTTTAGTGTAGTCAAGCATCCGATTGTTAGACCATTTTCCGCAGCAGCCTATCGTACGAAATAATTACTTCTCATCTTGGGATCGGCTTCACAAAAACCCATGAACTTAAACTCATTAGATAAATTAGAACTAAATTCAGTGTGACTGGCGGATTGACCTTGGATCGCAGAAGTTTAACGATCTTGAACAAGAATCTAGAAGCGAAGTTCTCATTAAGATCGACGTTGAGCTCGAAGTTGGTTTTCAATCAAATACTGATTTGGAAGGGAGCGAGAGACAACTTTTATTTGCAAGCAATTTCGAAATTTAACGCTGAATCCGATTTTTAAGTAAAAACAACAGAAATTCGTCGACAACATCAGTTTTCCCACTTTTTTATTGGTACGCTGCTTTTCATTTGTTAACTTTGAAAATTCATTGAAAATACAAATTGGAAGATTCTGTTATGTTTGATCTCATTTTTTCAGGAAATTAGACGTAGAATTCGAACTTCAGGTGAAAAATAGCAAAATCTAACTGTTCTTCTCAAGACTCTCTTCTTATTCTTTCTCTCTTTTTTACTTAAACCGGTAAACGTGGTATATAAGAGCCTCGATTTGGTATCATTGGGTGAATTTAGTCAGCTGTCTTCAGACTAGGATATAGATAGGAGCTCAATAGAAAAATCTACCAATGAAGCATGGAAGCGAATAAATCATTTAAATAAATAAAATAGCTTCCAGAAATATCCAGAACCGATGTTCTCGAAGAAATCCTGATATCGGATCTGCTTTCAAAATGTAATACCGCCTGATAATCGGGTTTCCCGATTATTGACAGATCCTTGTCATTTTTGTCGGTTATTATTCACATTATTTCAATCTCTTCATCGTCTCCGTCGGTTGCACAAAACACATCGCTTCGCCTGGTCTTTGAACCTGAGCCAAGTATTGAGGGGTTCCTTTGTCCCGCGAAGGTCAGAGAAGAAAGGTGATCGTTATTGATGGAATTACAGGTAGCGCCACCACATGCTCGCATGGTCTTCCCACTACTGTCGATGTTCTCCGTTTCCTATTAAAAGATGATTGATTGCCATCAAAGGGCCATCAATATTCATTACAATCTGGCTCCAAGTCGGGGACTTCTCGTCCTGTTGATCCGGCAATCGAACTTCCCGCGCGTCCGTTTCTCATCTGACAATTAGTCTTACTAATGGTCGTAAATCAAACGGACGAAAAATGACTTCTCAATGAGCCGAACCACTAATTGTCGTTCTACTCTTGCTCTTCCTTCTTCGATGGCCGGTTTCAATCGGCGATACCATATCGTCCGTGGTATTTTGAGATACCTAACCGTATATGATACTCTGCTAAGTCGGGAACGTCGAGCTAAATTGGAAAAGTGCCTCCAAAACTTGAAGAAGAAAAAAACTCCAACTTTTCACTTTTTACTGATTTATAAAAAAATGTGAAAAGTTAAAATCTGGAATGAATAGTTTTTAAAAAAAACCAAAAGTTGAAAAAAGTGAGAAAAAAAAAGTCTCTGGAAGAATCGCAAATATTTATGACCTCTCCCTTTTCTCCTTCCGTAGCTTTATTGTTGGTGAGACATCAAACTATATTTCAATACCGATTCAAAATGCAATAATTGCACGTTTCGATCAGTCTTAGTTAATCGAAATCGAAGTAAAATATAATGACAGCTTTAAAATTTGTTTCTTCAAATGTTTCAACTCGAGTGAATGGTTCACTAGCTTCACTCAAGTTCACAATGCTTCTGTTTAGACATCCTGCATTTCCAGCTGCTATTTGCCATCGGGCAATAATTGATTAACAAGTATTCGTCGGACCTTCATTAAGACTGGCGATGCGGACGTCAATTTACGAAAATCGAGGCTGATTGCGGTTCACCGGGAACAAAGCGATAATTAAAACGACCAAACAATGGAACTTCAAGCCTAATTCACACGATGACATTTCCTTTCAACTCCTCGATTCAACAGAACGTTAGTCGTCAAGGGGCGTTTCTGTCAAAAATGAGCGCGCGGTTGTTAATTTCGTCCGAACATTCGGAGGGATTTATTTTCTTCTAATTTTCGGGGAAGCTCTGCCCATTTTCTGGACGCTACGTACCATTTCTAAGTTCCCGTTCTTGCTCAGCGGCGTAGCTAAGCGTTCTCTCAACAGCAATCAAATGCTCCGCCAGCTAGGAGCTCCTCAAAAGCAAATTACAATGTTCGCCGGTCATTTGCAGCTCACGTTTGTCGCAACAAAGGTATAAAAAGCCTCATTATTGATGACTCGAAACGGATATTCAGGAGAACTTTCAAGTACGAGCGATTCGTCTTACAAAAATCGGTTCCCTACGAACGGAAAATGACTCGACGTCAACTCGTTTTTGGATAGACAGTTCCACGAAGAATAGGAGCGATTGAAAAATCATTATCCCATTTTGTAGGATCGACGAATCGTACAGCAGTTGAAATGGTTTTCGTCGCTTATGGATGAAAATGTTTGCAACAATTACTTAAAACCGGGCTATCAATATTTCAGGAAATCCTGGTCAGAGCTGAGCCTCGGAAGATAATAAGAGTCAGATGGCTCGCGGTTAATTGAATTTTAAATTAGCTCTCGCCGGAATAATTCCTACGCGGTCTGGCACCTACTTGAAATAATAAGCCCCCCTTTTAATCAAAGGCGAATAATGGAGAACAATGATCTATTTTGCGGATTTTGTGAACGAGATATTTTTATATGGAAATTAAATCCTCAAAAATGAGTCCATGAAATAGTGAATGAAAATGAGTCTTATAGATTCTTTGAATGATACCATGGTTCAATTGTTTTCAAATTACTTTTCAACTATTCACTTTTTAATTTTTCAAATGACCCTATTGGGCTGTGGACCCTTTGGCTACACGTCGCCCTGAAGATGCCCGAATGGGCGAAAGTGCTCGGCTAGCCAATAAAGAATTGGAGAAAGAGTCGCCTGATTTTTCTCTCCCTCACAACCCCCGGACATCAAAAAATGCGACGAGAAGGAAAATAATTTTCCAATTGTGAATTGTATGCGGCAAAAAGTCTTGGAACGATTAAAGTATCAACCCCACAATGTTCTTATTCGATTCAGCGTCAAAAGATCTACAGAAATCAATGCCTATTACTCCTTTATTTGAAAAACGTTGAAATACGAATTGTTTCCCCCTTCAAAACCTCCCAAAATCCCCTCAAAGTTGTGGTAGCGATTTGGCTGAAGAATTGATCCATTGTCAGACCAAGGTTGATTTTTGGTGGAAATTTTAAGAGTTTAGCAGTTATTGTTTCCTCAGAAAAGTGTTGAAGGTGGACGGACAGAATTTTTATTTATTGAATAATCGGATTCGACAGGCCGGACATTTTGAGGGGGTTAGACTTTTTTTCTTGGGCGACTCTGCGGACGAAAGAAGCTAATTGAACAATTTTACTATCAATGACCTCGATTAAAGTTTCCAATTTCAACTATCTGACGACTCGTTTTTTTTTTTTTTTTTTTTTTTGAGACGAAAATTCGTTCTTATATTACGCGGTTAGATATTATAAAGTACACATTTTCTATCGTGGTAATTCAGTTTAGTTTCAGTTCAATAAAACTCGACAGTATTATATATCATATTTTATTATTATATTTTCTTTATTGAAAAAATAAATAAATAACAAGGAAGGTATATAAAACTCAAATCTACAACCCTATTTTAAAAAATTTAAAAACCGATACGATTATACGGTGTCACCGCTTCATCAGCTTGCGCAATTTCGAAACGAATACTCGGGCGAATGAGCGATTGAATTGGCAATCATTTGAAAGGGTAGGAAGGAGACAATGGGAGTGGCGGCAGGAACTCGAATATTATGACTGAAACTGTGACTCGGAGTCGGTCCTTTTATTACAGGGCTGCAACGGCTTGGGCTTTCCTAATAATGTCAGCTTCCGCCGATTCAACCGAACCAGGTACTGACAAACGGGCCTTCGCTATTCGTCATAGGTCCCATTACAAGTTCAATTTCATCTGGCCATTTCATTGACTGGCGACGTTTCTGTTCAGACAGTCATTGACGGCTCGAAACATTTCCAGAAATATCTCAAGACCGAGAAATGTATTTTTCACCCGACTAAGACGATTCGGACCGTATTGGTGAGACATTTGAGTATTTGGGTGCCTATCGAAATTTTGAATGGGTAGTTTTTTTCATTTCTAATATCGTTGATATTTTATTGACCTTTCGTAATATTAAACTTTTAATTTTCATGAATAGATTGGTTCTTTGACCTGTTTTAACCTCTTGATGCTATAATCCCAATAATTATGTACTTATTGACTGGAAAGGCTGATATTCATAACAGAAATTTTCGCTGAAAGGTGTGGATTTTAGCTATATAATCAAGGAAGACTCAAACGTCAAGAGGAACAGACCAGATACAATTTACATACTGTCGCAAACCATACAAGTCCCAATTTTTCGCTAAAATACGATTATGAAGTTTCCTGATTCGAAAATTAGCTCTCGGTCCATTAGAAAGGTCGTATGTAGATTTGAGAAATTAAACTTCTGGATATGAATTTTTTTACACCTTCGTTAATCGAATCCTTCAAATTTATGTCTATAACTGCGACGAAATTTTATAAAAAATTGTTCAGAAACAGCTGATTATGTATTAGCCCTCTTCAGGTCCTGTTCGGACCTTAGAACTAGCTACGATAATTTAGCTACGATAAATTGTTAACCCTTTTTGCCACAACAAAGAGTCAATTGAAAGTATGAGGGGTTTTCCAACGCTGAGACGCTATTTTTGATCGTTGAACGGTTGCTCCCAGTGTCTCAATAACATACTTCTCGAAGCCTTGAAAATAAACTATCAACGCTAGAAATTTCTCCCTCCCATATGTCGCATTGTCTGGACTGTATCCAGACGTGGCCAACGCGGAATTCAAACGTACGAATCAGTTCAATCACATCCATCAAAATCCGAACCTAACGGAGAACAAGGGGATAATCACAAGAGCTCTAATGATAGGAAAGCGACTGATTGGATATTCACGGTATAGCACATGTCTCTCGCGATAGACGTTTTATTCATTTTAACGAGGAAGTATTGTTCGCATACCTGTATTCGGGCTTCAGTCAGGCCGATTTTCATAGCCAGTTCCTCTCTGGAAAAAAATGATCACTCGTTAGTCGGTGTAAATTCTTATATTATGCAGAGAAAGAAAATCCATAATGTACGTTAGTAAAATAGTTAAAAAAAAAAAAAAAAAAAACAGTTGCACTTCATTTGCAGATTTGAAATAAAGAGCACACAGTGGGACGTCTGTGACCAAGGAACGATAACGATGGGTGGTCCGACTCAACGATAGGTACAAGTGATTGAACAACGCTCACGTTACGAAAATATCGAGAGCTGTTATTTTTTCGTACCAGCAGGAGGGAGAATGATGAACACCTTCGGCGAGTTAAACATTAACGCGACGATTGGAATTATTAAAATGACAAAACGAAGCTCAAGGGCTTGGCAACTTTCACCATCGAATTGATTTTTACTAAATCTTGAAAAACAACATTTTAGAAAAATGCTGGTCAGATGGTCTCCTTAATTGATATAGGTCCGTTGACGACATCGTTATCTTATGGACAGGGACAAAACAACAACTAAATTTTTTCTCATTATAATCAACAACATTTGTCCCTTTTATAATATTTTTATATTTTCTATTTATCGAAAATTCAGTTATACTGAGATTGATATTCATTAAAACACCCTAGGATTCTCAGTATGGTCAATAGGATACTTTTTACTCCAACGACGCTGGAAAATCTGATCAGAGTAACGGATCCATGGGGAGCTCATAGATTCAATATGGAATAGGGTAGCTAGAAAAAAAGGCGAGGGAGGGGGTGTCAAAACATTTCTGAACGTTTCAACTTGACCACAGATTGGTAATTATGAAGGAAAAATTAGCAACTACCGTAATTTTAACTATTTTTATTTTACTAATTATGTAGTAGTTGAAAGTTAAATTATTTGCCAAATAATCTGAAAAGTTTTTGATGACAGTTCCAAAAAGTATAGAACGAGATTTTTTGTTCCGAAAATTCTCGAAAGAAAAACAATCAATCAAATTTCTGAAAATATCGACGATCCTACACGAAAGCTGCGATAACTTGAGAACGAATAATTTTTAGCCATTTTTTAAAAATTGGATATTAGGATCCTGATGGCCTTCATACGTAAAACATCAAATTTCCTCTTGGGCTAAATAAAAATAATATTAAATCCCAGTTAAGTAAGGTTTTTTTTTCATTCCACGATAGGAGTGGATATATACTTAGATTAAAATGTTCTTGATGGTCTTAAGTATTGTGGTCAAACTGGTCGGAAATTTAGGGAAAAGAATTAGAGGGAACGTGAGAAGGATTTAATCGTACCTACTTGGAAAAATTCTGTCTTTGCAATTCGCTTAAGAGAGCCTTCCATGCTTTTAGTTTTGATCTTGCAGTTTGGTGAGTTCCTTCATTTTTGTCCTAAGCGTAGCATGTTGGCTGTACTTGAGAAATTTGAAATGATCAAAAATGATAGAGCTGGGAAATGTTTGAATGTGGTAACCCCTCAAAGATATTCTCCATTAAAAGGTTCCTTTCTGTAAAAGTTTATTGTTTTTAGTACTTTCACCTCACGTTAGTACTTTCAATTAGCTGTCAGCCAATAGGAGTCAAACTTCCTTTCTCAAGAACTGTTTACAATGTATCCTCACTATATAGGTCTGTAAGATTGTTACAGACAATGACTAAACGAAGAAATCTATATATATGTGACATTTGAAATTAGTGGAATTCGTGATTATCTTTCCGAATTTCCTGTATTTCTCATTGGCGATCAAATTTGCTCATAATCCGATTACAGGCAGATAAAGACGTAAGAAATAAAATTTTACAGCGTGCAAATAATTTTTTCCCCGCGTTGAAACAAATCTAAGCTCGGAAAAAATGAACTTGTGGCTAATTAGTTTTATAATCAACTCTGTGAGGTGAGGAATCAGCGCACACGATCTATTGTTTCTTTCATCGGCAATCCCGAGTATCTCGGTTTATTGTGCGAAAGTGACAACAGTGTTGTTAAAAATTGCAACAGCAACATCATATCGAAGGCGTCCTCTAAAAACTAATTGGACTTTATGTACTCAGAAATGGGCCAGCATAGAGCAAAGGTGTCAAACGCAAAGCATTTTATCGCCACGACTTTCGCGATGCAGCTGGGAAAATTTACGACGGTTATCGCCAATCGGGAAGCTTAACAACGTTATAAATCCAAACGCAGGCGGAGGTGACGGAATTGGCGATGACCACTAAAACGGAGATCAGTGGGCGGTAGAGTCGACAACGCTATACGCGTATGGTATAACGTAATAAAATACATAGATTGGATTATTGTAACTCTATAAGCAAGAATTAAGTCAAGTTACAGACACAAGTTTACACTTGACACTCTACATTATTGAAACGATTATAAAGCGAAATAATACGTTTAACGAAACCAGTAAATGGAGAGTGTTGGCTGTTTGCTTGGTTTGTCAAACGTGAACGTTAGAAGTTTCGGTTACTTTGTAAAATTATAATGAGGCCCGTTTACTGGACATTTTTCGACATAGCCATGAGCATTGGGATGTTCCAGGACATAGTATGTGTTAACCCTGCATAGTGAGTGATATATAATATTCTAGTTTGCTTCTTTTGGTAAAAGGAACAATGGTGGTTTTTGCAAACCCTCTTTCTCAGACCATCTTTGGACGATATTTACAGCCCTTTGCGTTTTCTCAAATACTGATGGGTTGAATTTTCCTCTCACTATTATTGCTAGATCGTCCACATAAGCTTAGATTTGTTTCAACGCGGGGAAAAAATTATTTGCACGCTGTAAAATTTATTTTTTTTCGTAGCCTTAAAATATCAAGAAGACGGACCAACGATAGTCACAAGTTCCACGAATTTAAATTAGCATATTGTTAAAATAACTTGAAAATAGAGCGTACGTAATAAGTTGCTCACTGGATGAACTGATTCGAGTCGTTGATTATAATCTAATATGAATCGCTCAGCTTAAATCCAACCGAAATCAAAATTTTTCGGGCTGTTTTACATAACGAGGATAACATGTACAGTGTGTGAACCCAACGATAATAATCAGTCGAGCGTCATTGCACGTCATACGAGTAAAAAATAAAAATAATAATAATTTTTATTCAATATCCAAACGGTAAAAATATTTCGAAAAAATGTGGGTGGATGTGAAATTTTGGCTGAACCGTTGTTGAAATTATTCTTTGAAAGTTATTCAAGGAAAGTTTTATGCGACCAATTTTTTTTTTTTTTTTAGCAACTTACTTTTTCTTACGTTTATTTGTTTTCGGTCAGTACGTTTCAGAATATGGTACTAGAACGCTGATTTACTGATGAGCTTGAATTTCCGTTCCGAAATTCGAGTTAAATGCCAATAGCAACTTAAATCCAGTTTACATTTATCCCGTGAACGTGTGGCTTTCGATGAATGCGATACCGTGGCCTGATTTTTGTCCGTACGTACGTTTTCATGAAAATCTAGGCCTCCTCTCGGCCAGCAAGATACTCCGAGTTGCTTTAGTACATCAGTCGTGTGAATTTCCTGATTACTTCCACCTGATTCATTTTCGCGTTTTCCCAAGAGACCGTTTCCCACCTGCTCTTCCAAAAATAAGAAAAACTCGTCTAGCATCACTAAATGAAGCCTCAGCGCAGTCATCAAGCTACCATTCTCAGACAATTAACACTTAAAAGCGCATTTGTTGGCGACCGACCTGTAATATGATTCCCCCACTCGCGATCTCATTTTTTGTCGGTGATCAACCTTGATTCCATCATTGTTATCGAGCTTGGCCCGTTACCGGGGAATGAATTTCATTCTGTGAGTACAATTAAAAATGTTTACGGTTCGTGATGTTTTCAAAAATGACAAACTTCTGCATATTCAACAGCAGGCATTACATGCACGTCCTTTCGCTTTGAAAATCACGGCATGGGATAATTTTATTTAAAAAATCAGTAGTATTAGTAGATGTTAGTTAGCATTTGGGACAGGATTCATGAAAGACTTCTTTCAACCAGTGATTTTGACCAAGATTATCTATCTCACGGAAGAAAAGATGAAAGCGTTTACTAGGGGATAACTTTGTAACTACTTATCCTCACCTATGCAGTCGTGGCTAGTAGATTTTCACCTGACAGATAATTTCTTGAGTTTTCCTCGATCGTCTTGGAATTTCAAGCCTGACAACGAGCCGCTCCAAAAACGCGTTCTATTGAATGTTTTCCCCATACAGAGACGTTTATTACTTTCAAACCCACGATGCCACCCTTGCAAAATCATCTCATCTGGCGAAATGAGCAAGTTCAAGCCATGTTTTCTCACTCTCCCGAGCACTATGCCTATTCGGGCATCCTCGGGGCGATGTGGGTCCTGCAGCTCGGCCAGCCCATAAAAATATGGAGAATAAGTTGCCTCTCTTCCTCAACAAAACAACAGATTATGAGAACCCTTCGTTACCACCCTGCTAGACTGACGGAATAAGGGGATCCGAGAGACTGTCAGTACATCCCATTTTCGAACCATTTCTACTGAACTTGGTAGCTAAATATTCTCCTGAAATGTTGGGCAGCTAATGCTCTCCCCAAATAATTTATATTGATGGTAAATACCTCGTGAAGACGTCCGGGTAGTGCGTCCTGGAAAACGCCTTTTCGAGCTCCTCAAGCTGGAAGGAGGTAAAGGTCGTCCGGTAACGTCTCTGTTTTCTTTTGGGGGCTGAGTCTTCCATATCACTGCCTCCAGGGCTCTCACGTCCAACCCCGCAGCCGAGGCCTCCGAGGCCTTCGCTGCCTCCGCCAATCATGCTGACATCGTGCGTCCCTCTTTCACCAGGTTCTGGTTCGCTTTCAGCCGCAGGACTGCTACTGCACGAATCTGCGAAAAAAACATGGACAATTTTTGAGTGAAAGTAGTCGAAAAAGTACTTTTTAATAATTTCAATACATTTGCGTAAGGAACAAGTCAGGAAATAGAGATGCCACCAGTATTATCCAGTACTTAGTACTCATTCTCGTCAGATCAATCAACACAATTCGTATTCGAACTATGCGCCAGCAGAAAATCCCCCGATATCAATCTAGCCATTGAAGACAATCGTTCGGACTACTTTTCTGTTGGCTAATACCAAATAACTCATTAAGCCTAAGAGCATTGATGATAATTAATAATAAATATTTATAAGGATAATATTTGTACAAATTTCAATGTAAAAATATTTCATATTTTCAGACTGTTGCAAAAGGTTCTCCTAAATCTATTTCTTGTTGGATTGCTCATAACAGAGCAGAAGGGCCCACTTCATATGGGCGACGCGTGATCATTCAGTAAACCTAAGAATAACCGTCTTTAACCGGTCTTCAGTAAACTGAAGTATACAACAGTAGACTTTAAAAAGTATATTAGTTGTTTTTATTGAAAATCGCAGTGTTAAGTAGATTTTAGCCTCGAAAAATGTCGAGGCTTTTACAGGCCCCCAAAAGTTTTTCTACGGAGTTTTTCGGCTACAACTTTGAATTTACTTTACTCACACGTGCTCTTACATGTCAAGATGCAAATCTCTTCAATTTTAGCGACCCGTGATAAAATAAGTTCAACCCGCAGTTATCTCCAATTTACATCGATGGATGAAAATTATTTTTAAGGCAATGAACCTTCTTTTTTTAATATATTATTATTTAATATCATCAATTACGTGAAACGGTTGAGAAACTTAATTACTCAACTGACGAAAATACGCTCCAAAATGGGCTATTCAAAATATTTAATTTCTCTCGCACGAATTATTCTACTTGTAAACGCTCTCTCCTTTGTGTTGGCAATGTTCGCGTGCGTAGATCATGGATAATATACTCGTAAATCATTAGAACGGCGAACAATTGTGGACAGTGTTCCAATTACTCTTCGTTTTGAAAACAATTATCGGAACGTTCTCTGCTCGGCGGTCCTTGGCGGTGCTGAGGTATCACGTTCACCACCGACGGAGCACGAATTACATTAAAAGTATTAATACGAGAAGCGCGCGCGGGTGTGGGTGTTGCTCCTTTAGATATTAAAACATTAAACGATTCCTCTCGAATATTAGGCGACCCTGAAACAACTTTTCCCATCTTCTACGCGGTTATTAATTTAATATATTAAGTTTGGAGGATGAAGATGGGCGTCGCCGGGGTCTGAGCCGTTGTAAAGTGGTTGTAACTTGTTTAGATTAATCAAAGGAGCTACGGTAAAGGGTTATGGAAAATAAAAAATCCCACCATCGTTCGCTTCCCTTCTTCAATCCCTCGCCATCGGTACTGGTTTTCTTATACGACTCGGATCCGTGGCTATGAAGTAGGAGCAAATTAACAAGCTACCGTCGCCCTGATCAATCAACTGATAGTGCCTTAACTAACCAATCAATCATACCTAGTTATTGATACTTAGGCTCTGTTCGCCACCTTCCACACAAAAGACCCGCTACAACATCCGCCTCTCCCCTCGACGTAATCCGATTCCTCTTTCCCTCTTCTTCCACTCGCGTTATTAAATCCCTTTGTTGGGTAGCACGATTCCAAAGAAGCTCGTTAACGCTCAAAAGAGGTTTATACCTTTTTCGTGAAAGTCAACCGAGATTTTTACGCGCAACGGGTTGTTCGTTTGTAATTAACGACAATTTCCAATAGCTGTCTAATTACGGAACCGCGAGGCTGAGGGCTCGACTCCCTCCACAAGATTTTATGGGAGTACCGATGCAAAGCGGCCATTTCGGCCTCGAATTCTTGATCGTATCAGCAGTCGCCAGCTCGAGTCGAGTCGATCGTTCGATTTATTCGGAACGGAATGCAAAATGGAGAAACTTGATGGAATATATTCCAACGATGCCGAGAACAATAAAATGATTTTAAAAAGGCGTCAAATAGAGCTACGCATCTGGCAAAGTATTATACACAGTACTAATACGGTAAATAAACGCTGCAATAATTCAACAGCGGTTTCTTATTTCAAATGGCCCTTTGCTAACTACTCAAGAATCAACTTGACTCTATCAAGAAAAGTTCCGAAGCTCTGAATTTGAGGCAACGGCAATTAATAGCCCATTTGTCGAAAAAAAAATTGAAATCATTGAAAAAATATTTCAGAACTAGATTGAGTAGGTTTTGTATTAAGTATTTTGAAGTATTGTGAATTTGAAGTCCGCTGAACCTTTAAACCATTGAAATTATGAGTAAATTGTTGAAAAGCACAACAAAATAAAAGCAAAAGATGCAGTTACGCAAGCGCAGAGTTTTTTCATGAACCGGACGATGTATCTATAAGTTAGCTTGTTGTTAAAACTCCAAGTTAAGATTGAAGAAAAAATGAAAAAGGATCAAGAAAATTGACCGAGTACTCAGTCAACATTAGAGTTATGAAAAAATGCATTTAGCATTTTCTAGTGTTTTGATGATGCCTAATTAAAGTCTGCTTGGCATGTTAAGTATATATTTTTATTTAAATAAATGTAATATTATACGATTTCTTCTTTCATTTTGTAACAGTTCAAAGTAAAAAAAATATTAATTTATTGTAATAATGAACGATTTTTTCCATTCATTATCGGAGGTCATTCGCCATTCACTCTAACTTTGAAAGGTCTATCAGCTAAATCAACTCTTGCTTTGGATTAAGCACGTCAAATTGTAAATTATCTGTTGATTTGAAGGGCTAACAAGCAAAATTATCCTCTTATTTTCAATCTCAACAGCGATCGAGTTTTGCCGAGCTGCGGGTTTTGCCGACTATTGGAGAATGCCGGAAAACAGGTTTAAGGAGACGTTTTTCTAGGCCCTGATGGTCTAAAATACGCTTTCTAGGAGACAATAGAAGATATATGCCATCATAATACCTAGAAATTTCTTCAAGAAAACTGTTCCGAAGTAGGCGTTTTTTAGGAGTCGTCTTTCTAGACGTCTATAGACTAGTATAGACTCCTATAGACTATAGGAGACGGTTCCTAGCCCTAGGAACCGACTACTAAAGAACCTAACATAGATCTAGGAGACGGTTCCCATGGAAACGTTTTTTTTTTCAAGCGCGACGGTTCCATGGAGACGGTTCCCTAGGAGATGGTTGCTCTTAACATAAATAAAAACATCGAGACGGACTAACTCCAATCAGCAAACGCTTCACAAACATACTCGTTTCACTACATAAAAAACTTCCAACTTGCAAAACCGGATTTTTTTTAAATAGTTTTTTTTCCAATTTATTCGAAATATCAAGATGTACGGGCTTGGAAGTCGGATTCATGCCTCATTATAAACCTAGTCTGGTCGAATTTACCAACCAATTTATGCAGTGATTCAGTATTCTGTACACTTTAACCTATTGAAGCTATGTGGGTTTGTAACTGGAATCCTTCAAACATGCCAAGCTCTAGATCCGTCAACGCTAAGGTCTTAACGTGTTCGCCAACTATTAATCACTACAGCGAGTTTCCTTATTCATGCACTATGCGTAAGGTTGGCGCAATAAATTCAGCAAACTGCCCTCTACATAACTGAACGCCCCCAAATCCCAAACGTCGCAGAATAATTTAGTGCAGTTTGGCAATCAGGGACTTGGCTTATTTCATAAGAGGCCAAACGGATTTTCAGACGCGGGAATGAATTATCAAGCCATCTTGCACTCTATACGTCTCGATTAAAGCTCGTCACCATAGTTCAACAAAAGAAAAGTGGTCGGCTAATAATAGTGTGCTACACAACAAACTGCTCGAGCGCTCGTCCATTTCAAGCTAATCAGATGGAGAACTAGTTACGCGACAAGGTACGCTTTTAAGTCATTTGAAAGAAATCAGATTAACCTTTTCCATTCCGAAGGTTTCCGCCTTTTTCGAAATGAGACTCACAGCCGTGTGCAGAAAACTGTAATTTGTCCGGCGAACAGTCAACTGGTTCCATTGTTGTTCCCGTTGGGAAAATAGAGGTAGGCTTTTATCATTCAATTACATCACAATACGAAGTCGCTTCCTCAATAAGCGAGCCCAAACAAGGCGTATCAGTAATTTAAAACCAAAGCACGGCTTGCTCAACAGGGCTACAAAGCGTTGAAAGTGGATAGACGATAATATTGTTTTTTCTCATCACGCTATTATTTTTTAACAGCGAGGTGGGACGAAATTTTGTATAGTACTTGAAACTAAAGTTCAATAGGGGTTAGGTAAGTATGGGATGAAACTCGAATTTCTGTTTTTGAGGGTAGTTTAAAAAAAAGGGGGAATTTCTTCTTTGGTTATTGATTATCCGTAAAGTTAAGCTCATTCTGGCTCATTTGGCTCTTCTATTTTTCATTATGGTTTAATTATATTGACCTTTAATAAAAAAAAATTACCAATTTATCAAGGATTGTGATTTTTTCGCCGCACGACTTGCGCCAAATGAAAAGGGGTATTTTCTCGAATAACATCCATAGATTGGGAGTTTTCGCTTTCTCCGGGGGTTGTGGGGAGTTTTGGTTACATTGTAAAATTATACGTCTCTAATAGAAACAAAAACTCACTGTCCAAGTGACTGTAACCATTAGATGTAAGATTTAACAAAGAAACCAATATTTCCCACGACCACCCTAGAAAAATACCTTTAAGAGCAAAAACTCCCTAATATGGTGAGGTTTGTTTCAACAAAACGAGCTGGATCACTTAAAGACCACACGGAATGGAATCGGCGGCATTGGACCGTTCTTTTTTAGCGTGAAGGTCAGAAAGAAAGCGAAAAAGAAATACAGGAAAGCAAACATTGACAAAAATGTTTCTTTATCTATCCATTCTGACCATTGAAAACAAGTTCATACGTTGACAGAACGTACCTGTCATTTATTTTAGTCATTATTTTATTTTTATTTTTAAATTTGGTTAACTATGAATTTGAAGGAATTCGATTCAATTCCCAAGCGCGTTTTAGCATAATCAAGAAAAGCTGCGAAACGTTGGCATTTTATTCAGTTTTGAATTTTTACGTTTTTAGGTATACTATCCCTCGCTAAGGTGCATCGAATTCTGTGTTCAACTCAATTTTTTCTGTTCTTGGCTCTTTACTGGTATTAATTTTTAGAAAAATTCGGTGGTTAACTTTTACTTAAATGCAAAGGAATGGAGTTACTCGCAAATTCTAATTTTGCAGATCAAAGATAAGATCTTCAGGAAAAAAAACTAATAGGAGTTCATCCAAAATAGGAAATTTAACAAGTTTTCAGAAAATAGGTGTACATATATTTTTTTAATTTATGAATCTAGGACATATAGCATTGAACAGGAAAAATAGGGAAGAAAAACGTAAATTTCACGCTCAGCAAGAGCTTTGGTTATCGCGTTTTTTTTTTTTTTTACTCGCAAAGCTGTATTTCTCCGGTGGCTTCCAAGGTGTGATCAAAATTGAATTCCGAACAATCACCTCAAAATGCACTAGATAGTTTTGCTATCATGCAATAAAAAAATAAAAAACAAACAAAAAAAACGAAAAACTGTGAAAACTGTATCAATGTATCTTGAACTGTAAATCTGTTGTTTGGCTTGAAATAGCTTACGAGGGCAGTTGCTTGAAGGACGTGAGTTCTGACGGTTTTTACGCTTTGCTAGTTTTCAACTTTTGTACTCAGCCATAAAATTGTAATCGCGTTCGATTTGTAAGAGTGAGGGTAAACAAATCGAATTGAATCGAGTTCGATGCTCAGTGATTAATTGAGAATCAAATGCGAAGCTTTTTTCCAAACAAAAACGATGACACACGAGAAACGCTTTTTGGCACTCTTCGAATATTCTTTTCCTAAGCAGGACTTTTTTTCGAACGCCGATGATTCACCGGGCGACCTTCTTTACGACTATAATCGGTCACAGGGCGATCCTATAACCCGCAGAGGCGCCATGTGACTCATTCGGGTAACTCAATCCCGATGTTAATTAGGCAAGGTCTTCCTTATAGTCATCACCTTCGCCGAGACTACAATAAAACCTGGGACAATCTCGGATGCGTTGAGTGTCTCCTGTGTGTCGCGCGCGCGGCGGCTTACTCTATCTTTCCCTTCCTCATTTCCCTAGCCAATAGCTCTCTCTCGATCGTGGATCGAGCATTCGTACTCCTCATCCTCACTTCTTCGTCCCATTAGAGCGGCGAGCGGAGATTATTGTTAACGCTGTTAATAAATCATGCCCTCCGCTGATAAAAGCTAATGGGGAAGGCTCCGGAGTCGCTGTCGCCCGTCGCTGCTTCCATACGCGCGGTGCGCAGTCTTCCTTCATTTCCTTCTAAATGTAACGTATGCAAACGCATAATACACGCGGCAAAAAATATTCACCTTCATCTAAAATCAAAGTGTGTAAATTATATTCCGTTTTGAGACGCAAAAAGTACATTTACCACAAATCCATGTTCGGTAAGCAAGCGACCTATGTTGATGACCAAAGGCTTTGCGTTGATTCTATTGATGCGGAAGTACGGTGTGTGACCAGAGCAATGTAAATGAAGTGATAGCCACCCACCGTAACTTAACTATTCAAGATCATGAGGGTTCAAATATATTGATTTTTGCGGCCTGTAAAAATCTAAAATAAGCACTTTCCCAATAAAACCGGTTTCAAAAAAAGATGTCAACAAAAATAAGGAATCCGACTTTGATACTGTAGTAAATGTTTTTCCGGGTTAAAAAACACGAAGGAATCCAACAATTTTTCCTCGTGCGTTTCGAGACAATTGCAAAAAACTGCGTATTTTCGGCAATTCGTGACCACTTTCGGCTAAATGTATGTACTTAATGGACATTTTAGGACGCTGTAACTCGAAAACGGCTGCTTCAATAAAAAAATGTTATAGAGAAAAATTTGTGGGAAATTCCATTTCCCAGTGGAAAAATACCGTTGATCTCATTAATTTCGATTGGAAATTTCACCACCTCAGTTAAATTTTTAAAATTATCGAACAGGCAATTATTCTACATTATCATATTACCTAAAATAATATAATTTTGCTGTATTTTTCAGTATTTTTTTCTTTATTTTCCTGTATTTTTTATTATTATTTTATATTTTATTATTTTTTTATTTTTTTTTTTTGTTATGGTAAACCTCCGTTTGGTCTGGAATAAGCCGTTTCGTCCACTTTTTCTTCCGAATGTAGAACACTAAAACACGGCTACGACTGTAGTGACTAATTTAGGGAGTCGTGACTCCGATAGAAAGCTCATGTCACCGCAGGGTAATGTATCGCTCGAGTATCAAACACCCAAAGAGCAGGGAGCTGAAGAAAAAGGGGCTCACTTTGATAATCGTGAGTTTCACGGGGCCGCTCTTCACTTAAATATTTCCTGCAGTACTTTTATTTCTTTAAGAGGAGAAGATTTCGTCGAAATTTGTAACCGGTTAAATACCGAAATAGAATTCATCCGAGATGACTGTACTGCATTGCAATCTAATACGAGATGAAATGATGATCTCAAGTGGGAATTTTCAATGACAAAATTAATCTACTTATTGTTAAACCGAACGCCCCTCCTTTGGCACTCATTTGGAAATTTCTGTAGAAGAAATGCAGTGTCAAGTTGTGGCGCTGTAAAAATTAGACCTAAATAAAAAAAATACTATATATAGGTATATGCTTGGGAAAAATTGGCCGAAGGACGAATTTTCGAGGAATTTTGCCCTGCACCCAAATAAGCTGTATTTGAAGCGAAATTCCTCGAAGATTTGCTCTTCGGCCAATTTTTCCCGAACGACTCTCGTCCTACTGTCGATATTATAATTCAGTCAATTTTTGAATACAATTACTGTGCTGTTGGAGAAAGTTTGGCAATAAAATGGTTGCAGTCGCTAAGACGAGGAACTTATTAAACTGTCCGTTTGATATCTCCATCAATTCGGACGTTTGCAACATTTCCTCCTCCTCCTATCTCTTGAAAATCAGAAACCCGCTAGTTAACAAGATCAAAACCGGCTCATTAATTCAGCGCGACGAAATGGATACAATTTTAGCGTTACGAAATTAAGAAAGAAAAAAATTAAATGCTCATCAAAACGATCACGAGATTATTCCGAGGTTGGGACGGATCAATTAAAGACGAACGCCTCCGAGAGACAAGATATGAAATTAAATTGGCCTCGCTAGAAGGAAGCCATTTTGCCAGCTGAACGGCAATAATTAAAACAATCGCGCTATCTCGATGGCGGCGAAAACGCTCCCAAGAAAATGTTAATGTATCCGAATGAGACTTCGAGCACGAAGATGAAGAAGTTGCGGTAGCGGATGGAGGATGAACCCACGTAGAAGTTTGAAATTGTAATTCAATTTAGTGAACTGAATTAGCTGATAAAAATGTGCTATCGGGGATAGAAGTATGTAATATTGTATGTCCAAAAAAAAACTTAGCAATTTTTCTAGAAATTATAAGTCAAAAGTGGCTGTTTTTGCATAAATCACAAAAGAAAACTCCGATTGGACTAGCAGAGGCTGAACGTTTTCTAGTGCTCTGTACTCCGTTTGATTTGAAAAGGGTCCCGATCAATCCTGCTAATTGCCTTTATGGAAATTCCCCTAAATCGAGTAGAAAAATTCCCCGAAATCCCCACGATTTAAGAAAGAACCCCAAACCCTGCAAAGCCACCTTATCTTATCTTATCTTATATATCTTATCTTATCTTATCTTATCTTATATAGCTGATAATCATAACATTATTAACCTGATGCCAGGGTTCACAAGAAATTAAAACTTTCACTAGTAAAAAAAGCCTGGGATGTGGTCAATGGGGGGGGGGGGGGGTTGAAATCAAGATCTCTGATCATGAATACTGGTTCGACCTACTCTGAGGTCTGAAAATAACTCTGCTATATATTCCGAAGTACTTGAAGTCGCTCCCCTCTTAATTTATTCTACATAAATATCTTCCGTGACAGCTATAGTGCTATGGCTGGTGGACCAATTAATTTCTAGCAAAAAACAGCTGAAATACCAACAAAAAACTAAAATTTCTTCCACTTGGTCTTGGGGGAAATCCCCTGACATAGCAACACTGATTTCGTAGAAGAATATCAATTCTGCTAAGTCACGTTTGTAACATCTCAAAAGCTCAAAACCCTCTCCTAACCATAAATCAAAATGGCACTCAGTTGATTCGTCGTATTTTTCGTCGTAAGTTCCAAAGACGAGAATGATGTTCTTCTTGAGCAGTCTTGTGAGTATTTTTGGTGTATGAATATCCTACCTGCTAACTTGCTCGTTATCGTACAGCAGCTTAAATTATCTCCCAGAGATCGGAAGCCTAGCTTCAATTTCGAATCGAACCAGTGTCTCGATCAGACTACAGCGGTTTCATGTTCCACATTCCTCAATGAATTTGAGCGGTTAATAATGCTCAGTTTCGAGCTAATAGTCACCGGGATTTAAACGACGCCCGAACGATACAACCTAATGGTCTTTGAAGATCAGCAGCACGACATCAAATCGCTAATTCGGTTTTGATAAATGATCTCGCTAACCAAATAGCTTGCTACCAGGCGGGCACACGTACCTCGAATGAGCAGGTAGGTAGGACTAATTTAATTATAGGTGGCACAAGGTGGAACAACGAAGAAGGAGTCGTAATGTGTTTTTGATGAGACCTCACACGGGTTTGGCCTTGCAATAATTAGAATGGGCCTTGCCTCCAACGAGTACAAGATGCGATGGAGGCTTGTCCTTAGGAAAAACCGCCAGCAGCCAACCGAATAGTTGTACTGGTAGTGATTCAATGTTGTCTGTTTCAGTGGTCGTGCTGAGACGGTAATTACTGAATATCTCACGTGGTCGAGAGGTCCTAATCGGCTCGTCTCGGCAACAATGTCAACCTTTCTGCTAGTCATTGACATTTGAAGGCGTAACAGACGAGAACTGGAGTCTCCTCAACATTAGGTAAAAAGAGCGATTGCAAGTCAAACATTCAAACATCCATGGCTTGGCTAACGTCCACTTGTGCAAATGATTTTTGATAGGAATCCCACTTTTCGGTTTTCAAAGATTTTCACGATATGGCCAAGAAGTAACACAACCGAAAAATCTCAAGTGCGCCCTTGGTTGAAATTAGTTTTGATGCACTATTAATCGATTATGACTCTCATTTGGGTAACTTGCTTGAACTGATGCTGGATCGGATGATTTCTCGTGTGGTCCTCGTTACTCGATCCTTCGAATTGCGCCTGGATGGAATCCTGCCAACGCCGGCTCGAGGCTATTTGCTGTTCCGGGTCATTATCAATGCCCCAAATGAAGTCTTCATTACCTCGGACGTAATTAAGAAAAATTTCCTGTTGCATAGTTAGTAGACTGACGTAGGAAGATGAAAAAGTACAGATATGCTGGCGAGTTAAAGAGGTCATTTTCGAGGATGGAAAAATGTTCTTTTGTAAGATACTGTGCTGAAAAGGGCTTCCGTCGAGCGTAGGAGGTGCTGAGCTCCTAATGACGAATTAAGCTCTACCTAATCTCATTGGGTGGAGAAATTCAGATTTAATTCCACGAGCGAACAACCGTTGCTAATGTTACCAGAAGGCGTCGCAGTCGAAGTGTGACCGCGGAGACTATCTTCGGACATTATCGCGAGTTCTCTCTAGATTTCCTCCTCCGATATTGTATTAAATGCCTTGCGAATCAGACAATCCATTTATTTAACCCTTCTCTATGAATGTGTTAGAAAGATGTCATAACATTTTTGGCCAACAATTTTCCTTTGTTTTTGATGTTGATATCTGATCTAACCTTAAATATACAGGGGTGCGAGGGGAAATAACCAGGCGACTCATTCTCCGATTCTTTATTTGCTGGCAGAGCACTTTCGCCCGTTCGGGCATCCTCAAGGCGACGTGGAGCCATAGGGTCCACAGCCTTTAAAATATCATTGTTCCATAGTACAGAGAGACTATTGATAGAAATGTCACGATTTTTTTAAATTTCATGATTCAATATTTTCACTTGTTTAAACTAATGTATTACCTATATAAAATACTTTTAAAAAAAATTTTTCGACGCAAACTCTAGTTGTCCGCCGTTGAGCCGCCTTGAAATATAAATCGATTGCTCATTCGACGAGTTCCGTATCTCACGCCGAATAATTATTGTTCGCGGAGCAAAATGAAATCATCAACACTCAATTTCCGAGGATAGCGGAAGTTGCTTCCGTGTCCCAGGGCTCTGTCGTCTAATGATAGTTTTTGATGCGAATTACCGTTCGTTCCACATGCGAATATAATTGCTTTCGTTTCGATAAAAAGGAATACGAACAGTGTTTGCCTTCAAAAAGTAAAGAAACATTGTCGGACGATTGTCGAATGACATCCCGTTTCGCTTAATTATATTAATATTTTTATTTATTTATACACCTATTTATTTCATTGTTATTTTAATTATATTCATACTTATTTTATATGTTTATTTATATATATTTCGTCATATTTTTTATTTAATTTTATCATCATTTTACTTATTTTGATTAATTATTTTCTTTTTTGAATTTTATAATTTCATTCAATTATTTTGTATATTTATAATGTTCTGTTCTTGATCATTTTTTTGCTATGATTTTACTATTATTTGAATCCAATCTGTAATATTATATACGGCATTGTTTCGTTATTCTCGGGAGAATATTCGCCGGGGAAAAATTCAAATCCAAGAAATTGCGTATCCTCGTTAATACACTGCACTTCCTTAGTTATCACCT
This sequence comes from Tupiocoris notatus, assembly GCA_037159825.1. Classification (NCBI taxonomy): domain Eukaryota; kingdom Metazoa; phylum Arthropoda; class Insecta; order Hemiptera; family Miridae; genus Tupiocoris; species Tupiocoris notatus. The sequence goes on along the minus strand of JASJUZ010000403.1, from coordinate 275,377 downwards.
ACTATAATCTTCATACCAAAATTACACTGTATTTACGGGCTGCGAACCGGGCTAGTTTGAACTGATTTGCATGAAAAAAGGATTGTTCGCGAAACAGTAAATCGAAAACCATTAGCTGTTGAGCGTTAATTAAAAATAATCCTCGTTATCTGCAATTTTCCACTTTTAATTAATTTATTAAAATTGGATTGTCGGTGGTCGGGATGAAATCTTAACGTGGGACGAGTTATGTTGGACTGACGTTGTTTATCGTCTGGTTATGATATTCGGAGCTGAGACTCGAGCGGCGTTTAGAATGGAATCATGTTTTCCTTCTGTTAATTTCCCTATCGCGTTAAAATATCGATCATGACTCTTAAATCCGATAATTTTGCCGGTTGAGGAAAACATATATTTAGCCAGGTGAACGTAACAAGCATTGCTCGCTGTTCAGTTATTTGTTTCTGCAAAAAAATCTCCTCTTTTTCTCTAATTTCACACGCGTTATTTTCTCGCGAATCGTTTCCTCTTCTCCTCTCTTCCAATTCGGTCCTTTTTCCTCTCGTTATCAGGTTCTTTTTCAATTGTAACGGCGGGCAAAACCGTCGAGGATTTTCTACCGCCTTCGTGGAAGATCGTTACCTATAATTACTAAGTAATTAGCTGTCAGTCGCGGTTGTCGTCGGCCGGCACATTCCGAGAATTAAATCGCTCCTTTTTCGAAGCCCCCCTCGTGCTTGGTTTCGAGTTAAAAGACAACTAACATTAATAGCTTGTATATGTGGACGACTGTTCTTAACCGCATTTCACGCGAGATCCCGGTAACGACTCGGCTATCCAGCCGATGAGTTGGAGCTTTGAGAGCAAGAAGGCTCTCACCGCAAACTATGCACGACTATACTGAACCGTCTCCAGATCCGATCAAACTGCTCTTCGGTAACGTATGGTCATTTATATTTGCGAGCTCAACCACCAACGTCTGTCATTGTAACCTACTATGCTTACTTGTTACAAAAATATTTAAAGCGAGGTATTTTTTTAAGCGGGTTTTTTATTCCCAAATGTCAATAATTACCTATTATACATAACTGAAGAGACTATATCTATGTACTAAAAACCTATGGTGGCAACCCTTGTCAAGTGCAAAATAAAAATACTTGTCAAGTGCAAAACCATGGTTAAAATACTCAGGACCTAACTTCAAGACGATCTGGACATCTCAGAGTCAAACGAGAATGTCATACGAGGACAAAACGTAAATGCGCAAGGAATATGAATCATGAAAATTATTTTAAGCGGTCTCAAGCAATGAAAATTAGAACGGTAATAAACTATTTTTCCTACAATGAACTCCATTTGAATCTCTTGAAATGAGAAAAATTTCTAGACAGGAAACCCAAGACGGAAAAACGCACGAAATAAATTAAAAATAGGGAAGTACTGTGTGAAACCAAAAATTAAAAACAAAATGTCTACCGCTGCCATAAGAAATAATTCAAGACTCATTTTGAGACCGATAAGAAATATATTTAAGACCTTGAACATTAAAAAAATAGCTCTTAAGGCCTGTAAAAATAAAAACAGAAAAAAACTTTGAACAATTATACTACTAATTATTAGTGAGTGTTATTAAAAAATTCGCTAACGTATAACTTCGCACAGTCACAAAGAAAACGTAAGGTGAATATTTCGTTGATTTTTCACGAAGACCTTCGGAAATTACTCTACTGAGTAAAATTTTCACTCCGTCTTTTACTATGAGAGTACGTATTACGGAAGTAAATTTCTACGCTCACCGAATATAATCTCTGCAAATTTTACACTGGTAGGAATTGATTTCCGTAGTTGGTACTCCCTTAGTCAACTTACTAAAGGATTAAAATTGGGCGATATGGTGCTCATGTCCAACATTAATACGGTAATTTTATAAATTTGTATATGGGAGAGATATTTCCAAAGTAATATTCTGAATTATTGAAATGTTCATTCCATAATCGCAATACCATTATTTCCTAGTAATGCTGAATCTATCTGGACACGAAACCACCCACTAAATACTAAAAACAAGCTCAGTTTTATAATTCATTGTTCTACATCTGAAATTTTAAAGAACCGTCAAAGAAATGATGGAGAACGAAAATATTGCTGTGTTGGTATGAAATGAGAAAAATGGGAATAGCTCTCTTTGTAATTTTACGCGACGGTTGTAATAATTTATTTGAAAACGATATCCTAGGCAAGTTTTCCCCTGTGTAAACACCGAGAGTTCTCCAAGCAGCCCGAACGACAGCCGTTTTCGAATGTTGAGCCAATATGTTTCAACGAAAAGACTTGCCAATATTTACCCTGAATCGAATTCATTTTTAATTCACCTTCCGTTGGCATAAATTTGGATTTTACTGCCATTCGAAGGGTTTTAATTATTACCTCGAAACCGTTCATTTCTTTTCTTGATTGAGCTCAGGTTATTCAGGACGAGATTGGAACACGCGATCGGATAAATCCACAATTCCCCTACGTAATGAATCAATCCATTTCTCAACCGTTTGTACGTTATTCAACAATAGTGGAATATTAATGAAAAACATCACATTTTTCCACTTTAAACCTTCTTTTCATCTATCTACTGCAAAAGAAACAAAGAATGAACCATATATTATTGATATACACATCATCAACTATCATTATGCTGAATTTGAGCGAAATCGATTACAAAAAATTTTTCACGAAAAATCCAAGGGGTCCCCCTGCGATTTTTTTCAACCGACCATTTAACGAATTTTTACTCGTCTTTCAATGCAGATAAAAATCTGAAATTTTTAGGAAAGTTGTGTCTTACCAAGATGTATACTTGGGATTTTTTTCAATTCTCGAATAAATCTGCAAGTGGTCGAAAAAAATCAGTTTTTGAAAGCTCGAAAATTGGACTTCAACCGTGATTTTCGGGGTCTAAATTCTTCTGAATCAATAGTTTTATTGTGCAGGAGTCTTCATTTGAACGCCTTACACACGTACATAGCAAAAAATTTGGCGGAAAAAATTTAAACAGCGTCAGAGAAATTATTTTCCGTAAATCGAGCTTTTCACCGGCCGAAATCTTGAGCTCTGCTGGCAGCGGTAAGGGTGAAAAATTAAACTTTGTTTTTAAGCGTCTTCGAGAGTTATTCTAGTAGGAAATTTAACGCTCAATCCGAATTTGACGTCAAAACGACGGAAATTTGACGACAACGATCAGTTTTCCCCATTTTTAGTACCACATCGTTTTTATGTTTTTCAGCTTAGAAAATTCGTAGCATATACTTACAGTACTGTTTAATTGTAATTAATGAATGATTCATTCCTAGAGGAAATTAGACGTCGAATTCGAATTTGCAGTAAAAACAATCAAATTCTGCCGATTAATAATTTTTAAAAAAATTTTCGATTTTTATACTTTGTAATTTTTTTTGTCACGTTTGCGAATTTTGAAACAATAGGTTCTATAGTAGGCAAATTGAGAAAATTTATCTTAGCTTCAATTACCTAAAAACAATACGTTTTTCGAAAATTTTCGAATTTTTTAAAAAAATGTCAAGGGCAAAAAAGGAAATTTTAAGATTTTTTCAGCCGATGGCCTTAATTTATGAACATTCTCTATTTTTCTTCATCTAAATCCCTCCGCCCAGTTCCTCGATTAATAGTACACCTTCTCCTCCTCCTGGTTAGGCGACTGCGTTAAAAATTTACTAAGATATGTGGCAAGTTATTGTTCGAAAAAAAGAAGGTTGACGAGATAAAGTCAAAATTTGGTCATCTTAATTTATTGAGTTTATTTTTTGCATTAATGGTTAACAGCTTGGATTTGTATTATGAACATTACTTACGTTGTTTTTATAATGATTGCATCATGTTTTGTATTATAATTGTTAATAGGTCTAATTTTCTTCTTAGTTTTCATCTGAAATTTCGAAATTCTGGCCCTGATCCTTATTTCATTCGGATTGAAAACAAGCGTGCAAAAATGAGGATATCTTGTTCTTTAATCTCATTGCATAACTGGGCAATTTTATCCGTACGTGACTATTAATCGAACAAAACATCAACCCTCAATTACAAGAGCGTTCTCGGCGCGATAAAAAAAACTCCATCGCGTTCTCTGTTTATTCTTGTAATTACACGCGGGCGAAACGAGTCGAATGCTGCGAGCAGATCGTAGAACAGGCTGTTTCATGAGTCGGTGTCAATTTAAAACATCCGTTTCTGTTAATCGAATTGTGAGCCGAAGAACCCCACGCGGTTCCATTAGAGAGTTTTAATTTAGAAAACAAGTTTATAATTGAATGTAAATCCAGTTGAGAGCGATTAATAAAAATAGGTTCCGCGCGGAAGGCGTAAACGTTGCCGCTGTGACCGGGCTACATCGCTCGAAGAGCTATTCGAATTTTGAAAGGCATTTTTTTGTATTTTATTTCACCAAAAGGCGGTTCTAGGTCGTAAATCAAAATTTATTCAATTTATAAGGGCGCATATTTTTTATTTTTTGTTTTATTGCAAGAACATTAGAACATTGTTGAAATTGGAAATATTTTCTGCCTGAAAATAATTTAGAACATCTACACAATTGTATCATCTACAATTTAGAACACTACAGTAACTTAGCCCGGGTGCCAATACAGAAACTTGTTACCTGGTCCCAAAGAGCTTAGTGCTTGTATTTCTGGGGATCAAGTTAGGTCCAGTGAGGATAGAAGCGTCTATCTTTCTGTCTAGCTTCCAAGCTCCTATCCTCACTGGTTAGGTGACAGGAGTGTCTCGTCATAACACAAGTTGATGCACACTAGCGCTACCTGTTGGTACATTTTCCACTTTCACATCCTCCCTGTATCAAACGAGCTGTTATCCGATGTTCCATTGTTATCCTAAGTAATCTCTGTTTGCCAGTAATATCACTGATACTCAACACTATCATTGTCATCCGACGTTATCACTGTTATCTGAAGTTATCAATGTTATCAGTGTTATCTGAATAAATCACCCAATGTGTTCTTATATCAACGAACTTCAATCACGGTCAGCAGGAGAAGCTTGAAATGTCACATCCTAGCTTCCATTCAATTTTTATTTATTGATTAGGGCAAGTTGGAGCATGGCTTGATTTGCAAAATAAATACATCTTCTAGTCAATAGACAGTGGGAGAAATCATAGTGATAGTCAACTGTAAAATATGTTACACATGCAATACAAAGAGGTTGACGAGATACCGTCAAAATTTGGTCATCTTAATTTATTGAGTTTATAATGAAAATGAAATTGAGGGGTGAGAAGACAACTATAGTACGGCAAAATTGATCTTGTTAGCAGGGCTGAAGATGAGGTTGATTTCGGTTGAGAAATATGTAAATGAGCAATTGTGTTCTCTTCTTCTTACGCTTAATAGGTCTTTTTCGAATCCTGTATCGAACTATTCCCGGATTTTCTCAGCATGTGCCAACGTCCACTGACAAACGATTTTTGGATAAAAAAATAGCCCATGCCGCGATTTTCGAAGGGAAAAAACGCGCGCCATGGCTAGCTTGTACCATCAGAAACACCATAAGACGTTTCTTTTGCGCCATTAGACGTTCATTTCACCGTGGTTGAGCTTTAATAACTATAACCGACGACTGGATAAGTAATTGGAATGAATAAAATGAACCGAATAGATTTCCGAACGTGATTCTCGAGTACTTCTTTATTAAAGTTCAAAGCCTTCAACTGGCAACCTATTAACAAGTAGCTCGGACCAACAACACTATTAAAGAACTAGAAAATTCTCACGATCCCCAAAGCAGGCTTACGAACTATTAGTATGCGCTGGAGCACTAGCTAAAACATTTAGATCTCTCCCTTCCTCCAATTTGATCGATTTACTTTAATTAATCTTCGGTTGAAACAAGACGGTGAAAACTTCCAAGCCCGGCTATTAAAAATTAATTGACATTATTCGTCTAATTTCTCCGGCCTCCTCGATCGTTCCTCGACTAGTTTGATGTTAATAGCAGGGTTTTGATTAGTCTGCCTCCACCATCCACGATGGCCGAAGCGAGCTTTAAGACCGCGTTATAATACGCGGCCAATTTGAGAGTCTGATAAGTTGATCGGAGGACGTAGCCAGGGAAATTTGCAAAAATGAAGACTCGAAGGTTAGAAATATCTACGTTGATTAAATGACACTTCAATTTATTGATCGAGAAGCTTTCACCAGCATCTATATTTAGGCTACTCAAGGATGACAATTTATGCGCGGGAAGCGATTCAAAAACAGGTTTGATTTAAGGCGCAGATTTAGCCCAAGAAGCGAATGTGCTCGGCTTGGAAATAAATTTGGAAGGATGCGTCTTCGGGTTTTCTGTCCCCAACACTTTGACCCACTAAGGAATGCGACGAGAAACTGATCTCTTAAAACGAAATAAAATTCAAAAATAGAATTTTGGCAACAAAAAAAACAACATTTTTAATTAGCCTCGTTTTTTCATGATTCCAAGTTTCTACAGCAAAATATTCAAAACATTTTCAGAGCAAACAATTGACAAAAAAAGTCAATTTTTTAATTTATTTTTTCAATGGTCATGCACGTCACGTGTACACCATCATAGCTACGTTGAGTTCTACCAAAAAATGGGGAAATGCTATTTTTACAACACGTAAAATATTCTAAGAGTAACCTCGTCCATAATAAAATACCACCACTTCCTACGGCAAAAAGAAATGAACCTGAAAAAAATTCAGCGTTACTCCGGAAAAACGACAAATTTAAATGAAACATTTTCATCGGTTCGCTGTCTCTGCTAAACTAAACTATCTGTTTTCGGGAGATCTGAACACCCAAACAAAACGATGCGCGGTGCCGTGAACAATTTCACAGACGGTTGCACCTATCAATCTCCCGGTAGAGCTGAGCAGGTGTTCCGGACGATTCTTGAGAGCAGACACCGAATCAAAAACGAATTACCGCCACGAGGACGTGTTCGGTTGTTATCGACAGATGGAGCTGCCTCATTTTAATTTTCCCGTTGACCACCGAACCGGCCCTACAATTGACGTTATCTGATATTTCATCTGTAGAGCCATATCCAATATTTCTGCTAAAATAACAGAAAAAAATTCAGCAATTGATTTTGGTTCAATTATCGTAAAAATATACCAGAAAGAAATTCGTCAAAAATTATTTTCCGACGGAACTTCGTGAAATGAAGTAATATTCATAAAACATCGAGCGATTTAAAACCGTAGAATTCATTGAATTTGATTTCCATTTCAATTAAAGCGGAATCGAGAGAAAATCGACTTTTCGACGCGGCGGAAGGTCGAAATAAAAATGTTAATTTTATCGGCACTTAGTTAACATAATATGAGTCGAGAACTCGTATCGTTTACCGTAGTCTCTCATCCGTCTAATAAGTCGCCGTTGAGGAAGCCATCACTTAAATCACGCGTGAACCTTCTTCGTCGCAACGGTACGGTAATAAGATCTTGGAAATTTCCCTCGGAATATTACGCGACGGGAGCTTGTCATTTTTCACTGTCTCGTCAGCCGTGAAAGTAAGTCCGTTCGTAAATTACCTAAAACACAGCGGGAAGAACATGAAAATGCAAATCCGACAAATTCAACTACCCTTGACGTTATTGATAAGCTCGTGCAGAAAAAAGGAGACGAATTTACTCTAATTATCTTCTTGGCAGCGCAGTTGCGAACAAGAAAGCGCTGTAAATTATCGTCCATAACAATTATTATTCACTGTTATTAAAGTCTATTTTATGACAATATCCTTCGGTTGTTAGCGAGTTTTACGGCTTTGTGTGAGTTTTTTTCAACGTGAACCTGATTATTTGGGTTATCTTGTAAAAATATATCTTCAATTGTCGCCCTAATTCAAGAAGTGACGCGAGTACGCTCGAACTCGACGTGATACAGCATCTTAGCGCTACGGCAAGCATTTCCATGGGCGTCTCTCGTCATATCTGTTCAGGCGTACTCTCTCGCACTTTGGGTTTACTCTCGTCATATTTGTTTGAGTGTACATATTCACACACTTAGGGGTTTACTCTCGTCATATCTGTTCAGGCGTACTCACACACTTTGGGTTTACTCTCGTCATATCTGTTCAGGCGTACTCACACACTTTGGGTTTACTCTCGTCATATCTGTTCAGGCGTACTCACACACTTTGGGTTTACTCTCGTCATATCTGTTCAGGCGTACTCACACACTTTGGGTTTACTCTCGTCATATCTGTTCAGGCGTACTCACACACTTTGGGTTTACTCTCGTCATATCTGTTCAGGCGTACTCACACACTTTGGGTTTACTCTCGTCATAACTGTTACCTGGGTGTGAAATAATAATCCATTGGTTTTTGTAGAATTACCATCGTATATAGTTCTAGCGCTCGAGTTACTAGAGAGAGATATTTGCTCTAAAATATTTTGACATCCTCGAGGCTTTGGTGAGTCTAATTGGACTTGAAACCGAAAGGTCGCGAGGGTTGTTCGTTTGAGCAAGTCATCCGTTGAAACTAAAGGGGAAGCAAAGGTGTGACCAGGCCCATCGGAGCATTGCAGAGATTCACCTGGCACCACCTGCCACCGTAGGATTCGTTTTATTTGATTATAGTTCGAAAAGAGCGGACTGAGATGAAGAAGAGACGAGGCTACGCTCTTTTTGGAGGGCTGCTTAGTGAAAAGTGCGGAGGAAAGGCGATGAGAGAAGGTAATTGAGTAGTTGGAGGGTAATCCAATTCAAGGCCTATAACGGCAGTCCTGACGGAAGGAAGGCGCGTCAAGAAGATAAGATTAGTCCTTTTTTGGCCTGATTGCCGACTGTGGCTTCTATTATAGTAGTACAAATCAACCGCCGTTGCACTCAATCTTCGAACTTAATTTGGAAAAGACGCAGCAGCGCAGAGTATATAAAATCTCGAAGCATCTGCCGTAGAAGGATCGAGAAAACGTAAGGTACTGTTGGCGAAGGAAAAATCTTGTTGTACTCACTTTTAAGGTAGTATCACTTTTGAAAAAGAAAACGGTCGTAGCTTATTTCTAATTTCACGAGGAAAAGATATTGAATCTCAGAAAACGTTTGAATTTGAATCCACCTCACGAAATTGACTCTCAGCAAAAATTGCTCACCCATTCGCACTTTCGGGTATATTATTCGTTGAAAAACAAATATTACATTCATGTTTATATAATGAATAGAAGTATTGAGGTTCGAGAAATTCGATTCCGAATGGAGTTTTATTTAGGAAGCATTTTCGCAGTCGAATTTACTCAGTTTCTATACAATTGTACGTGGTCATTGTAACAAAGCCATCATGTCTCCGTGAAAAAAATACAAATTTGTCATCATTTCAGAAAACGTTCTTTAAGTAAAGTGCAAAAATAGCCCATATTAAATTCTGAATAACACACAGTACTTCCGTAATATAAGCGTTTCAACAATTGCGCTATTTTAATTTTTACAGGCCAGGAGCACTAATATTTTTCTAACGGTTATGGGCTTGAAATTTCTTAATGGCAAGTACATTACGATTGATTTTTATCATTTAGCACACACATAATACTTGCACGTTATTCTCCATTATCGTAAATATTATTAAGTAGTAGTACGCCGTATTTTTTTCTTTTTTTTCTAATTATGGGTCTCCTGGTTAGAAAAACTGTACAATGCGTACAAAGTACTGGGTATTATTATTAATTTTTAAAAATCTCTATTTTTTATAGGAGATGCCAAAAAGTTGGATTTGGCCAAGAAATATGTTCGGTGGAAAAAGAACTCATTGTATGGTGGAAATGATCTACAAACTGTCTCATTGATTTTCTCTTCTGGTAAATTATCTTGGTTTTCAGGAGAAGAATATAATTGAAAACCTCCAGTTTTCTCTCTCTCGAACTCACCGCAATAAATATTGTAGTTCATAGCAAACAAGAAGGAACTTTGTTCTACTATTATTTGGTACCTAGTTAATTTTATAAATGCCGAGTGAAAATTACTGGTTGAGAGTGATCGTGAAGCTGAATTTTTTTTTTTTTTTTTTTTTTTTTTTTTGTAATGAACATGATTGTGACACAAACTAAACGGGTTGTATCACAACGATAGTTGTTCCCTAACAATTTTGACTGTAGGTCTTCGCTTGACCATATTTTAATAGTAAAAAAAAAAAAATTGATACAGCTCCGAGCTAGCGATTGTCCTTGTTTTTGTTCGTCCCAGACAAAAATGTTTCCGACTATTTTTACCGGTCGAACGTTTTTTTCAACGAGCACGACTAATGAAGGCGCCGGAAGATGATCTTCCACTGATCCATTAAACTCATATTTGGTGGCGACAGCCTTTCCACTCGGAGATATCACTATCCATTAAGACCTTCTAAAAGAGTTGAAGGGGTCCGCTCGACTCACTAAACTAGATCCTCGCTAAGCTCCTTCGGATGCTCGACTTCGTCCGCTCCAACCTAACAACGTTTCCCCATCCTACTTAAGCTTCTTCCTCTCTACCACGCAGCTTTCTACCAACTATCGGGCATAGCGATGATTTATCACTTGCCGCATAACCTGGCTACCGTATTCGACCATTACGCCCCGAAAGTTCGACGCCGTCAAAGTGGGAGGTAGTCGAACCCCGTGGTTAGGAGCAATTTTTCTCTACTTACGAGCGTTCATTTTTAAGGGAAGCTAGTGCATTAAGCCAATTAACGACGATCTTTTCAAACAAGTTAAAAAGCGAATTTAACGTGGTCGCTTTTTGAATTCATTACCGTAATTGACAACAAAAGCAGGGCTCGAATAATTACGATTGAATATAAATATGAATTAAATTAATGATTTTATTTAGCTCTGATTATAGTTATCAACGAAAGCTGGACAGAATTCGGTTTTTCAGTTGGAGGCGGTTGATTTTGACATGTCGTTTTAGTAGAAAAAATTATGGAATATTCAAGTTTCTAAGTAAATACAAGCAAAATACCGGAAATGATACGCAATCACGCAATCTTCCATATTCGTGCGCTGTGCCTTAGGCCAACCGTAAAATATTTTGTTAGAATTAAGTCACATTTGCACGTTTTTAGTCTTCTGGCCTATATTGCGACGGCTAAGAAAAGTTAAAAAATGTTTACTCGCTATTTTGGGTAGTATCCCTCGCCCTAATATTGAGTCCAAAGACTGGATTTTAAGTAGGGACTAACCTATGCGGTGACGTTACAAAGATGCTATGCTTACATAAATATTTCAACGAACATCGAATTCGAAGCGTTCTAACCAAGTTTTATTTCTATAGTCTTTCGATATTAAAGGAAGAGAGTTATGCGACCTTCTCTCAGTGCAAGGTCAACCGCTTTTGCCACTATGGGCCCCTTTTTTGTAAATATAACGAAAATATTTATGTTGCTAAGGCATTTCGAGGAATTTTGTAAAAATCATAATGGGATCAGCACTTTTAGAGTAAAAACGGCCACAAAAATAGAAATAAATCAAATAAATAAAAACAACAAAATTACAACAAAACAAAATCAACATCTAATAGCTTACCTAATTATTTAACAGTAAACAGCTTAACATTTAGTGTAAATAAAGAGGTAGTCAGGTAATCGTCTCTGACCTAGCTACGTCCTATAGGTTTGCATAGAGTATTTGAGGTACAGGAATCACTCAAGCCGGCCTAGTTGGCAAACGAAAACTTTTCGGTAACAGAAAATCATTTTCAGATAATTAAATTATAGAGTATTAAAAAAGCTTTTAATTAAGTAAGCTAATTAAGGAAGTATTAATTCAAGAAATCTTTTATCCTAATGATCGCAGTATTCGAAAACGCAGTAACAAAAATAAAAATAATGGAAAAAATCATTTAGAGTAAAAACTATTATAGCGTTACCGTTTCTTATTATCATTTCTAGCGGAACGAAAGATACAAGTGATCTTCGGCTCAGTATTCATTTTCATTTCACGACAGGTGGACATTGTCAATTATAACTAAATTATAATTTACGGCTTTGTAAATTAACCAACAGCGAGTTCAAAAGTTTTACTCGTGTCAGAAAACGCCGATATGAATGAATTTATCGACTGTTTAATACAAACCGTTTGCCTTCGTAATGGGATGTCTTGAGTATAAAATTACGCGTCTAAGCAGGAGAGAAAACCGCCTCGAGCCATTCAGAAGTGCTTCCTTCTTACATATTCACCACTTGTTCATTCACGTGAATAAAATATAGTTTGAGACAGGAGGCCAGAAATGAGAGGAAAACCCGATTTTTTATGAATGGCAGTTAATTTGTGTTTTCTCGTGGTAAGCCACGAATTGAACGCTCAACAAAGGCTGTTAGCTTAGATTTTCTAACATTGCCTTTCTATTATTCACCAAACATTGTATTAATTGTAATGGCAAGCGGAAGTTGTTGTTTTCTTCTGATTATAATAGTTGTAACTATAGTCGTCCTCAACTAATCAGTTCCAATAGCTTTATAAGTCGAATGGCTCACGTATTGTGATATAATCACAGCAAAAACTTCACACCGTCCTTTTTGATTGGCTTCGCATCGACTGTACCTGATTGGTATCAATTCATTTTCAAATTTCAATCGGAAAAATTAATTAGATTAAATTTTCAGTTTTGGCCGAAAAAATTAATCAGGCTGAACTTTTGGATTTCGATAAAAAAATTATCAAACTGAATTTTCAAATTTCAATCGAAAACAATAAAATTGAATTTTTGAATTTTGATCGAAAAAATTGGTTAGGCTGAATTTTTAAGTTTTGAACTTTCGGGTATACTGGAATTTCTAAGAACGAATTTTTTTCTGCTTTTTGCTTGTTACTATTGCTTGCTAAAGAATAGAAATTGAAACGCGGGATGAAATAAAATCGACTCCATTTATTATTCAATTAGGTACAACAAGTTGATGCGGGGGCCACGAAGCATCAAGAGAACCGAAGTTGGAGAGGGGTTGATGACGGCACATGAAGGCAATTACCGCTCAAGGTTCTCCTCCCGGTTAATTGAAAATTCAACTTCTCCTCAACCTCGTGGAAGGATCAGGATGCCGTAACGTTGGATGAATCACCGCTCTCGTCTACAGGTAGACAGCTAAGTTCTGTTCGAAGATGAGTCGCTAAGGTCGCACAGATTTATTTATGACAGGTCGTGGATTCACGAAACGGTTTTCTACCGAATGATGAGTATTCAGACAATCGAAAACTAGGAGCAAGTGGTTAAATTAAGTTCTCTACTCAGTACCTCCCAAATGTTAAGGTTTTCTAATAATAGAGAGTTTTAGTGCATTGCCTCTCCTTTTTAAACTCTTACGTAGGAGTTTTGGTTACTCTGTAAAATCATATGTCTCTAATGGCCACTACAATCCGCAATATACTAGGTGGTAACCATAAAAAACCTATGTTATTAAACTTGAACGTAGGAGTATTGGTTACTTCATTAAATCATACGTTTCTTATGGTTACCGCCTTGTGGATGGCGGATTATGATTTAATTAACAAAGTAACCAAATCTCCCACGTTTAAGTATTCAAAAAACGCGAAAGTTACTAAAACTCTCTATTATCTCAGCATTTGAAACATTATCTGTTGTGCGGGTAAGCTACAAATGATATTCTCACAATGAAAATTAATCGCATTATATGCCACAGCCAAAAGTCCAGACAAACCCTTACGTTGTGGGGATATCGGAACATTTATTATAGCCTCGATAGCCTTTAGCACTTTGCAAATCGCCCATAAGATGCAAATGTAGTTGACAAATGCAACTTCATTTACCTGACTCTGGATGCAGCTCAAAATACCTTCGAACAGCCAACTCTTTCTCCTTATCAGCCGACAAAAAGCATCTTCGGTGACTCCGAGTGCCAAGCCTTCTCGTCGGTCCAAAAACAACCGTAATTGTACGTAATTCGTTTCAATTTTCCCCGCCCGCCCTTCGCTCCGCCCGTTCGTTCAATTTCTAAGCCTGCACGAAGGAGGCCTGGTGGGTGTCCCCAATCAACCTCACTTCCCCTTGCTCAAAGCACATTCTAGTCTCTGTTCGACTAATTTCAGGAAGAAAAGGTTTTCAGTGACAAATTGTTTTCAGGTTATTACTGGGCGGCAGCGGAGGCGTCCAATTTCTTAGCTCCCTTCTCGTAAATTAAGCCAATCGTTATCCGGCGAATGCGAAAAAATCGTCGGATAGGAATTCATTATTGAGGAGTATTTGTCCTGCGAATTTTCGCTATTCAACGCCAGTCACAATAATTATCGTCATGCATCGACGGAAACAATAACATTCTTTGCTTTAAAAAAAGGAGGAAACTAATAGCGAAAAAGGCACTGATTTAAATGAAGTAATGTTTCTTACTTTCCCGAAGCTAGTAGTCATAACGCGATTGCCAGCCAAATAGAGAGCTGCTCATTGTCATAAAGTTATATGGTAATTTTTTCTTCCTCAATAATAACAAGCTGTAAGCAAGCAGTAATGTACTTAGTATTCGATAACTCCTGTTATGTAAGTAAGTAAAAATAAATAAGCGCAAAATTGAAAGAAGTGCCAACAATGAGCAATTTTTCGCAATTTATTTCAAAACGCTCTAACAAATTTTGGATCTCTTCAGATTCGAGATTATCAGACCAAAGAATAATGTTAAAACATCGAATAGGTACGTTAAAACATCGGAAGTAATGGTTACTATGTAAAATAAAAAGTCTCTAATGAAGAGACCACAATCCGTATTATATAATATTACGGTAACCATTCGATGCGTATGATTTTACAAAGTAACCAGCACGTAATAAGTTTCCTTAACGTTTGCCCAATTCAGATCAACCTTCAATTTTCACCGTTCTGAATTCTAGCCGTGCCTAACTAAAATTAGTAATAACCCGATAGGAAAATGACAGTTCGCTCTGATTGGTTTGCTAACTTGATGAATCTAAAGCCGCTCGTGAAATTGGATCGCCCATTTTCCAATCAGCTAGCCCAACCCATTCGGCCTTTTTCCGTCGGACTGATCGATTCACAAGATAAAAACCGAATCAATATTCTAATGAACTGTGACAACAACGGCTTCCCGAGAATTGCCGTCGTGAGATTTACAACTTCTAATTATTAGTTGGAGCAGTTTGTCTTTATTATTTATACGATGTTTGTTTATGTAATTAACCCATTCACTGGCAGATGGATGTGAAAGACTCGCATTGTAAAAATAAGCGGCCGGCTGCTGAAAAAATGCAAATGAAAGCGGCTACGAAAATATTTACCTAAAATAACAACACTGAAAAAAACCGCTTCCCTTCTTCGCAGCTAAGTACTCAAGCACCAATTACACATTTCAAGGACTTCTTATGATAATAAAGCAAGATAATACTTGTATTGACCTGATCACTCCTATTCCGTTCCGTTCTGTAAATACGAATCCGATGGAACCCAACAAAATCGAGAGCATTGGTGGCCAAAACGCGAACGTATTTCGAAAACGTACCTACCGCCACGACGTAACGCTGCGACGCATCGCGATGCGAAACGCAACACAGCCTTCGGATTTGTTGGATTTGTTGGAAACGAGCTGTAAAATTTCTTTATTCGCTATTGACCAAAAAAAGACGTGGACACCCTGTGTAGATAATCAATCTATATCTAAACGATTAGCTCAATACTTGGTCGATAAACAGATGTGAACATTCCCACCTAGCTTATTGGATATCAAGGAACAAATGATTATAGCTAAAATTAAATCACACGTATCAACGTTGAAAAATAATTATCGGGTATTGCCTCCAATTTTCCGGCTAATTGCCATTTTATGCACAGCTAATAACTATACAATGGCCAATGAGCCCATAAACTCACCAACTTAGCCACTTAAGGTATTTAAAAAGTAAGTACACCTTCTGCAACTACTTCGGATTGCTAGGCGTCCTGATGGAATCGGTTTTGAATAAAATATCCGCCGAACTATTACTCGCAAGTTCGCGCGAAACTTCGACGATCATCCGCAAGTTTCTTCGGGGGATGGGTTTTCTGCGGAATCGAAATTGCCGGGGATAGTCGGTCGTCCAATTAACGTGTTTTATCGACCATTGGCCCGTGACGTGATTCATCGCACGCGACCGCCGTCTAATTGTTTACCGCCAACCTTCTTCACCAACTCGCAAGATAACCTTCCTTTATCTCGTAACCGCATCACCGCATTAAACCCGCAGGCGCAATGAATCGATACGTTCGCATGAGCCAATTGAAATTAGTGTAAAACGCAATGTTTTACTTTTTCCCCATTATATGAATGCGAAGGAACGAAATTAGACGTTACAACAGGGAGTTTTTTATACGTGAAACGATAACCATTGCGACGATTGGAGTTGATCGACGGCGGCGATAAATATTCGTCGAAAACGAGTTTTCTCTCTCACTGGATTGACACGAGAATCGTCACACGTTTGTTTGTCGTCGAATTAACCAACTGGCAACTCTCGCTATCGCGGTCCGAATCGATTAATGTGCAGTCCCATAATATGAATTACGCGTGGGAAACCAATGAGGCTGAAAGGAAAAATAAATCGTTTGCGCAAAAAAAAAAAAAAAATGAACAGTGCTTTACAGTTCAGTAAGAGAAGAGGGCGATTCCTTCAAAAGGTGAGGTAGACAATCTTATTGATTTAAAAGCTCCAATTGGGAGCAAATTACATGGAGTGCAACAAAATGTTTCCCGGCACAATTTGGCACCGAAAAATGGCTTTTTGATGTGAACTGTGTTTTCAAAATGTTAGAGAATCTGATACCTGGGGTGGCGAGAATACAGATAGTATCTGAAGAAAAACACTTTGAGCACCAAAAAACCTCGAAATTTTCGGATTTTCTCACTTTTCTTGACTAAAACTAAAAATTTACTTGACTAAAAATTGTCAATGTTCTTGGGAAAAGAACTCTCTATTAGTAAATTAAAAGACAATTTCTACGTTGATTAAAAAAAAATCAAATTTGATCCACTTGGCAATTTTTTTGGTCGATGAAGGAACAAAAACTTGTTCCAAAAAACTGTTAGGCTCATTCTTTATGCGGTAATTCTTTTAGAGGCAAAGAAGAAAAAAATGAATACCATAAATATCCCAAAAAATACCAAAAAAATGAGGGTACCCTTAATAAGCCAAAGATTAATATATTTTTTATAATATTGATTACTTTTTTACCAAACGCCATTAAACGAGTGTCATCGCAGTAATGCTTCTGCGAACCGGCTACACGAAAGCTAATGCGTCGTGAGTTTAATATAAAAAAAGGCGGATCCATTCGGTAAAAGCGCCGTATATCAAATGACGCGGAGCATTAATCTTGATTTTAAATTGGTTTCGCTTAATGTGCAATCATTCATCTTATGGCGAGTTAATGGGAAATCGTGCTTTAGCCTAAGTACACAGGCGACCATTTCCGGAGTGAATTACGCGCTATCGTAGATCCATTACAATTGTTCGACGAAGGGGTTGTAATGCCATAGAAGCCACCAAAGGCTAATTATTAGCATCATTTCATAATTTACAAGAAAAGCCACTGTTATTGTTGTATTGTGCGACTTCGTACTTACGAGTGAACGCCAATAATGAATTTCAGTCGCCAGAAGATTCGGCAACTTACCTGCGTCAGAGAAGAATCATAAGTTAGTGATGTGGGAATCTTAAGTGTTTCTGTTTTCTTGAGTGTTGGTCAACAAAATACGAAAGTGTTGGTTATTGGGGAAAACAGCCCGATTGCCGACGTTTCGTGAAATTTATGTAACACTTTCAGGGCTAGATATTGTGGAGATTCTACATTTTTATAGTTGCCGAGAAAATAATACGATGCCATCACGTGTTGGGTTTCTAAGAATGCAAATTCGGTATTCTCGTTTCTTTATTAATAAATCATTCTTAGCCTGAATGGTGTACTTTCACAGATATAGAACGAGTACAGTAACCATACTTTTTATCATCTCTCGAAGCTTTTTTTTTATTAAAAAAATTTACACCAAGTTATAAATTGAGCATTATGATGAAAAATATTTTTCGAAACTTTTGAGAAATATAAGATTGTGATGGAATTTCATTGTCAGCATTTCACAATTTATTCCATAACCCATAGTATACAACGTACATAAAAGAACTATGATAATCTAGCAGTCTTTTCTTGAGACTGTGGTTTCCACGAGAAACTGGGCAAAGCGCGTTGCCGAATTAAAATCAATTAAAGGGAAAAACTCAGTAGGCGCGGGGATCCGTATGAAACTCATGTGAGCGTTGTTCATTTTCAATTACAAAACTCAATTACCGTAGAGCCTTTATTAGATTTGATTGTGCTTTCGCGTCGAAACGAAATAGATTCGACTTCCTACTTCCCAGCGTTCAGTCCGGCCGAGTGATTCAATTTTCTGAACGCTTCT
Organism: Tupiocoris notatus; assembly: GCA_037159825.1. Lineage (NCBI taxonomy): Eukaryota > Metazoa > Arthropoda > Insecta > Hemiptera > Miridae > Tupiocoris > Tupiocoris notatus. Next base: position 256,987 of record JASJUZ010000403.1, on the reverse strand, counting down.
TACTGAGAAAGTTCTGCATAACCAAATCAAAGCGTTGATTGAAGTAATCTCATGCCACTATCAACGGCAGTAAGTACTATTCGTTGAGCTAGGATCATCCCAAGGCTCGTGGCTGAAAATTCAACCGAATGAAGCTTCTTCGAAAACGGAAGCCCTTGCCAAGATGGCAAAAGCCTTGGACTTACTTTCGCGATGGGAAAATCCTGTACCGAATTGTCCACATTGCAGAGTAACCAGACAATCGCATAATTAAAACTAGTAAAGTTTATTCGTTGTTGTTTTGTCGCATCGATCATTCTTCGCTGTTGAGATTGAAGGGGAGAAAAAAATGGCGACTTGTTCTCCTGTATTTTATTAGCTTGCCAAGCACTTTCGCCCCTTCGGGCATCATCGGGGCTTATAAGCCCGCGTTCTAATAAAAAACAGGAGAACAAGTCGCCATTTTTTTCTCCCACGTCGAGAATCTCGGTGCACTTTTACATTTCTTGCATCTTGGAAAATTCTTTTACCGTGACCGATTTCAGTCAAGAATTTTCACGTCTGGTCAAATTCGCTTTTTAGAACTTTCTCGTGGATTGAACCAAAATTTAAAGAAAAGTAAGGTATATCTGATTGAAAAACTAAATCTCTTCCCAACAGTGTTCTCAGGTTTGATATTAGTTAGAAATTAAAACGTAATGTTGTCAGGTCGAAACCACGAAAAAAAATTTAAAATTCAGGAAATTAGCGGGCAAAAAAAATTTGTCAAGAGACATTTTCGATCGGATATCAATCGTAAAATCGATTTTCGAAATTTGGCAAACTTAGACACCGCATAGTTTCACCGCACAAAAAAACGTATTCCGCACATTTCCACCTGTTGAATTTTATTTCTTTTTTCAAAGTGCCTTACTGAAGGCGAGCGAGCTAAGTGGTCGTTCCGGTCTCTATTAGTTCGAAAAAAGTTCCTGGTTCCGGCACCCATAGTTGCGGGCCTGCTCGAAAACCAGGCCTTTTCACAGCTGCACTGCGCAATTACAGTGCCTTTCCTTCTCTGCGCGATGAGGGGCCAGGTGGCTCTGCCTATCGCGACTTGTTCGTTTTTCTATTGATATTCGCTTGTTTACTCTCCAACGGCGCGACATGGCATTCGCCCTCTCACTAATTAGATGTGTAATTCGAAAAAGAAATAAAAAGCCGGATGTCAAAGGCGAGGGCACTTAGGATAACAGACGCGTCACTTAGTAATAGTTTCGGCCGACCTTTTTCCAACGTCTACCGCAAGTGGCTAGTAAAAGTGATATTAGTGATATTACTACTCGACTTATAAAATTCAACTAAAATTATCGTGAATAAATTATCTGTTCTGATAAGATGCTTGACGCCAACTGAAGCGCAATATGATTTGTTTTTATAGATTCAGAGATGTTAGGTTCATACCGAGGATTTATGCTATTAAAAAAATAACTGTACTATGAAAACCAAAATCGTAAAGACCTTTTTTCCAATAAACACCCCAAACGCATGTGATAAAAGCTTTCTAGCTATAATAAAAATTGATAATCGCGATGTAGTCTACAGGGAAAATTAATCGACAAATCAATATTGACGACACGAATAATAAAGAAGCGCTGAAATGCGATGCTTTCTGTTCCATTGGTGTTACCAGAATTATCCAATTCTATCGATCTCGATAAAATGAATTTAAGTTTTTTTCCGTGTACTAATTAAGCCGCAACACGCCATCCTTTTACGCAACTTCATCCGATTATTTCTCGTACATATAAATGTAAAAGGGTGATGTCGCGTCTAATCGTTTCGTCGCATGACAATCGAAATTAGAACTACACGGATCGTAGATAGTTTTTTCATGTTCGAGCGAATGAACCCTAGCTGAATTTCAATTGATTTTTTTTCTCCTTTTTTTTGGCAAGTCTTTCAGGCAACACTTTTTTTTGGAAAGAGTGTGCGAGTATATCTAATTATTAAGATATTGGTTAGGTATAAGGTACACACTGGCTGCATTTTACAATAGTTTTGCTAGTACACAACAATTAATTTAAGAATAAATTTAAGAAAATTTTTGAGATTCTAAATCCGAATTTGTATTTGCCTGAACCACTACACTTTCAAAATGTTAATTAATCGCAAAAATCGCGAGAGCTGTAGTTACTCAGACGAGAAAAATATTTATGAACCGAAAGTACAATATGATATTATGACAATAAGATGTTGCAATAATGATATCGAAAAACGGAACGCTAACTTTTTAGTTCTAACAACAGGGAAATTTTATTTATTTCTGGCAAAGAATGATAACTCATATATTATTATTTTAGTTCATTAATTTCATTTGATCATCACTCCTCTGCTTCATCTTGTATTAATATCTATCATCTTGTTGCATTACTCTTCCAAAAAAATTTTGTATAGCATAAATTCAGTATCTATTGGTTTAATAAATTTGGTATTTCTTAGGTATTCATTTGTTATTGAAACAGTGAATTTTTTTAAATAGTAGTTTATTAATTTTGTTTAACAATTTAATTTTAATTTTAATATTAAATTATTTTACTTTATTAATTTTTTCAAAATTTCTTCGAGAAAATTTCTTAGAATTTCTTCGTTATAAAGATTTAGCGAATATTTGTAGCATTAATTTAGTAGATAGATATATTTTCAGTATTTTGACATAGTTTTACTGAAGAATTCGATCTTGTTGTGAACACTAATTCTACAAGGTAGTTTATATTGAGTTCGAGTTACCTGCGACATTATTTCGGTCTGACGCCAAATACAAAATTGAAATCAATTATTAGTTGGTTTAATCCTTCTGGAAAAATTCAATTAGTCAGCTCAGTTGAAACACTCGAAACCTCGAGTGGGTAAATTTCTCAATTAGTTATCCGCGAAAAACGGCTATATATCAATAACCACTTGAACGGGGAGAAAAAATCCTTCAATCTCGAGTAATTAATTAAAAGCGAACTGTGTTATTACTACGGGTAAAAACCACTTTGCAAACAATAGGAACACTTGCGAGGAGGTTCGATAAGATAAGAAACGCCACTCGAATAATCGGCCACGGTAATTCGTTGTAATTGGATGCGCTCGACGATGGTACAAATTTTAATTTCTTGTTTTTTTCAACACGTTTCCTACGATAGAAATGGACGGCTAAAAAAATTAGAACAATTCCATCGCCGTTTGGCATTGTTCTCATTGCTGCCTGTAAAACGAGAACCGTCTTCGGCCCCGAGTATTTAATACTTTTCGAAATTAGCATACTACAAGACCGACTACTTCCGCGGACTTCCGAGTTCCCTTCCCACGGAGTTAATTGCTTTTGAAAAAGTATCACCTACTATGTAGCACCTGCGTTACCGACTATTGTCGCATTATTCGGCTCTTAATATGCGAAAAGACCTAGGTCAACTAGATGATAATAGAAGAAAACGTCATAAACAATTTCATCGTCTCGAATAATCCCTGGATATTTAGTATTGAGTAGTTTAGGGAAGTAGATTTTCAACAATACGTACAAATAAGCTCTTTATCACATTTTATCGCATCATATTTATCGCTGTGCCATTTGATCAGGTCAATTAATAGCTGCCCCTTCAAGAATATTCTTTCCAATTGAAAATACGGCGTGAGATAATTTCCTTTCAAAAATCATTTGCATTAATCGATGTTAGGTTAACAGACGTTAAAAATTGGCGAATGATTGGCGGAGACTGCTCCAAGCCAGTGATTTTAGACCACGTCTATCAAGCACTAGGAATGGTTCGCCAGAGGATAGTTTGATATATTTAAAACGGCTTAAGCGCCAGGACATAATACATGACTGATCATATTTCAGATTTGCTATCGATCACCTTGAAATTTCAAGCATAAAACCCTCAGCACCAAATTATGGTTTCGTTTAACGTCATTACGCACGTTTTTTTGCTTTCAGGGGAGGGAAAGTGTGGCGGAAAAACCTGGCACAGGAGGGGAACGGGAGAGGATTCGTCAAGGGATGATATGAGATGAGAAAGCTGTAGTTGAACTTGCGTGTCAGGCCAGATGAGTTCAAAAATACTTTAATACAATCGTTTATTTGTTATTTGGTGCTTTGAGCAGTCACGCTCGAAATTTCAAGTGTTTGAAAGATAATCAAAGCGATTCTCAGTCATATGAAGTGTCTTTAGATATTTTTTAGCAAGCGTCTTTTTTAGCAAAATCTTAAGTTTTCGAACCGAGATCAATAATTCGGTTAAATTGAACTTATACCAATAATCCAACTTCAATATTTTTAACAAATCGCCAACCTACCATTTTATTCCCTAACGAAAAATAATGAAATGAGTTAGTTTACTAAGATTACTGAAACAGTGTTTATAACTTTGTAGTACTAATGATACTTCGGAATGAACTCCGCACGGCATCGAATGTCTCTGTTGCCCTAGCGTAGGTACCAACCGAAAACGACGTACCTACCTTAATTAAGGACCCCTTCCATATCCAACGCGGGTCATTTGCTGCCTCATTTCCGGTAACCAATTACCGAATGATTGCAGATAATTGCTCCATGGTCTACACTTTAACTAACAAATTACTCGTCGGCCTATAGAGCAACTGTGGTAGCTCGGCGATCAAAACCGAGCTTCTTCATAGCGTCGAGTCGGCCCCGGTTTAATTTCGACCAAATTTGTTTTGCATAATCGTTTCTAATAATTTAAGTGACCTATGCCGTAATTTGTTAACGATTTCCACGGCGTTTCGGAGCTCCTTCGGCCGATTTCCTCACCTCCGCTTAAAATAAGCTTCTCAACCTCACGTTAAACGCGAGCAATTAGCCGGAAATGAACAAAATCGAGATAATCATAGTTTTTTCCTTGTCGGGAACGTTGTACATATAATTTTTAAACGGGCCGAAATTACAGAAAAAAAACCTCCCGTGTCAAATCTACTCTGAGAAACGATGGCCGAGCAAAAATCGACCACCTATTCACTGCTATTAGGATCTGCTTCTAGGAACGTCGTTTTCAATCTTCGGCTCCAAAAAGTATTCAACTTTTGAAGACAATGATTTTACAGGGACATGGTGATAATCACTAGATTTTCAATGGCTAACACGTCGTTAGCATTACTCTTATTTGATTTTTGAATTATGCTAACAAAGAACAATAGATATGAAAAAATAGTTGAGAAAAGTACGAACGTGCTCGATCGGGAATCGGTCCGAATGGAAAACTGACATCACTCCGAAACCAAGTGACCAGGGGATTTCAATCAATTGAGCAGAACTAGTTGCGCCGCAAGCCTTGATAAATCCATTCGACACGGTCGATCGGAATATGAAAGACCACAGCTAATCCGCTCGCCGGATTGAAGAATGGAACTGCAAGATTTCAGCATTCTGAATATGTTACGGTCGTTGGTTAGTTACGCGGTTTGGAAGTGATTAGATTTGTATTAAAAGGTCGATTAGCCCACGTCAGTATTCGCGGTTCTATTTACTATTCAGTCTTGTTGATGTCCAGAATCTTCATTTTTCAGCTTCTTTCAATCCCGGGGAAGAAAGACCAAATGCCACTTTCCACTTTAAAGCTTCATTGAAAATGAGGAGTGTCTTTCAAAATGGAAAAAATCCACTTTTTGAAGAAATCGCTTTACGGCATTTTCTGAATCTTTGCCTGAAATAATCCCAAGTTTTTTTGCTTCCCTAACTTTTAGTAAAGAAAAAACGGCACAAATCCCAATTCAAAATGGCGGTAGTTCTTCGAGGTTTTCGAGTAACATTTTAATTCCCTAGGACATGTTGCGCAATGGATTAGTTCTCAATATTGCACTCAGAAAACACAATCAATTTTTTTTACTATTGACATTTCGCGCCCTCTTGAACATTTTTTAACAATGTATAATCTTCCCATTTGATGGATTAATCCTCAAATAACGAGGCTATTTGCGGTGTTTTGAATTCGAATTCGTTCCTCACTCGAGTGCACAATAACTGCAATAAAATAAAGGAGGAGACCATACTCAGGAATCCCAATAGTCCTATGATTATTATAAAGATTCCATTTATACCAAAAATTTTAATTCAGTGCAGTATGAAGTTAAGGTTAAAATTGAAGTAAGAGGCAAAGCTCGGTTGATTGATCCATACAGGGTATAAATAATACTTCCGAAATCTATTCTAAAACTAATTCCTGATCGGAAGTGTCCCCTAACATTTTTTTAAACCCGTCAATTTCCGAGATTTTTTTTCGTATTTTCGACCTTACGAAACTAAAACTTACGTAACGTACTAAATTTCCATGTATAAAAAAATCTGATAACACCCGAGGAAAGAGCATTATAAATTTCCAACGATAGATTACCTCCTTTTTACCTCCATGATTACGCAGTAAATGGAAGTATTATGATCGTCTGAAAAGTTGAAGTGGAGTGAAAAAATTTAAACTGTCTAATCGATTTTATTATAAAAATTCGTTATAGAAGGGAAAACGCGTTTAAACGCTGACAAATCGCAAATGTTATTTTTTTTTAGTGAAATAAGGTTTTTAGGGAGACTTCGCTGAACACTGAATTTTCTTCCGTCTTGACAGTCAAGCGAAACATAGACACTTTTTAAGATATCAGAGAGTTTTGAAGAAATCTATAGTTCGGTTTCGCTCAATACCAGTATAATCAAAGTTGTAATGTTCATATCAATATTATATGCGAAATTCTTCAAGTTAATGGAGCTGCCGAAAAAGTGAATTAATTATCAATTCGACGGGTTGTTATTCTTCCATCAACTTTATAAAAATCGAGAGAACAGGAGATGGATACGTTTAAGAGGACGTCATTAATCGAAAGGCAGTTGGACGACCGTTAGTTGGCTAATAGTCTACTGTTAGCGCGGTTACTTCCCTCCTACCATGTCCTAACTTCTAAGACAATGAAGAAGCCATGAGGGGCGTTCGAACGCAAACCGCGAAGGGTACGCGTGCACCCGCAGGCTAAGCTCATCTTTGTCCGACGTGGCAACTGCTCGGCCGGGCACGTGAGCTTCTCAGCTCTTACCATCCGGTTAGAACGACAATGCTGTCACAAAAGTTAGACTCAAAACAATGCGAGGCGAGATCATACCGTTGTAGAAGCAGTTCATTTTTTGCCCACTTCCGATGAAGATTGTAGAAGAGTTGATAGAATGCAAGGCCTTGACCTTCTAAGCATGCCACCATCTGCCGCGGCCATCCCTCAATCAAACGTAGGCGAGGGCACAGAACCCATCCATCTCGTCTCTTTATAGTATAACTTCGGACAGGTGTTGAGCACGATCGCCTTCCTATGAATAGGGGTGACCGAATGAAAACATTCACCACAGGGCCTTTACGGTATCGTGGCAAGTAGACCTAGGATTCCGGTGAAGGAGAGAGAACAACCGCATTCTCAGCTGGAATAAGGCTCACTGCAAATACAGCAATCCTAGTGTTTTGCTGCTCCGGTTCGACTAAACGGATTAGGACGCAAGCGCACGGTCAGTTTCGATTATGAAAACAAATATTAAAAGACTAAGAGCAAGAAAGATGTAAATTAATTTCCGTGCATTTATGTTCCATAGAAATGCGATCACCTTAATTAGAGTTTTAGTGCATTTCGCATTTTTTGAAAACTGAAACGTTTTGGTTATTTCATTAAATCATAATTTTCTTATAGTTATCGCCAAGTGGTTGCGGATTGTTGCGACCATTAGAGACATATATATGATTTAACAAAATAACAAAAACTCCTACGTTTTCAAAAAACCCGAAATTCACCAAAACTTTCCATTATCACCTTAATTATACGTAATTAACCTAGTCACAGTTTGTAAGTATATCTGTACAATATCCCAGTAACCTGAATAGCCGATAAACAGTTCAGAATCTGTTTTTGCAGATAAAGGATGCAATGATTTTACACAATCCAATACCTCGCCATACAAGCACGCTCTTTCCCTCGGGAAATCACGGCCATCAAGTCGGCTACACTCCGAATAGCCTGAATAACTTTCAATCCGTGACCACAGACTAATTTTTTTTTCACTTTTAATTTTACTTTATTTTTTTGCAAGCTAGCATCATATATCATTATTTTGTTTAATTTTTTTTTTTTTTTTTTTTTGAATCACGATCACCGGCCAGATTTTATTTTAAGTTTGTAAATTGAGCACCTAATTGCTCTCGTACCAAATAAATAAATCGCGGCGCGCGGAAACGTGAGAGGGAACCTTAACTTCATCGATGCCCAAGTCACGATACCATTTTACCATATAACAGGAAAGCAGCGTTAGACCCAAAGCATAATCACTCAAAAATTAAAAGGATCGATGATGAACGAATCTTCATCGCTATATTTAATTGAAACAACGAACTCCAATTCGAGACGATTCATTCATTTGCGCCGGCGGGGGAAAAATTAATAGCAATCCTTCGGCCAGTGTCGTGATCCAGTTTTGAGTTGATGTGACAAGCGAAGAAGCCTTAAGAAAGAAATTGCCATCGGACGTTTGGAAGACGGAGACGGACTGAAACAAACGTAAGCAAACGAAAGGGCGAACTTCGCCTGAAAAAGATAGACAACTACCACCGTTTATGCCATGATCCAGTTGACACCTGTCATCGACGCAACAACTCGGTTACGAACGATATAAGGACTTTCCACAGCCGATCCTCGCTCTTTTACATAACAAGAACATAAAAAGCAGCTTCTGATCACTAAATCATCCTTTAATTTTCGACCAGCGTAATATTCCGGTTAACGTACGCTGCTTTTTATAAGCGTATAAATTCATTAATTAAACGAGCTATAGACGAGCGACGAGACATTCGATTCGGCCTTTCCAAAAAGTGCAAGCGCTTCTCATTTTTCGTGAGCCTGACAAGTTAAGCGGTTGTTTAATTTGATTATTCAGAATGAATTAACCTTGAAACGTCTTTCTATTCATGCCAGTCGAATCGAATAATGCATTCACCGAAAAGTTCGAATCTAATGGATGTACTGTGACGCCTACTCTGTTGAGCTAAAATATGTACGATACGTCGAAGAACCTTAATCTGTAAATTACACCGTACCCAATTACTTTTTATGGATAGATGACAAACTGTTGAACATTAAAATTAGAACAGTGAGAAAAGCGACTCTCATGATGAACTGAGTTCGATATGTTATTTGAATCATTGCATGGAAAAATTGCATGGAAAATCATTGATTATAATCTCATTTAGTTATACTTCTCGATCGGTTTATAGTCCAGGATAGAGAGGAATGTGACCTGCAAAATGTGAGTGAGCGTTTTATTGGGCCCATTTGGATTCTATAACATGAATTTAAAGAGTGCACATGAAATTTGTACAACTTTTGAGCGTCGAAAGCATGGAAATTTTTGGACTTTTTCAACGTCAGTGCAGGTTTTAACTCATAGTACTAGGTGCTTAATATGATGGTAACAAGCTGTTAAACGAGCGCCATCAGCCTATGTTTCAACGAGCCGAAGATGAGGTTCCGTCTTAACCGGTCTTAACAAATCCACCTCCTATTCGGCATCACATCTCCCCTTATACGGATCCGAAGCGGGCAATTACATATCTAAAGAAGCAATCTAAATTGACTTATTTATTCCACAGCTTGCATCCCTATCGGATATAATTAAAACAATATCCGCCGAGATTGGAAGCAGGTGTGGATTGGGTAATTACGCTCCGAGATCCTTCGTTGGGGACTGAACCGCTCATGGAGAAGGTACTCGAAATTGACACTGATTCGAGCGATAGAAAAAAGTTTTTCGATCGGCACTGTTTTCACAACGCAAATGACAAGTGAACAAAGCGGAGAAATTGGGGATTTTCAACGCAGAAAAAACGCTGCCGTACTGTGTTAATTGCGTCTTCGCCCAATTGATAACTTATAATCTTATAATAACTTAATTGATATATTTGATAACTAACTATAATTGATAACTTCATTTATTGGGAACTGAAGCATTTTGAATATTACGTTAATATTTTGTAAATATATGTTTCCTCAATAAATGCAATTAAAAAAATAAAAATTAAAAATAATAAAAAATAAAAAAAATAAAAATTTAAAAAAAACCAACGAAAGCAAACGAACACGCACTTCCGCAGACTTATACCGAAGGTGAATTTTGGTTCTTGAACCTTTTGACGCTATTAGAAAGCTTCCTTATTCAAGAATAGTTTTACAAGTGCATGGATAGTTTTTCCTTTTTTCATCGCCTGGGTTGTTTTTTTTTTTTTTTTACGACGCTGTGATAACTTGACAACCATCAAATTTATCAATCCCGTTGTGGTCTACTTCGATTCAGAGTCCAAAAATCTATAGAAATTGTTTCAAAATACACCTTTGTCCAAAAAACCGTGGATAATGCGAATCCCTCCTTAAAACCTCCACAAAAATTTCCTCTAAATTGAGGTAGCATTAGGCTAAAGAATCGAGCCATTTTCAGGCCAAGATTAATTTTTGGTGGAAATTTCAAGTTGTAGTTTTTATATTTTCCTCAGGAAAGTGTTGACGGCTGACAGATAGAAATTTCCCAAAAATTGTGAAAAAATACTGCTCGTTCTTTCTCTGTAGACATCACGTTTAAATTATTGGAAAGACCGATAGGTAGTAAAACAATATAACGTGGATTTATTCCACCACATTATTGAAGGTTCATCGGGCGAAAAATATATTAAAAACTCATGATGTCTAACATTTTTGATAAAAGAAACAAAACCTCCATAACCTTTTGCGCAATTATTAGCAAAATGGTACTTTCCTGTTATATTTAACAGATTAAATTTATTTTATCAGTCATTATGTTAACCTTTAATCCGTAATATGAAAATTAAGGTTACCTGTTAACCTTTTAGGTTTTTTGTAACTAAAAAAAAATCTCTAAAGAAGAAAAGTTATTTTCTAACCACGAATAAAGGCCGGTTCGTGCCGTCATTAGATTCAAAATCAACTGTAACGGATGGCAAATACGAAAATATTCATTCGATGTTAAGTTCTAAAATAACCGTTATTTTCAAATCCTATTCAAAAGGCCGAGCCAACGTTTCCATTCCTATACTAATAATAGCACACTTATTCGCTTTTCCAACGCATTTTCGATACTATTGAATCGACAGTCAAAATAGCACACGCGGCTAGATTAAAAACTTCCCATCGGTAAATTAACGACGATCAATCGCACAAAATAGGACCATCAGCGTACGTGCCACGAAATATTATAATATTATACGTTGAGTATTCATTAATCTGCGGACGGATTGACGAAGAGAGAGTCGGCGGACGGTCAAAGTGAACGGTTGTATTCGATAGCTCCCGCATATCTGAAGTCACGGAGTGAAATAAGCTTGTTATCACCAACAACTAATTGGGCCTCCAAATTGCCGGGTTCGGTTTCTCTAATCGGCAGGGGCAGATAAAGGTGTGCACGGTTCCTCTAAACGATAAAGCCTCAATCCTTCGACTACATCCCCTCCAAAAAGGGGTCACATTCTAATGAGCTCCATCGGTTTTACCGCCAGGACGAAAATTAGCCGAATCGCGCTTCAAAACCGCTTCGTCGCTCTGATGAGGGGCACACGAATGAAAACGTCTGATTACGCAGTCGACGAGGAAATTGTGACTGGAAATCGGTTATAAAAAATGAAACTCGGGCTTGCGAAAAGACAAAATGATGGCTTCCTAATTATGGCGTCGAAGATTGAACAATCTGTTCATCGATCGTTAAACTTAAGCTAAACTCGACGAATAAACCTTCACCAAAGTATTAAACTTAGTTCGAACCACCGTTCATCCTATGACGGAGATCATCATTTTGTAGTGTTTTCACCGTGGGCTCTCTATGAAGAACTTAGTTCTATGGATTTTAACGCCTAACTTAATTCAAGGTTGATTGTTCGATTTGGTCCGAATTTGCTGCGTTCCCACGGGGCAAAAATACGAAATCGTGCCACTCTTTCGTACTCACTGTCTTGGCTCACGACTGGAGTAGCGAACCAGCTGAGTGTCGTGGGCAGTTCACACACAGTCACATTCACGATTCAGTTTTCCTTGCAAAGCCGACCGCGATGAACGAGCTCCTAGTTGAAAGTAGTTGGCAACTGTCGTGTTCACGCTTCAAAATCAAAATATAGTTATTATATATTATTATTATTAATATTAATATTAGATTATTAGATTAGTTATTAATATAGATAGTTCACGCTGGACGAGCCCATTGGGATCTTTGTGCACTCCCCCTTTTTATCATAATCACCTTTCTATTCAGAAGAGCTCTTTCAATCGAAGCTTAATAACATTTTACCAACAATGAGGATGTACCTGATTGAGTTTTAAATCACTTCCCAATGATCACGAGGCGTGATTTATTTCGGACGTGCAGTCAAAAGCGGCCAAGAATTTATTGGCTCCTGTAGCTCCAGCTCGGATCAGCGCGGTAAATTAACGTGGTCGAAGAAAAAAATAACTTCAGGAACCCGCGGGCAATTTCGGGTCTTTTTAATAAGGCGCTTGTCTTATTCGTTTCAATCAAGGCCCGATATTTCTGTCCAATGAGCGTTGAAGTCCTACGGTGGTTTCCTTCTCGAAATTGAAAACAATCTCATGAATAAATAGCCCTCCGGCGCCATCCCATTTACTGCCGTCATTTGATTTTAATTAGGTTTTCATTCCTGCCAGTTATTTAATAAGGTGTCACTTCAAAAAATCTGATACGAAGGTATTAGGCTGTTTAAAATCGGACCAGATCAAAAAACGAACGCCGTTCCAATCGATGGTATATTCTTGAATTTACAGACGGGAGAAATTTTATTCGATTTTATACGTTTGAAACTAAGGAATTAAAAATTACAATATCCGCCATGTCGTTCTTGTGTATAGTGTGTAATAAGTAAAGTAGTTGGTGGTGTTTGAATGTACTTTGTATCATAAAGTATTGAGTTTTTCAACTGGAGCAAAGTTGTAGCAGAATTAGATGTAACAACTTCAAGTTTTCCAAGATTTGTAACTTGCACAGTGGATAACTCAAACAAAAAGTCGTCAATTCAGATGTTTGAATATACCAAAAAATAGGTAATTTAATTGTCCACATTTTCCTAATGTAATGTACCTATCCATTTTTCAACCGTTTTTGCGTTATTCTACAATAATAGTGGACTATACACGAAAAAATCACTTTTTTCAACTTTAAACGTTATTTTCATCTATTTAGTGCGAAAGAAACAAAGAATGAACCATATATTATTGATATACACATCATCAACTATCATTATGCTGAATTTGAGCGAAATCGATCACAAAAAATTTTTCACGAAAAATCCAAGGGGGACCCCTGCGATTTTTTTCAACCGAACAGTTAACGATTTTTTACTCCTCTCTCAATTCAGATAAAAATCTGAAATTTTCAGGAAAGTCGTGTCTTACCAAGATGTATTTTTGTGATTTTTTTTATTTCTCGGAAAAATCTGCAAGTGGTCCAAAAAAATCGGTTTTTGAAAGCTCGAAAATTGGACTTTAACCGTGATTTTCGGGGCCAAAATAAATGCGAATCAATTGTTTTATTATGCAGAAGTCTTCATTTGAACCCCTTACACACGTACATAGCAAAAAATTTGGTGAAAAAAATTTAAACAGAGCCAGAGAAATTATTATCCGTAAATCGAGTTTTTCACCGGCCGAAATATCGAGCTCCGCTGGCATCGGTAAGGGTGAAATATTAAATCTTTGTTTTAAAGCGATTTTGAAAGCTATTCTTATAGGAAATTGAACGCTGAATCCGAATATGACGTCAAATCGGCGGAAATTTGACGACCAACATTAGTTTTCTCCAGTTTTAGTACTACACGGTTTCATGTTTTTCAACTTTGAAAATCCATTGCAAATACTTACAGTACGGATCAAATTTGATTAATTAATGATTCTTACAGGAAATTAGACGTAGCATTCGAATTCAAAATGAAAGCAATCAAATTCGAACAATTGATAATATTTTTTGAATTTTTTTTCGATTTTCATACTTTTGAAGTTTCAACTTAAGGATTTTTTTTCGTCACGTTCGCGAAATGTGAATGATTAGGTGCTGTGGAAGCAAATGGAGGAAATTTAATGTAGAATCCATTAAAAATGAAAAAAAGGCTAGCATATATAATAGCTCTCGAGATATTTTCCAATATATGTCAAAAAACGTGTTTTTTGTTTCTTATAGGTATTTTTGTTCATCTACTTTTTTTAAACATAATTTTGAAAGTAAAGATCAAATCGTGTTGAGCAGGGTTGATTATTAGGCATGAGTTCATTCGAATTTTAGGTGAAGCACCGAAGTCAATCAATTATTGGCAAAATCGATCGAGCAGAATTTTTTAGAGCCCCAAAAGGTCCTTATATTACTCTTCATGAAATCAACGAGAAACTTTCCGAAAATAGCGCGTAAGCAGCTTTCGAAACATAGCAAAATGTTGTGCGATTTTCAACGTTCATACTATATCGCCATTTCTGGATCCAAAGCTGTATACAAAGTCTCTTCACGGTTGTTCAACATTCCGTTTACGAAAAGTCGTTTTCCATTCATCACGATTACGTTTCAAAGCGATGTGAAGATGTAGGTTACTTCGATTAAATCTAGTGCGATGCTGCGGAAGACCTATTAAAGTAATAATCATTACACCAAAGAACCAATTACGCCATAAACAAGGGCTCCCAACTCAATTATTCCACTTCAATCTGAACCATCGCTATGCAAGGCGATTTGCCGTCCAATTTACCGGAGGCCGCGAGAGAAATGGACCAAGTCACAGCTCTGGTAACCGACGCCTCCGCAAATGAAGTGATTAAAAAAGAAGCGTTGGCAATTCTCATGTTAGCAAAATATGTATTGCTGAATGGCACAAGAAACCTACGAAATTTACGAAAATTGATCATTCGATTTGAATAGGTTTGAGGAATATGAAATTTCACGTTTTTTCATTTGACGCTGGCGATTGAAAAAATTCACGATTTTTACTCTTATTTCATCAGATCAGGAAAGTTTAGTTTAAATAGTTTAAACACTACGAAGATCGGAAATTGAACGTTCTTTCCGACGATATGATGGAATTTGAATGTACCTTAGTATTAGAGGAATTATTGCGGCTTTATTACATTAAAAGTCGAACTAGGGTTTAGGAAAAAATGGAATAGGGAAAAAATTTTCAATACAGATTTAGTATGGTAAGAAATGGAAGAGGGAAAAAATTTTCAATACACATTTGGTATGAAAATGTTTTTAGTACAGATTTGGTGAGAAATTAGTTATTGAATTCTAGAATAGTTAGTTATAGAATCAGAGCGTAGTTATAGAATGGAGCCTGGCCGGTCGCAATATGTTTCCCTTAGATCACACAGTTTAATTAGGCGAACAGGAATAACCGATCATAGAATTGAGAAATTTTATCACATTAAAGCGAATTGACTGATAATTCTTACTATGGACGTAGTTACTACACATTACAATCTTGTGGGCCAGAACACCCAAAAATTGAATGGAAATAGAACAACAAATAGAATAGTATAGAGAACATAAAAAAGTAGAATAGAAAATATAATAGACAATTGAGGTGGAAAATAAGATAGGAAATAAAGTGGAAAAAAATAATAGAAAATAGAATGGAAAGTGGAACAGAAAATATTCTGTAGAATAGAACATATTAGAATAAAAAGTAGAAAGGAAAAATTATTGGACAACATAATAAAAAATAGAATGGGAAACAAAATAGAAAGTAGGATGGAAAATAGAATAGAAAATACTATAGGAAACAGAATGGAAAATGGAATCCCAAATGCATTTTACAATAGAATAGAAGTGAATAGATAATGGAACAATATTGACGAAATATGGTAATAAAGCACCATAAAAATCAATTGTCATCTACTTACTGTAGCGACAATTTCAAGATCCTAACCGCACATAATTATTGATCATTATAGCCTGTAAATGTCAAAATGGAAGAAAAAAAGCGATAAGTGTTCAGATTTCTCGAACTTTGATTTTGAATGGAACCAACACACGAGGTTTGTAAATAAATGGCCCGAGAATAAGCGAAATAAACTCTTTACATTTCAATAAAACCGATTCAAACAGGTTTCACCGTTCCAAACGATAATCCGCCCGTTTCGACGGACTCGAAATCGATCAGACGACCTTTGAACCTCTATTTGCTTTTTTCATTAGCTCCTATCGTTTGAAAGGGTTGAACTAAGGGAATGGGACAGTCTCTTGACGACGTGGTGAATGATCCGAGAGCTGAGGGACTGACGCCAGGGCATCAATTAGACAAGAGGCTTCACTTTCAAAGATAGGGAGTCGAATCTGAGCGCTGAGGGGCCGCTCTGCTCCTTCTTCTAATGGAACTAGCAAGATAAGCTGGCGAAGCTGGAGCCGTGAGCCCCGTGAATCCTTCAATATACGCCAGCCTCCGCCGCGACGGCTACTTTTACCCAAACCCCTTTATCCTTCACTTCGTGTTTAACCAAAAAGTTTATATAGCTCAATAACTTACGAATTTTGAGCACTCTCGACAAAGAAGGAGCTTTTTATAACCTCGAGAGGTCTTCTAACGATGAAATTTCTCGTTTGAACGTATCGTCTCTACGCGGTCGAACAGTCGCAATAAAAAGCCGTGCGTTGACAAGAATATAACATATTCGAATTTTTTATCACTATTCCACGTTTTTTATCTTCTATCGTGAGGAATATGACTCGGAAGGAATTCAATCAAAGTTCCTTTCCGCGTTTTTTTTTTAAATATAGCGAAAAAATAAGTTTTCAGCACGTTTTTTAATCTTGCGCTTAAACTCACAAATGACGCATGCAGTAGACAATTTTATAGGTTCCTTTTCAATAGAGTATTGGTTTTGAGCCAAATCTTATTATTATTTTTTTCTTGTCAAAATTAGCCTGGCTGCGGAGAAAGTATAAACTGAGGTAGATTTTACGAGACCAAACCTATTTTCATTGCTCTGAAATTATTAAAAATTAAATAAAAGAAAGTTCACCAGCTTTCAGGGTAAAATAATAAAATCGTAATCGGAAGTGTGGTTTCGAAGTTATAATTTTGAAGAACAGAGTAACTGGAAAGTTGTCAATGTCGCGGATTTGCCGCCACATTTTACTGCTCTTTATCAAGTCTTCGGAAAAACGCCATAATTTATAGTTGGAAATTGAACGAACTTTCGGGTGGTTTTTTAATTTCCTTTCGCAGGATGAATTGTTTTTGAGTTAAATGTTAAAAGGCTCATAAAACGCGATTTCGCCTGAAATATTTATTCCGTTTTGGTCATGTCCAATGTTAATTTCTTCAGCATTCAAGTATTTCTTTTAATAAAATATTTAGTACGAGATGTTTCCGAGCTACCGGCTGTGCAGAAAAACGTGGTATTCTTACAGAGAGGGCAATATTTCATAAATCAGTGAGTAACTTCCATTTTCGAGTCGCAGCTTCCGAATCATTTGTAAAAAAAGGCAAACAAAATGGTATTTAAAAAAATCAATACAGGCGAAACAGTTCGGCCGAGTTTGAAAACGCGCCAAACTGAAACGCGCCAGTGGAGTGCGTGGATCACACAGTACTTAAAGTTGTAGAAAATCAGAGTTTTTCGCGATTATCGCAAAACGCACGAAGGCGTTTTGTTAGATTCCTCTCGTGTTCTCATTAGAAAAATTTGGAATGTCAAGAAATCGAATACATTATTTTTTCAACGTCCAACTGGACGTATTTAGGCGACGCGTACTTAATATGAAAAGTTTATATAAAATATAAAAAGTTTAGGAGTTAGCTCGCAGTTTCAAGCGCTAAATTCGCGATTGGGTATGGCTGAAATCATAATTAGAAACCTTTCATATACACCAAACGTAATATGTGTAATCTAGAGTAAACCAATCGCTTTGTTTGCTCAAGCTGTGAAAACTGGGTTTCAAATTATGTTTATAAAATTATGAAAATATAAAACCAATAGTCAGAAACTCATTAGTAGGCAAAGCACGCTATAATACTCCTAGATTCGTTTTATCCCCGGATATCATCTAAGTTTTCATATCGATAATGGTAAGCAATCTCGAAAACGACTCCGCTCATTCAACCAACAGATGGTACATTTTGACATAAAAAGACGTCTTTTTCAAAACACTTAGCAGTAGAAGGTACACATTCAAAGCGAAATAGAATCAGGCGAGTGACGTATTGCGTCTCACTGTTACACAAGCGATTGTACAGCAGCCAATGTGTCCCCTCGAAATCAACAGGCTTTCTCGCGATTTCCCGTTACTACATCGTTTAGATGGGCAATTTTCCGACCCGTGTTTCTCCAAAGCCATTTATTTTCCAACTAGGTTTCTATAACGCGGACGGCTTTCATCGGTGTTTCTCATCCGAAGAAAATACGATAGACGGGCGTGGGGTGTTTTGTATTGTTGAGCACCTGTTGATGGGAGAACACACTTAGGACAAAATAAAATGCAAGTCACCCTTCGTTCGGCTGTGGATTCCATCACAGAACAGACTGTCTTCTCACGGGGGCCAAGTGGCCGCCTACGAACCGAATCCATAAGAAAAGGGACCGAATCTGGAAGAAAAGAAAAAGGACCCGTTCATCTCATTTCGCTAGAAGAGCCGAGTGTTTTATAGGGGCCGATCCGAAGGAAGTGATGGAAATAATTCCGGTTAGGCAGGAAAAAATATTTTTTCAAAACTGACAGGTCTACGACTAATTTCTAATTGATGATTTACTGTAACAATTTCGCCTTTCTGCTTTTTTTGTTTTTGATATTTTTTCTTGGTTTCGGATTTATGGCACTGAAACGGCAGACTTCCTTAATTTTATAGGCAATATCAAATCTAACGACATTGTGTTGGAAACAGTTATATATTTTCGTATCGGATAAATACATAACTTTTTTAAATCGCGTATCAAGCTACGAGAAAGCTCCATAAAGAGGCATTTCAAACGTTTCCAAGATCTTCATCGCTCCATTGTTGTAAGTAAAAACGACGAGATGGTATTGAGGTAGATCATCATCATATGATATGAACGAGTAACTGGTATGGATTCGAACAGTAAATTATGGCGGAAGTTTTCCAAAAAAAAAATTAATCCGCATGTCTCCGCACTTTTTAGCACTTGAGGATTTTTTCGCGCTTTCATCTTCAACTCGATCACTGAAAAAAAAAAACGATAAAATTTCCCATCTGCCTAAAGTAAAACTAAGCTGTGAGCAGATGTTAGAGGATAAAATCAATTAGAGAAGCGAAGCTTTTCAATTATCGGCCATTTTATGATTTTTTTTCAATTTTCTACGGTGCCTAATATTCTACATTTTTCTTTTCATCTAGCTCAAAAGTTGGCTCAAACGCTCAGATTTCCAAAGGTCTAGTCAGAAAATAATTTAAGATCGAATTTTGAGGCGAAGAGAACTTTTGGCACCGAAAAACGGGGATTTTCTGTGAAAATTGGAGCTTTTTGGGTTTTAAGTTTGGTTCTGGTTGGAGTCGACATCAAAATATTTTTAGCGTCGAATAAAATGGTAAAATGAGGCATGCTCGCTTGCGAAAAGTCGATTTCCCCTGATCCATCATGACTTCTTTGAAATTGGACGTTCATTCACGACATCGATTGGAGACGAAAATAGAAAATATTTCAAATTTGAAGCTCAAATTCAAGTTCGGCGATATGCCCTCTGTTCTCAATTGTCTGATTAATATTTCTTATCGAGTTATAAACCGAAAAAATAACTGATGAGTAATTTCCGCCCATTTTTACAGAGAGATTCGATTCTAGCAATAATAATAACTCGTATAAAAGTAAATACGATGTTGATCGAAGAATGCTACGTTGGAGTTGATGGTAACGTTGTAAATTCAATACTTTCAGGAGCAGTAAGTGGTTAGACGCGGAGAGGAATCTTATCCAGAGAGTGTTTTAATGGAAGGAGACCCTTTCAATAAGGATATTTCACACGATGCCGATCGGGCGAATGAATTACTTCTTGCATCTAGCTGCGAATGCGAGGCATCTCCATTAACTCAGCAGAAATAATATGTAATAAAGATTATTGTAAATCTGTACGTATATAAAATCGTCGGTCTCACAGCAACACCGCTGGCTGACATTTAGGCCATTTCAAAGTTATTGTTTACGCCCTCTCAGACTGGAGTAGCCTCAATCAGAGCATTATGTGCACCACCTTGGGATTGTCAATGCCCTGATCAATCAAGAATATCACCTTATCCGAATCACTTATATGGGCGACTAAATTAAAAAAAAACCTCTCGTCTTTTTTTCGGTTAACGTTCCATTATTAAAGGCCCTTAGTTAGCCTTAAAATTTATAAATAATTTGATAGTAATTGATCGATATATGAGCGAGGAATGAGGAACATAGTTCTTGTGGATGGCTACTCCTCACTTAGCCAACACTAGGCCCTGGAAATCCTCAGCGTCATTGAATTGGGTAAATGCCGAATTACGATCACATTTTTTAACCGACATCATTATTGCAGTGATTCTCCGTAGATAATTTTCTCTACTTTAGCGCGAATAGAGTAATTGTACGTATTACCCGTCCCAAGGCAAACATCTCCTGAGAAACCGTCTCCTAAGAAACTGCCACCTAGGCTAAAGTCTCCTAAGAAACTGCCTCCTAGGCTAAAGTCTCCTTTAAAACCGTCTCCTAGGTGAACGTCTCCAAAGAAAACCGTCTACTGGGCAAACGCCTCCTAAGAAACTGCCTCCTAGGCTAAAGCCTCCAAAGAAACCTTCTCCTAGGCGAACACCTCTTAAGAAACCGGTCCTTAATCAAACGTCTCCTAATAAAATGTCTCCTAGGCAAACGTCTCGTAAGAAACCGTCACCTCATCAACCGTCAACTTAAAAAATTTCAATAAAAACATTTTTTTTTTTTTTTTTTTTTGGGGGGGTCTTGTGAAATGTGGTAAAAATCAGTTAGCCCGCGTTGCAGTGAGACAGACGAATACAACCATCAGAGTGACTATAGAAGATGCTAAGACGATTGAAGAACCGACGAAACTGCGCCCGGGGCCTAATGCGTCCCAGGTGCTTCAAATCGTTTTCCGAACCGCGTAACTAAGGTAGCTACTGTCGATCAGTCACGAAAACTTATTTCGATGCTTGTTTCACCGAAAATGACTGATGGCCGCATTCGTCAAAAAATTATATTTCCCAGTCAATCCGCTACACTTCTGTTCGGACAGTTCCGAAGCCGCCCCGGGCGAAAAGGGCCGACTTTGAAAGAATAAAAGCCTCGATTAGCCTGGCTGGATTGGTTTGCCTTGTTTTTCGTCTATAGTTATTAAAACTAAATTAAAAACTACCGGCGTTTCAAAGGACGGGCCATTCATAGATAATGAGAACTCGTCGGGACCAACGGTATTATTATAAATTATAAGGAATCTGACGAGTTCAGCATTTTGAGAACTATAACTAAACTAAGTTACTTAAAAACTCCAACATTGGATATTTCATTAAAAAATTGAAACTGCGACTGTGTTTGAGGTCACTAAGTGACATAAGTCGTCATACTTAAATTTGAAGAAATTTTTAGATAATGTTCTCCAAGTGAAAGTGCAAAACTAGACGTTATTGAATTCCGCACAGCACTCAATATTTCCGAAATATGATTGAATTTTTATTAAGGCGATAAAAATGTATATTCTTCTACACTCAAGGTTTCGAAATTTTCATTATGTCAAGTAGATGATTTTTAGAAGCTTGATTTTTTTAATAGGCTCACACACTATACTTCTCCGTTATGAGCGTTTTGCTGTACCTCAAGATTGTTTCTTTTACTTTGATTTTTGCAGAAGGCGAAAATTCATCATCAAGAGGCTCAAGGCCTTGAAATTTTTATATGGCATGCGAATGACGCTTGATGTCTATCCTTGGCGTCACACACGGTACTTCCACGTAATTCACATTTTATGGCATTTAGTTGAAGTGTTTTTCATGTTTGTGTCACTTGGCTAGGGAAATGGTCCAATTTTTTCGAAATTTCTCATGAAAATATCATATACATTGAAGTTACGAAGACAAAAATTTTTGTTTGGTTGAATTTGAAGTGAGCTACAAATAAAGTTCTTTTATTAGATAATGATCAACCTCTTATGCTGGTAATTAAAAGTAAAGAATCGAATCACGACTCAAATTAAGTTTATAGAGGGAGTGAGTTATGTGGTAAATAAAAATACTGTTTTATAGTTGGTTATGCAGGTTTGCCGACTTGAAATTAGAATTACTGCGCTATCTGTACGCAATATATTTTTTTTTCTCGATTTTCCTCTCTATAAATTTCAACTAATTTTTAGGGAGAACTCACTCAAAATTATTCAATTTTATCGACACTATATCTTCACCAATATTGATATTATTTTCTTATTCATATTTTAAGATCATACCAAAACCTTTTTTCTTCTTTTTTGGTGTTCATTAAAAGATGGCACAAAGTCATTATATATTACTAATAAAGCGAACAATTATTTGTCAGAAGAAAACTCGGACTTATCCGAACACCAATTTCACGCAAGAAGGGAAGTCTTGAACTGAAAATGTTTGAAGTTTGAATTCGTCATCAGTTCTTTCTTAGAGGATAAATCGCCAGCCTCGCTCATCTGTTTGCGAAATTTCAACTGTTGAGCAATAATAATAAATCATTTTCCGAATAATTGAATCCCAATATTATCGAATGTTACAGGACACGATAGTGGCCATTTTTCATATCGTGACAAAAGGAGATGGAGCCCCGGAGGTGAAATCCAATTGTCATGCTCGATCTCTTCAGGTTAATCCGTGTCTAACGATACCCGCCTACCGTTTAGTCGTCATAAATGACTCGCCTGAGAGCGGACGCTCATGATATTGTCGGACATTGTTGAGGGTAATGTAATTTATCCCTAACTTCGAGCACAATAGAGCCGACGTTCACTTGACTGTTCAAAGCCCCTGTTTCGGAATTTTCGGTAGCCAACCAATTAAAACGAGGGACCGCATCACCTCGCACCTTCG
This sequence comes from Tupiocoris notatus, assembly GCA_037159825.1. Lineage (NCBI taxonomy): Eukaryota > Metazoa > Arthropoda > Insecta > Hemiptera > Miridae > Tupiocoris > Tupiocoris notatus. The sequence goes on along the minus strand of JASJUZ010000403.1, from coordinate 233,930 downwards.
ATCTAAGCTATTCTTGGGGGTGAACCGGCCCTAATATTGTTTAGAACTTCACTAGAAAGCGTTGACTCATTCTGGTCTCATTACAGGACAAAAGGAGCCCTCCACCGTCCGCTTCCAGACCTTTTCTTCGATTTCTCCTTTAGGTGCACCTTTTCTTCCGTTCTCGCTTCCCATGTGAAGTCAGCCTTACTGATTACATTTGCGTTGACCGCTTTACAACTGTCCGTTTTTTTTCCATTAGAGCTGCTCGGATGTATCGAATCGTTTTTTTCGGGGTGTGCGAAGAATCGGAAGAACACACCTCACGGAAACTGATAGCCTTCCCCTTCTTTCCCGTCTTCGGATTCATGATAGAATCAGGCCCGGATTACCCATAAGGCCAACCTAGGCCATGGCCTAAGGTGCAAGCGTGCGGGGGGCGCAGGGCAAGGGATGGCAAAAAAATGTATATTATTTTTATTTTACTAGACGAGCGTCAGTAGCGAGCGTCTGGCGCTGCCTGGAAAGATAAGTGAAGAGTAAGTGGGGGGTGCCCGAACGAAGTGAGCGAAATCCTATCCCTCAAGCACAGTAGGGATAAAGTTATTACGAGTATGTTCGTGTGTGAACATGAAAGCGTTTGTTCATTTCGTCCATTGCTAAGCGTGTTCGCCTGTAGTGCAAAAGTTACTGATTCAATCCCAGCCATGGTCAGTTAATTAACAACTCATTTTTTTCTTTTCTATATTATTTTATTATAATTTATAAAATTATTACTCAGAGGCGAGAAAGAGCTATCAAAATCCTACAATTTGGTGTATTTAATTATATTTTTATGTTATGTCCCCGCGGAGCTATTAACGTTTGAAGAAAAGTCAAACACGTTTTTTGACATAAAGTGGAATATATCTCGAGAGCTATCACATACTCTAGCCATTTTCTTATTTTTAATGGATTCTACATTAAATTTCCTCCATTTGCTTCCACAGCACCTAATTATTCACATTTCGGGAACGTGACGAAAAAAAATCCCTAAGTTGAAACTTCAAAAGTATGAAAATCGAAAAAAATTCGAAAAATAATAATAATCGTTCGACTTTGTTTGTTTTCACTTTGAATTCGAATTCTACGTCTAATTTCCTGTAGGAATCATTAATTATATACTTTGAACAGTACTGTAAGTATTTGCAACGGAATTTCAAAGTTGAAAACGTAGGAGTGGCGTAGTATTAAACTGGAAAAACTTATAGTTGTCGTGAAATTTCCGCCGTTTTGACGTCATATTCGGATTCAGCGTTCAATTTCCTATAAGAATAGCTTTCAAAATCGCTCAAAAACGAAAATCTAATTTTTCACTATTACCGATGCCAGCGGAGCTCGAGATTTCGGCCGGTGAAAAACTCGATTTACGGATAATAATTTCTCTGGCTCTGTTTAATTTTTTTTCACCAAATTTTTTGCCATGTACGTGTGTAAGGGGTTCGAATGAAGACTTCTGCATAATAAAACAATTGATTCGCATTTATTTTGACCCCGAAAATCGCGGTTAAAGTCCAATTTTCGAGCTTTCAAAAACCGATTTTTTTGGACCACTTGCAGATTTTTCCGAGAAATAAAAAAAATCACAAAAATACATCTTGGTTAGACACAACTTTCCTAAAAATTTCAGATTTTTATCTGTACTGAGAGAGGAGGAAAAAATCGTTAACTGTTCGGTTGAAAAAAATCGCAGGGGTCCCCCTTGGAGTTTTCGCGAAAAATGTTTTGAAATAGATTTCGCTCAAATTCAGCATAATGATAGTTGATGATGTGTATATCAATAATATATGGTTCATTCTTTGTTTCTTTTGCAGTAAATAGATGAAAATAACGTTTAAAGTTGAAAAAAGTGTATTTTTCGTGTATAGTCTACTGATATTGTTGAATAACGCAAAAACGGTTGAAAAATGGATAGGTACATTACATTAGGAAAATGTGGACAGTTAAATTACCTAACTTTTGGTATATTCAAACATCTGAATTGACGACTTTTTGTCTGAGTTATCCACTGTGCAAGTTACAAATCTTGGAAAACTTACAGTTGTTATGTCTAATTTTGCTCCTACTTTGCTCCAGTTGAAAAACCCAATACTTTATGATATAAAGTACATGACAACATCTCCACCAACATACCAAATTATAGCGACTACTACCTACTAATAATAACAACTATAGATTCCCACTCTCCATACACAAATAATTAACTAGGTACTAAACCCATACCTATACCTATATACTATATACTATACTATATATAGTAGTGAAAAGGACAACACCCCACCCGAAGAATATGTAAGGCCCGAGAGGAGGTCTGAAATAAATAATAGGTAGGAATTTTCACTTTTTTTTAACTTCCATATGTAATTGTTTTTTGTAGGGGCTTGAAATTGTCCGAAAGAGACGACTTTTAGCCTTATAATAAGTTGACGCTATGAAATTCGAACTGCCCATTCAAACTGTTTAATTTGTGATGCGCAAACGATACCGAGGAGTTGGAAAAAAAGATCCATAAACGTCGGCGATTGTCAATAATGAAGGGCTGATTAAGTGTTGGGCATTTCGTTCGGAGAAAATGGAACGACGAAACCGCTCACGGTTAAAAATTAACGGTTATGGTTTCACGTACATGGCGGAAAAAAGAAGAAAAGGGCGATCGTGATCGAATTCAGAACAACAATTAATGCATGAAAAATGCAGATGATCCTTAAGGTAGTCACCGGTTTGACAACAACCGTTTAAACGAGCTGCCGTCTAGAAGCAAAAAAACTCAGTGGAATCGGGTTTTAAATGACTCTTGCATTTTTCAATTTCGGGAAGTGGTCTTATTTTCCAATCGGTTATTCCCTAGAAATGGCGGCCGAAGGGTGAAAAGGAAGGGTGAAACGAGACTTGGCCGTAATTGAGGGGTTAGTTACGTTTCTTCGTCCGTTTCTGTAATGGCCTCAGTCGGAGGGGTATTTATTAATTGAGTTAGGAAGGGCGAGGTCGCCATGCCGGCAACGACAATGGCCGACTCTTACGTAGGGGATTCACTGCCGAAAACAATGGGACGACGCCTTTCGTCCAAAGACAATAGGATAACCTTCTCTAAGTCCCCATTAGTCTACATTAAGGATAATTGCTGTGTGATCTTGAGGAGAGAAAAAACTAGGAAGACGGGTGAAAAAACTACTACGACCTATCTGGGCTCGTTGGAAAAACGCCGAACTCGAAGAAGTTCGAAAATGAAATTACCATTGTTGAAAGAAGGGCTCAAAGTGAGTCCGATGAGGCAACGGTTTTCTAAACCTTCAATATCGACATATGTCTAGCATTCTTCGGCCAATTATTGTCCTCATTCGCTCGCGTAAGCGTCTCAACGTGTATATGCTCATGATTGCGTTCGTGTCCGCCTAGTTTTTCGTATAAACGGACTCGTCCTGCCCATCTGCGATACGAATGCTACCCTTTAATCAGAGGACAAAAGAATTAAGAACAAAGGCTATACGGCTAGGTGGCGGCGAAGGATCGGGAGAGGAACTTGCAATTATAAACCGCGAGTTAATTATTACTTATGCCTTAATTACGGCTTGTATTTTGTTGTTTTTTCGTTGAAAAAAAAAGAAAAAGACAAGACAAAACGATTATTTCGCGTGTTGATATTCGAAAAAGGGATTTAATGGCGGCCCTGCGGCATAGTTTGCTGCTAAATTATGCAATAATACCTTCCAAAACCAACAAAGTCCGTTTCTTGAAAACGTTTCTTGGCGTGACTGCAGAACGAATGAGACCAGATTTCTATTGGATAGTTTTTTATTCATTGCTATTCTATTGGGAAAATATTTCTATATGAGAGTCGTAAGAAATCGTTCAACATGCTCTCATCGATTGCACGGAAGAATAATAATTTTTTAATCTTGAAGAGGGTAATGTTGCGTTCACATGGCGCGGAACGCGGAGAAACATGGAGCGCGGACGAGTTCGAGAGAGAGCTGTTGGTTTATTATTCGATAATAAATCCCTGTAATCGCCCATGAATTTTTTTTCTAATTCCCCTCAAAATTTGATGTTTTACGTTTCAAGGCATGTAGAATCCGAATATCCAGTATAAAAAATTCTGGCTGCCCCCATCAACATTTTTCCAATATTATTGAAACATGCGCGTGTTTTATGTTAATTTATTCTACTACTTTCAGTGTTGGGGGGTTTTGAAGAGGAGAAAATTCGCATTTTTTTATACATAAGTGTATTTCAATAAATTTGTATAGAGTATTTTTTGACGCTGAATCGAGTACAAACATAACAAAGTCGAATGGCTTTAATGGTTCTCGAGTTATGGCAGCTTTCGTGTAGAATTTGGAAGATTTTTAGAAATCAAGCATGAAGATCAGTTGTGAAGCTATTAAAATCGTTCTGTACTCGTTGAAAAGCTCGTCAAACACTCTCTATAGGTGTATCGTTAGGCAATTAATTTTACTTTAAATTAGTAATTGGGAACAATGAAAATATTGTAAATTATGACAGTTGCCAAGGACTTCGCCTTAAAACCAATATGTTTGTAGGAGGAAACTTATGTTATGATTAGGTACTATAACAAGAGCTTTAATGGCACTCAAGTTATCACACCTTAGGTCGAATTTTCGAGACTCTTCAATATTGGCATGAAAATTTCTAGATTTATAAAAATTCGAGAAGAGTTTTTCCTTTAAATTACATAGTGATTTTATTATTTTTATGGCCCAATTTTAATTTAACTTCGTACTTATGATTTTTTAAACTTTATTTATTTAATTTTGTCTGATTCTCCAAAAAATTTTGTTAAGAAAAGTAAAAATCATCAAAATAACAATAGTTGCTACGGAGTATTCTATTATAGTTACCGAACTGTTTTTTGGTGGGAACGTAAAAATGTTCATAATAATTACAATCACAAATGAATAGTCTTCTTACACCATTATTGAAGCAAAAGAATAATAAACCACAGTGTAATCATTTGCAGCGTTTTTCCCTTGGCGGTTTCCGTTACAAGTTCCACGTGCCGTGAACGGAAAAGAACTTACGCGTATTTCCAGTTATCATCGCGTCTTATATGCGCTTTCTTGCCTGATCATCCTCGTTATCGAATCCGAGCGCTAACGGACTCGAATAAATACAGATTCGAGGAAATGAAGTAAAATATCCTGGTACGCTTAAAACGGAGCGACAAACGAAGCAATAAACCCGCGACATTGTCCCGAATTAGCCAAAATAGCGCGGCAATAATGCCCCTTTTTTATGAACGCCAAAAAATGAACACAACCGCTTCTGAGAATCGAGGAGACAAGTATGGCTTGAGGTTTACAAGATGTCTTGTTAGTATCAATCATAAATTAGGTTTTACTGTCGTGTACACGTAGAGACCTGAAAAGGGACAATATATGCCTCCAAACGAGAATATCGCTCGGCCAACGGTGTTTACGATCTGAAAACGGGCTAGGGGGAGTGTAGGTGTAAATATTGTCCAAAGCAATCAAGCCATCGTTGAAACCGGCATCTGAATTCTCAAGAGCTTCGACTCGTATTGGAATTATCGTCAGCTCTCAATTAATTTCCCAATATAATGTTTACTCTAATCATTACAAAACAGGAAATTGTTTTTCCAACCGTGAGATCAACGTAATAGGTGTGCAAACAATTTGTCATTGCTTGCCTTGGGTGATATAAAGGTCCTTCAAAGGTAGAAACACTCGGTTGATATTTCGAAGAAATCTGGTTTAATATACTACGACGGAGAATATTACTTTTAACCCAGTCATGAGGAAAATTGCGTCTGAAAATACTGATATACTGCGACAAATCGATTACGCATTTATGTTCGCTTTAATTTTTCTCAAGTTGGTTGAAGATCTTATCGTGGATGTCTATTTGATTGCTGGAATATACATAGCCTGGGATGAACCAGTTCGATCTTTTAGTCACGGGATCGTTTGCCATTTTACATTTCAATTGACAAAGATTAAGCCGCTAGACTTGAGGAAAATATCCTTGATTTATTTCATTTTTTAAGCTTTTTCATTTTTAGGATATTATTGAACGAATAAGGTTTATTAGGGAGAAGAAGGAGGATATAAGGATTGTAAGAATGAATATATTAGAAGAATAAGGCTCATGAAAGAGAAGAGAATATAATGAGATCTTCATTTATAATAAATTTGTCTACATAATGAGAAACAGCATTTAAGTTTTTATTGTCATCAGTCTGCTCACGACAATTATTATTTATTCATATTTTTTAAGTTTCGCGCACTAATAATTTTTTTTCAAGGATTCAGGTATAATCCATCTCAGCAAGGTTATAAAATGAATTTATCAAGCTAGGAAGGGGACCTTTGTGAGCAAGGTGCGTTTCTTATGGCGGCCTAACAAGGCCGAAAAACTGTCCGCAGCTAAGAAACGGCCGATTTTTTGAAATACCTCACATTATGCTATTTAATGGGGAAATCGTGCGAAGGCTAGGGTGCTATTCTTTGATTCGTCACACGTCTGGTTTTCTATACTTCGCATACTATAGAATCGAATTTTCCCCGTTGTGGGAGGTGATAGAAATTACCGTCAGTTGTCAACGAAGCTTTTTTCGTTCTTAAACAAAAATCTATCGATAAATTATCTGAGCGAATTTCAGCATTCATTATATTTTTAATTATCGGTTAAAATTTGAAAATGTCAGACGAATTTTTCACTGGAAACCAATCCTGCTAAACCTTTTTAATCTAAAACCTTTTCAACGGATATGTTTCGGAGAAAAAATCGTTCGCACAAAATGTTTCAGCGACGGTCAAAAGGTGCGGAATAGATGTCACCGCAGCAGAACTCTCGAGACAATAGCAGCGCACCTATTCATGCAATTACGGCTCGATTTTGACGATTAGAAACAATTGAGTGGCCAGTCGGATCTAATTTCGACGAATAATCCAATTCACCGCAGGCGCAAGTGCGAGCGCCTAAGGCATCCCATGTTAGGGATAAGCATATCGAGGGCTCAAATTGAAATTACAGTGTCGCCTTCACGTTTCATTGGTCTAATGCCTCGTCTCGAATCCCCAATTGGTGCGTTCGTTTTGTTTTTTCTCCACTCGAGTTTTCTCTCGCCTCGGTAAATTGGACTCTACGATCGGAAGAGATTTATAACAGGGACACGTCCCAGCCTAACAAGGAAGCCAATCTATCTGAAGCTCTGCAGATACGATTGGAAAAAAGTCGTGTGTAAAAAGAAGAAAACGAGCCCGCGTGGATAAGAAAGAAAATCAGAGCAAACAGAACGACAACCGCAAACATGAGGAACGCCATTACGAGAACCTCATGGACTATTGTTCCTCTCTAATACCCTCAATACGAATCAACTTCCTTCGATTTCGAAAAAAAAACCGCTCCGATAATGCGGTGTATTTTTCCATAATGTGAAAGCAGAAGATAACGGAGTGAAATCGAAGGAAACGATCGAATTACAGCCGCGACTCGGGATTTTCTTTCGCGTTGTTACGATTTTTATTTTATTATAGTGTTCGGAGGGGAAGGCAGTCACGATCCTACATCTGTGCTTGATTACGCCCGCAAGACCGAGGCTAGTTATCTCAAACTCGCGTTCTGTATACAGGATCCCAATTTTCTCGGACGATAACAGTGGTCGAACTTTGAAAACTGTTGCCTTTGTTGGACCAACGCGGATAAACCAGGGTTTCTGCGCAGACTCGTGCAAGCGCTTAAATATACTCGGAAGCGTGCTATCTACCAACCGACAGCCTCCGATTGGTCGAAATTCAACGTAAACGCCAGTAAACCTAGAGTCCGTGTCTCATTTTGGGGGCGCGTGCTCGGTTGAACGAGTCGAAGCCATCTTCCCTCAGGGAGTGGAATGGGAAACGGAAATATTAGTAAACCAGTGGTGAGCATAGATCACATAATACTGAAAAAAAAAACTACTTCCATATTTGAGTCCGCAGATAGAAGTGGAATAAATTATTTTTACAGCAATGGTACGGAATCAAGAAAAATACGAATCACGCGGAAGTACGGTGTGGGACACTAAAAATGAAAATCTAGTGTCATTCGCTCACAATGACAAACATTTCTACACCTTGAGCTTTGAAATATACTATGTTTTGCGAACAATCAAAATACAAAATACGAAAAAAGCTAATGAAATAGCGAAAAAAATCAATACCGTGGACGTATGGTGAAAGAGCCTGAATTAAGCCTCATCTACTCACCAAACGAACCTATTGAGACCTCAATCGTTCAAAAATTTTGACTCTTAAGGCCTGTAAAAATCAAAATAGAAAAAATCGAACGCGTATCTCTAGGCAGTACTGCGTGTTACCTATCCAAAATCCGGAAAGCAAAGAAGCAACACCACCCAAGTGCCAGATCAACCTCTATATATTATGCTCCTATTCGATCAACTATAATGTATTGTAATATTATACAAATAATTTTATTCAATAAAAAAAAGAAAAGAAGCAATAGAATCACAGCCAAGCGATCGGGCTCATTTGACGCGAAATTTCTCCCATTCCAAAAAGGCAAAAAACATTTCGAGCGAGGTTTAAAAGTTGTTAGCCGGTTACTTACATTCGCTATCGCAAATAGGATAGTGCAAATCTATTGGGAACCAACTAGCTTTTATCGCCTACTTTCGAACAATTAACGCGACTTCCTTCTAAGCTAATTTGACAAAAAAAGGTCGTATCTAATGCTAATTAACGTCGACTGATATCGCAAAAGTCACGGGCGAGATATTTTTTAACTGGTGTAATAATTAAATACGCTCCACCGCATTCCAAGGCCGAATATGACAGTTCACACGTGCTGCTTCGATAAACCAGTTTGTAAACTAATTCTTTCGAATCGGAGCACATCATCAAAAGAGGTTTGGTATACTGGGGGCATCAAAAAAGATTGAAGTGTCAAAGGCATTAAAGGTAGGCACTGATGACGGTGATGGTATCGTCGGACGAAATTTTTTTGACGGCTAAACCTGCAATTCTGGAAAGAAAACGTGACGGATTCTTAAACAGGTCGCGACTAAAATCGAACGACGGTGGAGACTGTTTAGATTAGATGTTAATAAGTCCAAGGCATCTATAATGGTTAATGTTGAGCAAAGGGAAGTGTTTGATGTGATCGGTGACCGGTCGTTAACTTATTAAAGGCTTGTTAGTCAATTGCCCCTCGAGGGAGAAGTCGGGGCGATTTTGATTCGAAGCGTCCAATTATCTGCATCGATGACGGGTAATGAGGTATTGGAAAGTTCCTTTGATGGAAAAAATGGTCGCGGTCTCACTTCAGAGAAGGCCTAAAATCTCGGAGGTGTCCACGTACGTGTTGAAAACCGTTGATGCTCTAATACCCGATTCATCCAAACGGGAGACGTTTTTTAGCCAATTATTGCCGTCCAGTTAAGATGTAGGAATCGAGATTGAATCAGGTTTTTTTGTGAAAATTAGTGCGAAGAAGGTCCACTTGTATGAATTTTGACCAGCGTCTGCATGGAGACTGGTACCTGGCGCTTTCTCGTTGTTCAAGCTGTACTACATGTTGGAGAAACATAACTTAATTAGGATTATTAGTGTTTTCCTCTCATCTCATTGATAACGATATCTTATGACACTTTGTGGTGCAGATTTTCGACCATGATCAAGTAAATAGATGGACTTTTTGGGAAACTATTTGAGCGATTTTCGGACACACTTTTGGCTTCAAAGCTCAATTCAAACGTCTACAAAATCAGTTGATTTATGAATGGAAATAATCCCTTGCAGCAATTTTCGAAGGGAAAGAACAAGCGCCCATCTAATGACAAGGACGAATATGCATTCAGATATAGAAAATATAGGTAAATAAAAAATTCTCGCATAGAATACTTTTTTTTTTTTTTTTTTTTTTTTTTTTTAACTGGGCTAGATGACTGGATTGCATCTTGGGTGGAAAAATGTCTCAGCTCTTTAATCAGTCGAGCTTCTTGTAAGGCCTGGTACGCACTCGAGTCACCAGTTGCGTCAGTAGCCAGGTACCCGGTTCTGACTCGAGTTATTGAATCCAGTATCCGCTCATGAGCAATTTGAGGGGGGACCAAAAAATTTCGATTAACCCCAATCCGTCAAGAAGTAACCAGTACAAAAATCCGTTACAATCGACAGCACGCATCCCAGTCCATGTAATAAAATTACATCCCAATCCGTCTAATATTAAAATGACGTTTCCATATTCCATCATTCTAATCGTATGCCGTATCATTATACCTTGATTACTGTTAGCCCCCGTGTTTCACGCGCTTGCATCTTTTCTCAACGCAAGGCTAATTCGTCCGTACTATAATAACAAAGTGGCCGCACCAGCTACAGAGCTGTATAATTTTTTCACTTCGAAAGCATCTTTCCGACGCACTGAAATTAAAGAGTGAACCGAAAATAATTTCGCCGACAATTATCGGAGATAAAAGTGTATAAAGACCCTGCGTAGATCTCATGATTACGTTTAATCACCGCCGACGCACAGCAGTCACACCTATGAATTGTGAAGGCGGAAAAACGAATAAAGAAAGCTTCTGTCCGGCTTTTGAAACGTTCATTCCCCTTCAAGGGCCGCATCTAGATAAGCTGAACATTACCTGCGATACTTACTTGTTTCTGATTAATGAGTGAAATCGACGCTTTCGACAGTTTCGTTTTAACCTCCAATACTGAACTATCGGAAATAGGAACTACTACCTATAATAACGCAACTAAAACTGACTAAATGGTGAGTGAATACAAGCAACTAGTAGACTTAATGATGGGCGTATGAAGCATACAAGGATTCTTAAAAATCGACGAAAATATATTTATTTTGATTTCCAGTTAGCTGTCAGCCTCTCCCCTCGAATCAAAAAGGTTTCTGAACTTCAATGCTCTCGCTCGAAGTATAGGTAAATATAAAGCTATTTATTTATTTTTTTTAAATTATTCAAAAATGATTGGAAAAAATAAAATGTTTCCCACTAAAACACCCTAAAAACGCTCTTGAAATCGAGGTTTTCGATTTTATACTAAAGATTCTAAACATATTTACATTGGAGAATTAGCAAGTAGGTTAACATTGTAGTGCAACGTGCGTGACTATTGGTTCACGTATTTTCCTGTATAATTATGGGATTGTTATACATTGAATTACATTTCTCTTTCATGAGAAGGGCTCAACTCTAACTAGCTTAGCGAACCATCCATGAACATTGGATTATCTACTACTTCAAAATAAATAAAAACAATAATCCAACTAAAAGAAGAAGACTATTCGCCGACTGATGTCATTCATCAAAATTACTATAATTAGAACGCTTTCGTTCAACGTTTCCTCGCTTTCTTCTTTCAACATTCTAGACGAAACCGAGATCTTCACGTAGAAACGACTTGCAACTGAAATAATAACCGCTCACTCGGTCGACCCTAATAGACGGATGCCGTGCTTCAAATTAATCTGCTCCCGGAAACGTTGCGGAGAAATGAATCTTAGCCCCATTAGGTCATGTATTGAATCATATCGTAGCCGTTGCCTAGTCGGTGGTCATCCGATGTCGAAACAGAAGATGATCCATGTTCATTGTCGATTAATGGAGGAAATTTTAGGTATCGCTAAGTAGAATTGTTCAAGTGGCGCATATTTTCATAATGTGACATAATGTATCAGTATTTTGTTATCGCTTTGTTTCGATCGGGCTTCGTTTTGAAACAATGAGGACCATTGGAATAGACCGAATTGTGAATAATGAAACAATACATATAGTAGTTACGAGAACCTCCATAGCTTTTTCTATTTCTACGGCATTCCAAATAATGAGTAGAATTTCATGCTTGAGAAAATAGTTGCGCAAGAAAATCTAGTGGTCTCTGAATTTATTGAAGAGGGAATTCGTTTTGGTTTTTTCATTACAACTGTGATCATCAATAAGTAGTATACACTCACAAAGATACTACAGTAGTCCCTCGCTAGTCCGGCAGATATCGGACAAGGGCAGTGCCGGATTAGCGAAAATGCTGTATAGTAAATTTTTGGAAAAAAAAAAAAAACTACATTTAGCAGGAAAAAAAGCTTTTACAGGCTATTTAGGAATTTAAAATAGCTTTTAAGAAAAAAGTGATAACACTGCGTCAAAAACGAAACACAGTGATTGAACTTTGAAGGAAGCGTGAAATAAGACTGAGTTGAGACAGGTTATTGTTTTTGTTCACGTCTAGCGGCGAAACATGCACGAACATGCAAGGCCCCACCCTTTCGAAAAATCGCCGGATTACTGGAGGCGCCGGACTAGTGCAGGGCCGGATTATAGAGGGACTGCTGTATTTCTATTTAAAATCGTAAAAAAAAAAAAATTGAAGGAGGAATTGTTAAGAGAAGAGGAGCATGATTGAAAAGTAGCTGGACACGACGGCGAATATCTGACGTCACAAACCCTGTCTCACCCCACCAGAGCGTCTAAGTTCCTCTCCTTCTCCCACCCACCAGAACACTATTCTGCCCTATCCCCCAGACTAGAAAACGGCTGCATAGCTCCCTCCGGTTCAAGCCATTTTTCAAACTTGACAACTTCACAAGAATTTGTAATTTTTACAAATACTATTTCACGCCTTTGAGCCAATATTCCGTTATCTCCGGGATGAGGAATCACGTTAAGATTCTTCAATATCGCCCTTGAAACTAATGGAGCAGAAAGCGGTCGCACATCTGTTCTTACCAGCTGGTCGGAAATTTGCGAAATTTCGTTAGAATGCCAATGTATAATGGTACTCGAAAATTCGTAGGGTCGATAGTCCAACCAGTCGTAAATAAGCTCATAAATAGCTAGTCCATAGTAACCGAAAAATAACACGTATTCTTTGGCGACCGAGGAAGATTATTATTAACATTGTTGTCCTTTGGTTTCAAAAATTGCTCTCATTGCGTCATACGTGGTGGAAGGTAATTGAAAACCGCTTTTTCCTCGATGAGGCGGATACAAGTCATATCGTAATATTACGTTATCAGATACGAACAATCCGTTCCTCGTGGAGCATAATTGGTTATCGCTGGGACCAAATGACACGAGCCGAACAAATGAATTACACAACGAGGTAGTGACTGATGACCGGGCGGAACAACAAAAGTTCATATCGCCTCCGAACATCTTGCCGAGATCGGAGATAAAAAATAACTCGCCCCAAATAAAATAGGTCATCATTTTAGTACCGATAACGGGCTATCTAATAGAACCGCTTCACAATGGCAGGGGTAATTATTTCCCGTTCCATATGGTCGCGAGTGATATTGCTCACACCGTGATTCACAAAGGTCGCCCTGATTATTGGCGTAATAGAGGACTCGTTAGTCCGCCAGTTGGATATTTCAATGCCATTTCCGCTCGCACTATTATTATTTCTATTTTTTTGTCTCATTGCTGGTCGCTTTATTGCGACAAGGAATAGGATGATTGATAGTGGGTGACATTTTCAACCAGTTTTTCCTTGTTCGAGCAGTTGAGATTCGTTCTGTTCTCCAGTTGAGCCTCTGAATAAAAAAATTTATTACTCTATTTATTACTTTATTACCTTACCACATTCACGCTGGGCACTTACTACTTACAAGTCCCGGATTCGCCTTACCTGCAAAATAAAAACGAAATTAACTTCCGAATCGTCATACAATTTAAATCTCTCGAAAATTCGAAAACTGCTCATTCATCACTCAGCAATATCGCAGATGATTATTGAACAGCGTCATTAAAACTAAATAAGTCCGCCTTTCGGTGAAATAATTGCGATTTTCCATTTTGTAACCGTATCCCTTCGAAATAGCCCTGATCGCCGTTTCAGAGCAAACGCAATATAGCTAGTTAGTGAATTGCCTATTACAAGACCGAAAAAGGCGCCGCTATTGGGTGGAAACTGTTCGGACGGTCAATTATGTATTTATCCCAAGTAATTCGTTCGCACTCGGCACCTTCACGATAGGTGGAACGGTTTATCGTATTTTTTTCCAACAATTTCACCTCTATGATAGAAACTAATTTAGCCCTCTCAACGGATAGATTTATGATTGCACGGGCTACCATAAAATTACTTCTCGGAGTATTTTTAACATTAGAGCACCAAGAATTATCCAATATGGTCGAAAAGAACGTGACGTTAATTGAGGTCGGACGTTTTTCATTACGGCGGTGTAAAGAGCGTTATAGGTACGCTACATCAATTAGCAACGATAACGTATATTGCACCATAGTCGAGCATTTTCAAATCATCGGCTGGTCTAAAAGGGTTTATATTGAAAACCCACTTTGAGTCGGTAACAGGAATAACCAATTATAAAATATACAAAAATGTACAAATAAAATAACTGAAAATGCAAACTGCGAGGAAGTACGGTGTGTGACACCAATAATAAAAATCAAACGACATTCAGCTGACATAAAGGAACATTTCAAGCCCCCTGCGATTAAATGCAATCATTTTTGCAGTCTGGAAAAAAACAAAATATAGTCAACATGCGTTTAACGTGAAAGTACTGCATGTGACCCACGTGATAAAAATCATACTTCATTCAATAGCCGTCCCAAACATTCAAGACCTTGAACGTTTAAATATATTGATCTTTCCATTATATAAAATCAAAATACTAAGTGCGGACTAGCCAAATTGTGAAAAAAGTTCATAACGTGGAGGTATGGTATGTATCCAAAAATCAAGCGTAATCTGCTCGCCTGGTCGGGAGGCAATGATGACTAAACGGAAAACGCTCGGTTTTTCAGGGGAGTAAAAAAAATTTATAGAAGCCAAAAATGTGGGAAATTTTCATAAAATCCTGAATTCTGCGCCTTGAGAGCTTTCAGGTAATTCGAGCTCATCCGAGCATTAGAACAAATTTCAAGTACGAGGAAAAGAGTGTTTTTTACGGTAGAGATTGCGAAAGGTTGCTCATCACGGGGGAAAAACGACGTCGATTAAGGAGATACATGAATTCGTTACAAGACCATTTGTCGGCTCGGGTTTGCTCTAGTTCGTGTCTAAAAGAACCAAAGATAGTATAAACGTTTCGGTTGAAAAGCGAAATAATTCTCTGCCCTTCATAAAAAATTAACTCGCGTAATCTCCTAATTCTTATCATAATGATTAACTTCAAGTCGGCACGCAATGGTACTTAACGTGATGTTGGCATTTTTTTCCGTCTCGACGTTTGTAAGGTTATGTAATATTTTCCAGCCAAATTAAATTATGGCAATGGGTTTTTTTTATTATGTGAATAATTTTGGAATCGAATTTTTTTTATTTACGATCGATTTTTTCTCGAAATGTTTTCTTGAGTAAATGTGGTAAATTAGCCGGCCGGATCGTTAGTCGGCCAATTGACTTTTCAGCTTTGATAACGAACACTCGGGGTTTGGTATAAAGAACTTGAATCAATCCCAAATATGGCATCATGTGGGACGGTTTCAATCGAAACTGGAACCTGGCGAAAAACACAATTTAGAAGAGGTTTCGAATGTGATTATACGGAAAATTACTAATTCCGTCCCATCGAACGACGTGCCTTTCAAGTGGGCGGATATTAAAATGATAAATTCTGCCTGATTATCGAATCCTAGCCGGGTGAAGGTGTTTTGCATAATTCTGAACAAGAAGGCCTCGCTGATTATTTTGATTTTTAATGGCGTCACTCCCTTCAATTTTGGCTGAGGCGACTCGTAGAAGAGCTATCATTATGTACCTAATGGGTAATCGGGTTTGCATTTTGATGCGCTGCAGAATTAGTAAATTGGAATTAATTAACGAATTTTTTTCCCCTAGAAGGCCGAGATAAGTAGACGACTGTTGTCGGAGGGTGTTAATAACTTTGAAACCAACTTTAATCAACCATTAACGTTTTTTGCGAGGACTTTGTTTTCCTGGTTGATTGCAAGGCCCATTAGACTCAAGTGCAACGCAGAGTTGAAGAGATAACAGTTTGTGATTGCACGTTCTTGAAAGGAGATATCACCGAGCCAAAATAATTAAAATAAATATATTTAAACATGGCGGACAAAGTCAACTTAGTTTCCAAAGCTCTAGAATTATAGCCTCAATCCGATTCAACGATGCACTTCAGCCAAACTGGAGGAGATGCAGTCCGAAGTCTCGAGTACTAGCGACATAGATGAAAACAGCAGTTAGATAACACAAGAAGGATAATGGAAGCTGCGTAACAGTAAAGAAAAATTGTTATGGTTTTTTAATTAATTTTTTTCTAAGTTTTAATTTTAATTTATTTTCGATTTTAATTATTTTTTATTACTTTCGGTTAATTCGCTTGTTTGTCGCATTTGCCATTTGATTGCTGAGGTGGGGGGGATGATCTTTGCGACTCTTTCTTCATTCTTTTCTGTATTGGCCGAGATATTTCGCCCAATCGGGCATCCTCAGTGCTACATAGGGCCATCACGTACAAGTGACCCCCTTTTGGTTTCATATAAATAATAAACCATTTATTCGCCCAAGAAAAACATTTCTAACGCCCCTCAAAGTTTGATGATATAGTAAAATCACAATATCCAATTTAAAAAATTCTGTCCGTCCGCCGTACGCCAACACTTTTCTAACGAAATTCTCAATTCTTTACCCTAATCGCTATCCAACCTATTGTAAAGGGCTAAGGAGGGAAATCGTATTTTCCACCGTTCAATTTCTCACGATTTCTGGACGCTGAATCGAACGAAACCATTTCCACCATTTGTGTAAAAGAATTTTCGGAGCTATAAAATTTTCAATACTCGTTCATCGTCGAGCACACTATTCAGCTGTATCGTTAGGCGAATAAATTTACCATTTAATGCCAGAAATCTGTTTTAAAAATATGTATTTAATTTAGTGCCATTGTATAACTCGTTAGTTCTATCGTTCATTCATAAATTTTGAGCCTTCCCGTTGATAAAACCGGATATTAGTCGACTGCCAATAAATGCGTTACGACCGTAAAAAGGCGACTAGGTATCGGCAAATCGTACAAGAAAGGCATGATATTCGGTCGTATTCGTGAGAAACAGTTGGGAAATTACCGCCCCGACGGCGACGGTGCGATTCTCTACGACGTTTAGAACCCAACGTTTCCCCGAGGAGCTCCTCAGCAGGTAGAGAAGAAAAATTGAACATTGAACACTTGTCTGTTTGTTAGTCGTGACCCCACGTATGGCACGACATGTAATGACAACTTAAGATCTCACCCACCTCTCTACCCACAGATAATGACGATTCCCATTCGAACGTCTACGAGCCAGTCTGCGCCATCTAATTTCATCTTCCCCCGGAGTTGTACACCTTTGAAAATGCGTAATGACAAACGTTGAATCCCGAGCAACGTAAGTCAATTTACCGCCGTCTCCATCCCTCTTTCACCTTGAGAGTTTTAGATTATTTTTTAATCAAACTAAGGGGCACTTGATATTAATTGAAATTCAGCTATTTGCACAGCAGTCGATTTATTAAGCGGTAAGTGAATTTTAGGATTTTACGCGGATTTATTAGGCCCTAAAGAAGCTACCAAAGTGTTCAAAACTCAATAAAAGATGTAAATGTAAGCGAATTTACATCGATTTAATCCTCGACCAATTCAAATTGCGCTATACGATTTTATAGCAGACACGGAACGATAGAAGAATTTCTAACTTGATATAATAAATTGATGATTCCAACAATCATTAGCCTAAATTTAGATGGGTTAGAAAATCTCATTATTTTTGCTAACAAATTGCAATCGAGAAGGCCAATTTTTGCTTAACCGAGTTTATTAGAAACTGAGTTTAGTTGAAGCCGAGTTTAACTGAAAACAAGTCTAGCTGATACTAAGTCTAGCTATACCCAATTTTATCTAAAACTTAGTCAAGCTAAACCGAGTTTACTTGATCCGAGTTTAACTAAAACCAATTTTCGCTCAACCCAAAAACTAGCTAGCTCAAAAGTAAAATTGATTAGGTAAAACTAAGTCCAGCTGAATTAAGTTGATCTAATAACGGACTTCAGCAGAAACCGAACTCAACTGAAGCCAAGTTTTTCTGAAACTATTTCTAGCTAAGCCGATTTTAGCTCAAAACCGAGTTCAACTAGAACTGAGTTTAACTAAAACCAAGTTTAGCTAAAACCGATTCTAGCTATGCCGGGTTGACTAAAACTAAATCTCGCTAAACTAAGTTTGTCTAAAATTGAGTTTAGCGAAAACCAAGTTAACTAAAACCAAGTCTAGCTGAACCGAGTTTAGCTGAAACCAACCCTAGCTAAAACGAGTAGTGAAGGCACTGTAAGCCAGCTTTGAAATTTAGGTTTAGTGTAACCTCTGAAGGTTAGTATGAAATAGAATTAAGATCTACTTCTCTATAAAAAGTTAATTTGATTCCTCGATTTTTTCCATTTTTCATGTTTCATAATACGGAGAATCAAATAAATTCCATCAATTCGCCGTTAAAAATTTTCTAGACATTTTCACATCGTTATCCCAATTTTAACGGAATTATTGTAGGGTTTTAAAAGTGTGGATTCTATTTTCCAATGCTTTTCGAACAAAGGTGCATTTGGTCTTAATTTCTATAGATTTTCGGTCGCTGAATCGAATGAGACCATTGCGGGTTTGATAGTTTTAATAGTTCTCAAGTTTTGCTGCTTTTGTGGGGACTTTTTAAAAAGTTCGGACGATTATATTACTCGAGTGTTTCTCAAGCTATAATATCTCTTCTCTAATTTTTGATAAGGTAGGTAATCGAGAAAAAGTTGAAATTAAGCACATTTTCAGCGTCTTTAAGTTGAAGAAATTAGCATTCCAAGGTGAGATTTCTGTAAATTTTCTTTACCACCATTTTTCTTTTCTACCATTTCTCTCCTCTTACCGAGGATTTCCCGAAACTCAGCAGCCTCGTTATAATTTTTTTCACAATCTTGGTACTTATTTTCCATGAACTAGAAATGTCGTCAAAACGCTAGTCCGTTTTTCTAATATTCAACCGTAACTGTATTTCCCGACATATATTGGCGGTAATTTCTTTTCAACAAATCGTGAATAACCCCCGTCAGGTAACAAAGGAGAGGAAGGCTTTATTGAAACATTTATGGTGATTTCGATACGGAAGAAGGGAGGAATAACGGGATGTATAAAGAACAAATATAACAAGGGAGGGAAAAATGCTAAGGTTTACCGTTAAGGAGGTTTAAGGGTTGTGTGACTCTAGCCAGGCAATCAGGTCTCGAAACCTCACAGTGAGATAAGAATGCACGCAATCCAGGCATTACAATCAATCTGCCCTGTAAACTAGAGGAACCCCGTAGCAAAGCTAACCCTTCCTCCAATTTGTGCCCTTATAACTCTATCCAATAAGGGTTTCCAACTCTATCTCAGCTATTCCCGAGCGTTTTTTAACCCCGTTAGGGTTATTTGCTCAGAGTCTCATTAACGACGTATTATATTTAGCCCTTTAGTGCTACTAGCTATAGTGACACGCCCATCAAGGCTATGACGTTTTTACGAGCATCCCTTAAACCCTTCGTGTTGATATTTTCGCCGTCAATTAACCTGACTTAAAAGCCGTCGTTATTGGTCCTTCCTTATCTGTGATTGAATTTTCCACTGTATTCGTGATTACTTTTAAATTAATGGTAGATAAAAACCAGATAAACATCGTTTCCTAATTATAATCCAATTTTCCCGCTCGGTGAGCTCTTTTCGCAGTATAATTTGAACAAAATTCGAATGTTCTAACTTTTTAAACAACAAAAAAAATTTATCTATCCGTGGGGGAGTATTATTGCAAAGAAAAACGCTGATCATCATTGTAAACTGGTTTATTGCTTCTATAATGATGTGAGATGACCATTTATTCGTGGTAGTATTATTCCAAACATTTTTAAATGTTCCCGCCAAACTAGAAGAGAAAATTCCGTAGCAACTATTTTAATTTCAATCATTTTTATTTTTCATATCTTTTGTAGAAGGCCTAAGAAAATATTACGACCACTTTGATCAAAAGCCTTAGAATGAATCTTTATTTGTTATTGTTTTCTAGAATTGACTAAGAATTTCCAACGTTATCACTAACTAACCCAGACAACTAACTGTTGACTGTGTTACATCTTTCAAATTGAAAGCTACATTTTACGCCTTACGGTACAGCTGGAGAGAGTGTTTTTCGACCTTTCCAATGAGTATAGAACGATTTTTATAGCTTCAAGACCAGGCCAAATTTCTGAAAATCTCCCACGTTCATCAGAAAAGCGATAACTCGAGAACCAATAAAGCTATCGACTCCGCGATGGTCTCATTCGATTCAGCGTCCAAAAATCTATAGAAACTGATACCAAATACACCTTTTTCCGAAAAACGTTGCAAAATACGAATTTTCTCCTCCTAAAAACCCCCCAAAAATACCCTTAAAATTGAGCTAGCGATGTGATTCAAGAACTGGGCCGTTGAGGTACCGAGATTGATTTTTGGTGAAGATTCCAAGAATGTAGCTATTATAGTTCAGTCGGTGTTGACGGCGGACGGTGTACGGCGTACGGACGGACCGAATTTTTTTTTTATTGGGTATACGGATTCTACGTGCCTTGAATGTAAAACATCATTGAGGGGGTTAAATATATTATTTTATTTTATTTTTTTTGGCAATTTTATTATTGAATAATAAACCAAAATAACAACAATTTCAACCAAAATCCGCCTATCAGAAAATTCTGAAATTCCATCCGAAAATTCAATAAGTCTAGATAGTCCAAACGAAAAAATCTCCAAATAAAAAACTGGGATAAAATTCGAAGAAAAAATGCTCATTCACTCAACTCAACTCAACTCGTATTTAGACGGTCGAAAACTCGCCAAATTGATGTTTCCAGTAGCAATAAACACTTATGACTTTTTTCGAAATCTTCGAGGCACTCGGTCAATTTTACGGCCCTCCTAATCCACTCAGCAGTAGAAAAACAATTACTCTCGATGATTCTGGGACGAACGTTCGAGTTAATTATCGATTTTTAGAGTACGCACTACCGATACTTTCCGGCAGGGCTTAACGAAATTTTTAATGGATATGAAGTTAATTGTTGGGAGAGAGCGAGCGAAGGGAACTTTTAAATGTTTATGAGCCGTTAAGGTCAAGTTTTTTGTCGTGGTTTTTAAACGTCTGCCCTCCCGTTGAGATGGAAAGCATAGGAAGCAATTGACTAGTTATTGAACGAGCTTCCTGATCTTCTCTTTGAGAAATGAATAAGAGGGGAGGTTCTTTACATTATTCACGACACGAGAAAACCTAATTATTTGAAAAGTAAATAATTTATTTTACGAGCCGAGAAGGATCGTGAGTAAAGGATGAATTTTACGACCGAGTCAGGGTATTCTTCGGAAACCATCAGCTCGAAACGTCTCACGATGCGACAAACCACGCTCAACATTTTTTCCTGAATACGATAGGATTGGTAATATGAAAATGTGCATTTTTTTTCATGGTAGATTAGCTAGCATTTCAACAGGGTCATAAGACAATAAATTATTAGTTCTCCTAGCTAGAAAAACTCTCCATTTTTTGTAAGGTTCGTTTTAATAGAATATTTTATAGGCACGCCGATTTCGATTTGGGCGAATCAATGCTCGGCAAGAAATCGAGAAGACTAGATTATAATCGACAATCTCTTATGTACAACTACTAATATGATTCAAATCGCGACTTAAATTGATTTCTTCGAAGGAGAGATTTTTCATGTTTTGATTTTTAAGACCAGAAGACCATTAAAAATGATTTGCACGATCCATTTTTAAATTAATTTTATTTTTTATTATATATTTATTGTTATTTAATATTTTATTATTTTTCATATTTCTACCTACTTTGTTTTTTTTTTCTACGAGCTTTGAATTGAATTTGTCTTTTAGTAATAATATTTATATCTCCTATACTATTTACTCCATTATAATATTTTCGCATAAGGCGACCCAACTCTTAACACGGAATTGATTTCAATTTTCGATCCCAAGTTACCGAAACGGAACGAGGAACGAACTTTATAACAAGGTCTAATCCGATTAGGCAAGTAGCATAAATCAACGGCTCGAGAGAACTTGGTAAATTAGTTAGGAAAACTTGGAATAAAGTTCGGAAGACGGCAGATAGCGCGGGAATAAATCCAGCCTTGTTAAAGCCGAAGGAATCGAGTGTTGAATGGATACCAATGTTCTCCAACATGAGATCGGAATCTTCGGAAACACGAGGGAAAAGTCGAGTTCGGGTGTAACTAGTTAAATTTCCGTCCGAAACTCGTCCGAGTCTTTTGTTCGTCGAGAAGTCTGCTTCGGCCGCCATGACGGATAGCTTCCTATACTACCCCGTTGCTCTCAGGGAAATTGGTTACCCGCATCCTTCACCTCGTCTTTTCTTCGAACGAATGAAAGAAAAAGGCGCGGATATTGTAATTGTATTCAATTTGTCGGGACGTAAATCTCAAGTCGTGATGCCCCTTGTTAACGTGAGACGGTCGACGAGGGATCGCATAAATATTAATTTACTTTGCCCTTTCGAGGAGAGGGCGAGCCGGGATATAGCTTCATTACCGAATATACGAAGGATGCGAGCCGGTATCGTTGTCTAGTGTTTGAATTAAAAGGCGCCCAAGGGTCCTGCAGGTGGAAAACGGTGCTTTGAACAGCCCAGGTTCAAATATTAGCATTTTACCAACTCTCCCTTCTGATAAGTCCCTTCGGGGCAGAGTTTCTACAAATCCGACCGGAGACACGACGAGGATCCGAACGGCCAGTATATCTTTGTCAGAAATATTCCAACAAGGCCAATCCAATATTCTTCGGTTTTCAACCGCGTAAAACGCTATAGACATAATCGTTAATCTGCTTCGGAGATAATCGTAAATCAAAAAATATTTCTGAGTATAGATCGTACATGCGTGTACGAGTTTTCAACCATAGCCGATCGTAAAATCGAGCTTTTTCTAAAAACGTATAAATATAAAAGGCTTCTAAAAAACAGTATGAACACAGGTTTCAAATAAAATTAAAATGAAATGTTGTTGTTTCTTCCTTTGCCTAGATTAATACAACCTAAATCGAAATCGGTGGGCTCATAACTCGAATATTTGCTCATACAAGACAAATTTTGCGGAAATTGTGCGATTTTTCCAGCCAGGAGGCCTAAAAAAAAAAAAAAAAAATAAAAAAAAATAAAATAAAAAAAATATAAAAAAACTCGCGGAAAATGCGGATGTACAGTGTGCGACAGCGAAAAAAATCACTCATCATTCACACGCCATAACAAACATTTTCAGAACATAACACTTTCAACGCTTTTAATTGTCTGAGATAAACTATTTTGGCTCGTTGACGAGAAGAAATTTTTCTAGAAATTTCGTAGATTATAATGCATTAATTTGCAAAAGAGAGAAAAAACCTTTACATGGTAATGGAAAACTAAATACTACGATTGGCTATGAACTTAGTGTTACTTTTTTACCACAGTGTCACTAATCAAAGGCAAAAAGCCGTCTTCAAAAATATCAAAAACTTGGGTTATCAAGAACTCAGTTCAGCGTAGCTCTCTGTACATTGAAATAATTTAAACATGAATTGTTCGAATACTCACATTCATACACGTTCTCCATCATTCCAGATTAATGACTGTATGCTTTCCTTAGAATTGATTTAAATAGGTTCCAGTTAGATATATTCAATGAAATTTAGCCTCGTACAAATAAATGAACGTGAGGTATCGATTCTAACCAGAAAAAAGTTATTTACCTACCTAATCATTTTATCCAATCTTCTTTTTTTTGTCTTTAGAGTCAATAACTATGTTTATCGATCAGTTAATTTCAATGAGCGATTCGAAAAATTCTATTGACCGTTGGTACAATATCTTATTCATGTTTCTGAACCAATTCACTTCTATTGGTTTGCGTTTAATATTCACCTTGGACTCCGATGAAACGGCGGTTTCGAACGTGAGGCACCTTGTTTATAACGATGGCAATTTCCATCGGTCCGTGCGATTCACGAGGTTTGTTGGGCCCTATATTAGATTCTCCCTCGCAATAAGTAAGTAGGGGTTGTTAAAACAAGCGGTATAGGGTGGTTTTATGTGAACAACAGTGAAAATGAAGGAGGGTTCGCGAGGTAGATGTTGACTTTTTAACGAAGCGTTGCCCTGGCAGCGGGCACTTGTAAAGACAATGGCCGCCGCTTATGTTCCCGGCTCCAACTGGCCCTTCCTGTTTTCAGTCCGCTTTAAAGCGGGAGCTCGATGGGAGACAGGAAGATTCACTCAATGCTCCAAGAAGCAGAGAAAATACAT
This sequence comes from Tupiocoris notatus, assembly GCA_037159825.1. Taxonomy (NCBI): domain Eukaryota; kingdom Metazoa; phylum Arthropoda; class Insecta; order Hemiptera; family Miridae; genus Tupiocoris; species Tupiocoris notatus. The sequence goes on along the minus strand of JASJUZ010000403.1, from coordinate 209,593 downwards.
AAATGTTGTCTACGTTCCGCTCCTTTGCGATTGATGCGGAGTTGAAAAATTTCAAGTGTCAAAGGGAATGTGTTTAATAAAACATCTATCCTTCGGTAGTAAAATAATGTGAAATAAACAATTCATCTTGTCAAAATGCGACAACTCTTTAAGCGTCATAAACGAAACAGGGAAAAGAACTTTTTCATGCGGTATAACAATCGGTTGAGAATTTACAATAAACCGCGTGAACTGTTGAGATATCTTTAGTCATTTTTCAAACACATTTTTTCAGATTACTATGAAATAAAAATCAATTTGCATCAAAGTAAGCAAAAACTCAGAAGCGACCCCAACCGTAAATTTAACTTGTGTATTTCTCTCTTCAAAGTCAAAACTAATGAAACTCATTTTCATTTTTCATTTTGTCAGCAGTAAAGCAAGCCTTGAAGAGTAAGATTTTTTCTCGCACGGCCAGCGCGCGAAAAATTACGTGCAAAAGATACTACACATTTTCTTTACAATAAATTTCATTTAAATATAATTTTTCCCCTTCATGAATATATTTATACTTAGAATATAGATATTTAGAGTATTTAGAATATATATTATTTTTCATACACTGTCAAAATCACAGCAGACGTACTCACAATGATTTGATAAACGATAAGAATCAACCCTCAAAAAAAGGGAACGGACAGATGAGGAAAAATTGGAAGGAAGTATACTCAGTATATAAACATGATATTTCTATACTGGAATATGTAGCTATCATTGTTCACCTATTTTCCCATTGAGTAAATTTGACTATCCCTTACCATTATCCCTACAGCGATGAAATAACTGCGCAAAAAACACATTTTTCATTGGAATAACATGGAATGAGTTTGGCTCCGGTTAAACACTTGAATCCAGTATCAATTGAGAGAAAATAATCTACCTTTTTATCGCGAATATTCAACAAGATGTTGCGAGATAATGCTCTGTAAAACGTTACGTTAACGCTGTTAGAGGCCGATTCCTTACCGGTTTTACAAAGAAAAGTTATTTCCTATTTAAATGTTTTTTCGAGAGGTTTAGTAAACATTTATTGTTTTCGGTGGTTCATAAGAGCGATTTCTGAGAATAATCAAGCTTTTAAACTCTCAGATGTTTTGGTCAAGATATGGAAAAAACGCTGCAAATTATTATAGAGTGGTTTATTATTCCATTGCTTCGATCATGATTGAAAACAAATTCACTTGTGTACCAAAATTTTCTTCTTGGCTAAAATCGAAATTTTAATTATTTTTTCTTTTTCCTAATAATTACTATATATTGTTCAAATTTCTTGAAAAAATCACATTTTTGAATTTATTTTATTATTTTTTTTATTTTTTTTTTATTTTTTTCAATTTGATTTTTTTTCTCCTTTGTTTTTATCAAGTTAGTCGCTTAACGGTACACCTGAAGAGAGTGTTCTCCTTCCATTCTATCGAATTTAAAACTATTTTTATAACTTGAAAAATACTTTTCCGATTTTTATAAATCCGAAAATTTGCATGTCAATTTATGTGAGTCCCGACATTTCTATACAAAAATGCGAATACTTGAGAACGATTAAAGCTATAGGCCCCGCTATGGTTTCATTTGTTTCCGCCTCGAAAAATCTGTAGAAGTTAATATCAAATAAACATTTGCCTGAAAACTGCTGCAAATCACAGGTTTTCCCCTTATATCATCCAAAAATACCCTTTAAATCGAGGTTGGCAAAAGAATTGTGCAATCGTTATCTCAAGAATGATTTTCGGAGTACATTTCAAGAGTTTACGGCGGGCGTACAGATTTTTTTATTGGATATTCGGATTCTACAAGTCTTGAACGGTAAAACAAACACAATTTGAGTAGGTGAGAAATGTTTTTTCTTGGACGATTGTAGTGGTTAATTACTGAATGATAATCCGAAATAGAAATGCGACACTGGAACACCGCACAGGTATCTTATCGATTTCTGGCTCGGTGATCACTGGCTCAACGAGTGCAAAATTAGTTTTTACAATTCTACATTTTTTTTTTTTTTTTTTTTAATTGTTGGTTTTTGGACTGGTGATCTTACCCTACAGCGCTTTTCCGAAATGAAACCCGCTTACAGCATTTTGTAGCCCTACGGTGTAAAGTCAACTCTGCATAATAGTTGGTTCGGCATTGAATGGTACGGCGAATTCTTTGTTCTAAACAACTTTCTCATAGTGAAACGCTTTTGTTCCAACCTTCTTGACAGCAATTGAAAGGTTTTTATCAGTAATGGTTTGGCGTAGAGAAGCAAATATATTGACGTTATTACGACTGAAACGCTCTTGATTAATAAACTCTACAAATAAGGAAATAAATGCTAGAATAGAGGTTTTTGTACCAAAGTTGTCGACAGGAGAAACCTTTTATTCAATCTTGAAGCATTAAAAAAACATCAATTGTCATTATTTTTTGGCTACTTTGTACAAGTCTCGTACAAGGCTTGAAAATCGAATTGACAACAGGTTCTTCGGTCGTTAAGTTGCTGGGAAGACTTGAAGAAGCAACCGAGACAGCCAATGACGCGTGAAAACAATGGATACTTTTGTCACGTGCTCCTTTTCTCAGACCACACGCTGGAAAATTCTTTAGACGAAAACCACGCTCGGATCGTCTAAATCGTCGGCACATGTCCTCATTTCGGTGAATCGAAGCATAGTAAAGATTCGTTTTTCCAAAAGCGTGCATCAATTGATTCATGCTCCAGTAGCATGCAACGAACAATGGAAATAATAATGGTTATATTTTTCCCAAGGAAAAATCCCACGTAAATAACATTTTGACCGCTTGATTAAGGAGAAAGATCTCACAGCACTAAGTTCCTTTGCAGGGAGCAGGAAAAATGGCGTTTCCGAAAAACATCTCTGCGACCGAAGTTTCTGACTGTGATGAATCGTGAGGAAATTTAAATGATGGACGATCAGTATTCGAAAAACACTGCAAACTATTTACACTGGTTTATTATTCCTTCGAGGTATACGATTGATTGAAGAACTGGGCGGAGGGATTTGAATGAAAAAAATAGGGTGTACTTAAAATTTAAGGCCACCGTCTGAAAAAATCGCCGAATTTCGATTTTGGTTTTTGAGAACAATTCGAAATGTATCAAAATACGTTGTTTTGGTCAGTTTTGAATCGCGGCATTTTTTCTATCTAGCGGTTTAAATATTGCGTTTCGGATATGTAATCAAATTTTGATCATAAAAAATAGAGACAGCTACATCGGCTGGTAAAATCTTCTTTTTTTTTAATTAGGCCTTCATTCAAATTTTATTGCACTTTGAAATTTTATGACCCGGATTTTTGCGCTTTGACCTAGGTATATTACTCAGAGGCGAGAAAGAGCTACCAAAATCCGACAATTTGGTGTAATTAATTATATTTTTATGTTATGTCCCCGCGGAGCTATTAGCGCTCGAAGAATACACAAAACACGTTTTTTTTGGCATAAAGTGGAATATATCTCGAATACAAAAAAACTATCACTGTCCTGTTTTTATTTTTTTTCTCAATTTTCTTTTTGAAAAAAAATTTCTTAAATTCGCGAACGTGATGAAAAAAATTCTAAAGTTAAACTCCAAAAGTATACAAATTGAAAAAATTCAAAAAGTATGATTAATTGTTAGAATTTGATTGTTCTCACTTTGGTTTCGAATTCTACGTCTAATTTCCTGTAAGAATCATTAATTAATCAAATTTGATCCGTACTGTAAGTATTTGCAACGGATTTTCAAAGATGAAAAACATGAAACCGTGTAGTACTAAAACTGGGGAAAACTAATGTTGGTCGTCAAATTTCCGCCGATTTGACGTCATATTCGGATTCAGCGTTCAATTTCCTATAAGAATAGCTTTCAAAATCGCTTTAAAACAAAGATTTAATATTTCACCCAGCGGAGCTCGATATTTCGGCCGGCGAAAGACCCGATTTACGGAAAATAATTTCTCTGGCTCTGGTTAAATTTTTTTCACCAACTTTTTTGCTATGTACGTGTGTATGGCGTTCGAATGAAGACTCCTGCATAATAAAACAATTAATTATCATTAATTTTGACCCCGAAAATCACGGTTAAAGTCCAATTTTCGAGCTTTCAAAAACCGATTTTTTTGGACCACTTGCAGATTTTTCCGAGAAATAAAAAAAATCACAAAAATACATCTTGGTAAGACACAACTTTCCTGAAAATTTCAGATTTTTATCTGTATTGAGAGAGGAGTAAAAAATCGTTAACTGTTCGGTTGAAAAAAATCGCAGGGGTCCCCCTTGGAGTTTTCGCGAAAAATTTTTTGAAATAGATTTCGCTCAAATTCAGCATAATGATAGTTGATGACGTGTACATCAATAATATATGGTTCATTCTTTGTTTCTTTTGCAGTAAATGGATGAAAAGAACGTTTAAAGTTGAAAAAAGTGATTTTTTCGTGTATAGTCAACGAATATTATTGAAAACCTCACAAACGGTTGAAAAATGGATAGGTACACTACATGGGGAAAATGTGGACAGTTAAATGACTAATCTTTTGGTATATTCAAACATCTGAATTGACGACATTTTGTTAAACTTATGCACTGTGCAAGTTTTGCATTATTCCGTTCTTTGAACGTTGAAGTCGTAATTAATTTCAAAGCACAGGCTTGTCCCTTTTCATTTCTAAAGCTTCTTCCAGGTTATTGAATCGTTTTAAAGAACGAATGTCACGATCGATTGGGAGCAGGAGGGTGGAAATCGTTAATAATTAATCGACTATCTCAACGCGAAGCAAATAAAATGTGTTCTAAGCGCACTTCAAGAGTCGAGTGCACATCGCCATTTTCATTGAGCGGTGGAAGCAACGTAAAGCCGATTACCTTTTAATTGTATTCAAATTTCATGACGTCTGCCGGAGCCGAACGAGCGTGGAAGGTAGAAAATGGTGGAATTGAAACCATACCGTTCATTTTCTGACAGCGCCGAGGCAAACCCATACTTTGGATACGATCGAGAGCAACTCGGCCTTATTTTCCCCGTTGCTCTCTTGGGCATGAAACATATTTACTCCCTCTCCCCTAAGGCATACCCTGTGATTACCGAGTTGCGTCCAATTATTGATAATCGTCGAATTAATTATTTCTTCAGTCGAGAATATAACTCCACGGTGCTTCGTTACAAAGGACAAATGCCTCAAACAAGGAGCATTATCCCGTTGAATTATTGATCTTCGCAAAGCTCCATCGCGGACCTTTCGCTATTTCCTTCGCTGAAATACTAAAATTGCCTCCAATTCATTGCTGCAATTATTCCGACCATTTTTCCCGTAAAGGTTGACGTCGAAGAAAATGAGGTTGGCCGTCGTTCGTTGAAATTTTTATACCTCGCATGGAAACAAACACTCGACAAGCGAAGAACGGCCTCTGATGGAGATTTGGAAATAAACGTATCAATTATCCCGTCGAACTAAGCACTATGTGAAAATCTAAAACATACAGCGCGAAACAATATCGGACGAAAAATCCTACTTATTGGGTATTCGTTTAATTCTGTTCACTGGGCATCAAGTTCATTGAGTTTCGCACTTTCAAGAATCTATAAAATTCACGGATGCAATGTTTGAAAAATAACCCACCCGATTTCCCTCAAACTATAGTAAATACTTACAGTTTCCTACTATGAGACGTTTAACAATGAGATAAATAGGCTGAGCAATTTACTATTAGAAAAATTAAAAAAACTCATTTTTGTGACGCTCATTTTTACCGCGTTAATGGTCTTCCAGCGGAAATGACGCGGTTTTCCTTCAACAGCCTTTCATCTTTATAATACGATCATTATTTTCATTACTTTCCAGGTAAAAAGAACGGAGCCCGCTTTGGATTAGTTTATTAAAAACGAGAGCGTCTCTTGACGGTATTTTTTCTCGTGAAAACAATTCGTTAGCGTATATTGAGTAGCGAATTCAACCAATAACGGCCGCCGAAATTCCACGCAAAAACGATTAATGAAAAGTTGGTATCTCCCGCTATGAGCGGGTAATTTTGTTTTATTATTCGCTAACAAACCATTGTAATCTTTCAAGAAATAAACATTTTTAAGCCTACCTCAAAATTCGATTTTTTACGTTTCAAGGCATGTAGAATCCAAATATCCAATTTAAAATAATAGGAAATCGCATTCCCGCTGTTTGTATAATAATATTATTTTTTTTTTTACATAGGTACCTAATTATTTCTACAGATTTTTTGCCGCTGAATTGAATGAGACCATAGCGGGGTCAATAGCTTCAGTAGTTCTCAAGTTATCGCAGCTTTTTGTAAGGATTTCTTTTCAAATTACAGGGTATTAATGGTATTTACTTTTTTCACGAAATTTTGAATTTCTTGGAAAAATGGATTATTTTTATTGTTTAAATGAAAATATGTAGGTGCTTCGTAAATGTACATCTCAGTTTTTTATTTTTGCAATAAAAAATTGCTTTGCAACCTTATCAGCAGGTCTGGAAACGACGAACTCTCAATGAAATGGTTATTTACGTTTCATATAGCAAAGGCATACGTTTCATATAGCATACGTTTCAAGCATGTGTATTGTTAGAATGTGCCGTTGAATCTAATGGTTCCGTATTTATCAGAATTGTTAGCGAGTATTTTCTTACGTAGTAATGGAGGTACCTGTATGGTATTCGAGCAACTCTCTTATTAATCGAGCTTTTTGACAATAAAAAACCTCGTTGAAACAGTCATATAGCAGAAAGTCTAGAAGAACTGGATTCGTATGGAAGCGTCTCGTCAAGAAGGAAGAATTTGTGGGACGCAGATTTTCGAAACAGTCGTATAAAAAATAATAAAAATATTGACCTACTTGGCGAAAATTTAACGATACTTTTCAATTTTTTAAGAGATGAGCTCGTTTGGAAATTATTTCCGAGAACATTCCTAGCACGATTTGAAATTCGTAAATATTTTTCAGTCGTCTCTTTCTCTTTTACGGAACCCGATGAAGCTTCCGAGTGTAGCTGAAGAATTCTTCGTTACCAAAACAACAATTAACCTAACTCGCGGCTCAACTTGGAATAAATCGAGAAGCGACGCTCTACAAACATCAATGGTTCAGTGATTGCTGATTGAATTTTTCCGTTTCCTGCTCCAGGATGTCATTGCTCTTGAATTTCGTCGCTGCGTCCACATAATGAGGTGCAATTGACTCGGGAAGAAGCTCGTGCTTGTGTCAACGGTTGATTGCGCAAGCCAATTACACCGTCCAACCTGGTATCCCCGACCAAAACCAATGTATAAACACTCTTTTGTTTCCACAATTAGGCTGCCGGTCGTTTGGAGACAGTGGAAACGACGCCATTAGGAAGATCAAACCGTTCGCTCTTTTTTCCCCGTTCTTTCCAGTTTGAGAGTTTCTTTGATTTTCTTCTCGGATGGCTGACACGGCATTGAAAACGATCTGTTTAACGAGACAAGTCGCCAAGGTTCAGAGAACTTCAAGTAACCGCATTTGAGTGAACTAGAGCTTTTCTCATTGCTACCTATATTTTTTGCTCCGATCCTCCTCAGACGAATACTCATACAGTAGTATTCGGTGATTAGTTAGTTGAATCAAACCCAGAGAGAACAGGTATTGAAAATGGTCTCCTATGATACGTTTGAGGGGAAAACTTCAGCGAGAATATAGTTCTATGACAGAGTTGGAGAGGTATACGAGAAAGAACATTAGGAGAAATGTAACTTGAACATTTTCAACCATGAACACCTAAGTATTGGAGAATTATGCACCTGAAAGATAAACTAAACTCTTTTGCGTCATTCTACCTTCTACTTCACCAATTTCGACAAGTTTGATTCGCACTCAACGCTTTTGGCCAGAGCATGGATGGAGATCTGACGATGGAAACTGAAGAAGGCATAAACTAAATTTACCTGGTTATGAGGAAATTTTTTCGAAGATTCTTCAAAGAAAGCTGGAAATTCGAAAAGGTTTATTTTATTTCGATAGTTTAAACTATGATTTAATTATCAACATTGCTCAGGACGAAATTTGGGTGCAGAAACGTCAAGATGATGATCACGAAAGGAGAAACTATCCCTCCGATGGCGCCTCATGTCATTTTGAAGAAGCTTGTTATGGAAAATGACAAGTCCGCCGCAGGAGGGCTTGTCAGAGGAAACCTTTGAGTTTAAAATTACTACATGGGAGGCAATCAAACTGTATACTTTTGACAAAATAAAACCAACTAAATTTTTTTTCCTTTCGATTTCTCAGCCTCTGACTGGTACCTTATTTGTATTGAGTGTTTCACATGTCTGCGCACCCTGTTGGAGGGGGGTTGGTGAGTGATGACAAGGGTAATAGAGCAGGAGTGCGCCCCCGCTGCGCCCCTATTAGCTCACAATCTACATATCACCAGGGCCGCCTTCCCCATGTTCTACGTGACCGCTGAATTCTTTTTTCTCTCCGCCGCTCGCCAGGCCCCCAACTACGAACCAACGGATCGTTTCTGATTTTTATTTTTCAATTTTTTCCATTTCCCGCATGAACATATTTTATATCGTTCGTCCAACAGCTAATTGAATCTAATTAACAAAACTCTCGAAAGTATTTACTTTTTACGCGGCCCATATATCACTACGACTGCTCACATAAATCCAATCTCCGGTTAACCGGTTAGTTCAAAAGAAACGGCCGGCCAAAACCAACAACACACAAATTATTTCATTTCAACGCCGAAACCCCCTCGAGGCATTCAGTAAATCAAAGAGTAATTGATTGCGTTCGTTATAATTGTATGAAAATTGAATGATAGAAAATTCCCTTTTGATACCGCGAATTTGCATTTTAATTCTCGTCAAAAACGTTCCATCTAACTATTCAACAAGGCGATTGGAAAGTTGATGAATGGCGACAGTTCAATGTCGACTACGTTCGTTAGGTCGAGGCCAATTCGACAATTTTGGAACACGCACCGATTCATCGGACTACGGCAGAGATTACAATTTCATTAAACTTTTCAATTCAACTACTGCGAGTACGAAGAAATTTTTTTAATTGCGCATGTAAAGACGATGAAAAATTTCATAAAAGGCATGGAAGCATTGGTATTTATTGTAAACTTATTGAAACAAACGAGAACGATCGTTCTTAACGTACTTTCGACAGGACAAAACTAGGTTCATGTATTTTCATCCGAATTTTAGTTATGATCTGAGTTCGAGAAAAACCGGGACTTCAGCTAAAAATCGTTTCAGGGCATAGTGTAATAAAAATCATGAGCCTACATAATTTCGAATACTCAAAATAAGTTTTCTTCCAGACTAACAATATTCCCAAATAACCTGATATGAACATTTTCTTCGGAATAAAATTATAATTGCAAAAGAAGAACACTTCAAATTTCTAAGAATGAATAAAATAATGCGTACAATAATAAGAAATAATAATATCATTCCATTCTACAAAAGGGAATCCTACGCGACGAAGGGGCCAAAAGCTGTTTCTCGTAACGAGCTAAATTAAGAAACAATATTGACTTCGGAAAATTACCGCACAGCCGTCAGTCACGAAAGGTATAAGATCGTGCGTCTCAAGTTTTTCGGGTAATTGGACGTCGACAATTGTGCAATTAGAGCATGCCGGAGATAATGGCTTGGAAGATGAACATTTTTGGGAGCTATCTACGAGCACCGGGCGCAAAGTGTTATCGGATCAGAAAGGGGTGACTGGTTCGACACCTTGCCCGACTCTGTGGCTTGAGATGAATACACAACTAACCAACACATGGCAAACCACTCATCGAACGCACTTCGTGAAGGCGTCTCATTTTTTACGGGCTTGGAACTCTATAGAATAATAACTGGCACAAGAGGAAAAAAAACGTGCTTTTGACCAGACAAAACTAGGTTTATGTACTTTTTCGGACCAGGTTCCGGTAATGAGCTTAAGCAGGTTTAAGTTTGAGTTGAGGCGGAAAATAACGGCAGAAGATTATTATATGATTTGAAGAGGAATTCTGTTTGTTTTCTAAAAATATAGCATAATCTTGTAATTTTATTTTATTTTAGATTTGTTTTTGGTTTGCTCTGATATTATGTTCGATGTGCTTCTCCAACCCCTACACAAGTTCGCTTAGAGGGGTTGTAGCATTTAAGGTATGTTTCAATTTGTGTATTTTCTTTTATATTATTCAATAAATGCAATTTAAAAAAAAAATTTTCACGGGCTAGGAACTCTATAGAATAATAACTGTCACAAGAGGAAAAAAAACGTGCTTTTGACCAGACAAAAATTGGTTCATGTACTTTGATCCGAATTTGAGCCGAACTGAGCGTCAAACCCACAATATGTTGAGTAGATTGACAAAAAAAATTAAATTAAAAAAATTATGTTACGCAAGCGAAAAAAAATGGTACGGTAATTATAATTTTCATATATTTTTATCCATGAATTCGAATATGAAGTTAGTTTAACTTCAAAGGGTGAAGAGCTAATTGTGCGAGGACACTGCCAAAAAATCAAATATTTCCGCGGTTATTCAAAAAATGTGAGCCAAAGGCAGGAAAAATAGTCAGCAGTCCGCAACTGTTCGGTGTTCCATGGCAGCAGCACTGATGAGGAACGATATCACGGTTCTTGTATGATTTTTACAAACAATAGAAATACAATCGTATTTATTCTTCAGAAAAGGGCTTTTTTCAAGGTTTTTTTTACATAATTTTTTGTAAAGTAGTACTAATAAAAAATTTTCCAAGCATTGTTTTTCTTATTTCATTCGCTTTAGTCCATTTTGTACAAAACATGGCGTACACCAAATATTTGCTGAAAAAAAAGAGTTGACGTCTGAATTGATTAAATGTATTGAAATATCTGTAAAGGATTTCGAAAAATTCGAACGAACCAGCGATTTTCAGCGTGTCAATTTCACACGTAGTCCTTTCTATAATATCTTCAACGGTCTACAAAAGTTCGTATTGGGTCCTCGCTTATTATGCTGTACACAATTACGATATTCCACGAAAACGAACGACTTCCATTTTTACAGCGTTCTTGAACGTAGAAAATCGAACTAAAGTAATCTAATTACACGTAGAAACCTCACGGCATGCATTCGGCGTACAGCGGAGCCCCTCCTTTTTCCTATATACAAGATCCGTTGGCCTCTTCCTAGAAAACACTTAAGATTCCCCTATTTACGGTTGCCTTTCTCATTTCGCCTCCGATAAATACACCCTTTTCAACGGTAACAAAGACGTTTCCCACGTTTGGAAAATAACGTTCATCCGATCATGACGACATTGCACAAAACCGATAAACGGAGGAACGAGAAGTCATCCTAAAGCCCTCGAATATATTAATAAAAAACGCTGGAAATTATTGTACAGCGGTTCATTACTCCTTAGATCAATTATGATTCAAGAAGACTTGTGGTGGTTCCCTATCACGATTGTTAGTGAACGTTTCCACCTACCAGCAAATCGGTAACTATAAGGGAAAACTCCTTAGCAATTATCGTAATTTGAATTATTTTTATTTTTCTAAATTGCCTGATTAAAAGTTGAATTATTCGCCTAACGATACAGCTTGAGAGAGATTTTGACGAGCACTCCAACGAGCATTGAACGATTTTCATAGCTCTGAAAAATATCGAGCTATACCAGCACGGCAAATTATTGAAAATTGCACGCGTAAGTTACGATAACTTGAGAACCATTCAAGCTATCGACCCCGTTATGGTCTCATTCGATGCAGCGTCTAACAATGTAAATAAATTGATATCAAAAGACACTTTTCTTTCAAAAACATTGAAAAATACGAATTCCCCATCAAACCAGCCAAAGATACCCTCAAAACTAAGGTAGCTATTTTGCTAAAGAATTCACCAACAATGATTTGTTGGTAATAATTGCAACATTAAGTAACCTATTATAGTTTCCTCAGAAAAATGTTGACGGCGTATGGCGCCAAAGATTTTTTTTAAATTAGTTATTCTGATTTTACACAAGCCTTGAAAAGTAAAATATCAAATTCCGAGGAGGGCTCAAATCGAGGGGAAGACTTGATTTAATTAATTTCAGATTTCAATTTAAGATATGATTTATTATTGAATAATAAAACAAAATCACGAATTCTAAACTACCAAATATTTACTATCATATTACCTAGCCTTTTTATTTTTCCTAGCGCTCATTTTTCATAGACGATTTTTATTTTTTCCTACTTAATTTTTCTGACCGTTTTCGCGTTAAAAGTGATACTTACTGCCCTAAGATAACCACTTCAAAAATATGATTGTTTCACCTAATAATCACGATGGGGGAACGATTAAGAAAAACATTATTTTCACAGCACTATATTATTTTTTCCGAACCGCCGAAACACTTTCAGAACTAGTGTCAGTGGTAAAAAGATCAGTCATGAAAGCCATGATAAAAAAATTGATAAAATTCCTTGAAAATGAAGAAAACTTTTTGAAAATTAATATAATACGTCGGCATTTCCGGAAAATTGATCCTTCCCCGTCGAAATTAACTGTTGTGGAATTTTGATCACACATAAAACGCTCGAAGATAATTATATTTAGATTTTTACAGGCAGTGAGAAATCAATATTTTTGAACTCTAATGGTCTTGAAATTGTTATCATGACTAGTGAATGAAATTTGATTTTTATTATTGACATCACACACCGTACACCCGCTCTATTCGTGAGTTTTCCTTTTTCAGGTCTCTTGGCTAGATTTAAATAAAAAATTTGCCCTATATAAATGAAGAATCTGCGATTTTCCAAATTTAAACTGGACACGAAATGCATTCCTTTCATTAAATTATTCTAATTAGGTTAATCGCGGGAGTTTTTTAGTCTTTCGAATTCAATGAGACCTATATGACAAAACCCTGATTTCGCAATTGGTTATACCTGCTCGCCGAGTAGAACTTAATGTGATCGTACACATCGCGTTTTTTTTTTTTTTTTAACCAGGATGGAATGAAATTTGCAGTTAATAGTGAGTTCTAGTGCATTTTGAAAACTTGAACGCAGGAGTTGTGGCTACTTAGTGAAATCATAAATGTCTCTAATGGTCACCACAATGCGCCATCCATCAGGCGGTACCATAAGAAACGTATGATTTAGAATGGAGGTAGATAGGTCGGTGAACAAATAATATATTGACCTAACTTATCTGTCAAGCTAGCACAGATCACACATTCATAATCTCCTGCCCGAGGGCTGCTCTTTGTCCGGATCGTGCTTGCTTGAATTGTTACATCAAACACCACATGATTTAACCGAAACTCCTACGTTTCAGTTTTCAAAAAACCAAGAAATGCACTAAAATTCTCAGATTTCCGTACCGTCAATGGACGAGAAGATAGTAATCGACAATATTCATCGCTGACAAGCAGAAATGAAATGTGCTGACTCAAACGTTGGAACTTGGATCGGAGCAAAAATCCGAAATTAGTTCGTTTCTTATAATTTACGGCGATTCTCTTACCGTTTCTGACTGGTTGTTGGTCCTCATCGACGTCGACGATGTTCCTGATTGAGAAGACCGATTTGGCGGGCCGTTCTTTGCTGGCTCGTTGTCCCGTCGTCAGGTCCATCTTCGACCGGAAACTGTTAATGAACGGTCGAAGTTCGCGGTGTGATCGACTATTTCCGATAAACCGAGTGTCAATGCTAATGTGTTCTATCGTAGTTAACCATAAGGATGGGAAAACTTAATCCAAAATTTCGAAAAGTCTCCTCTCACATGACACCTTGAACGAACGGACGGGCCTTGTTGGCACGACTGAGGGGTCTAGCTGTCCCACCACTGATCCACGGAACACCGGGCGGCCAATGGCTAAGCTCCGCCCAAAGAACCACCCAAAATGGTGTTATACGCCCAATGGAATCCCCTCCATTCCTTCTTCCTTGAAGCCTCCGCCTTTGAGCACTAATGTCCCCTTCTAGAGACTCCTACGGTCGTCTGACCTCGCCCTAATTGATTTTTATTATCCTCGACTCGTTAAGCCAAGTACACACTAGTAAAGCACCGCACACTAATCGTTCCGTTCCGATCTGTTCGAGGTAACAGATCTACAAGGGTGACCGCAGGAAGTATCATTTTAAAGCCCTGCTAATCGTTTCCATAGTTCTTCGTTTGGTTGTCGTCGCATTTATTGTAGTAGAGGGGTTGTGAGGGGGAGAAAAACCAGACGACTTATTCTCCAGATTTTTAATGGCTGGCCGAGCACTTTCGCCCTGTGGACCTCATGGTTCCACGTCGCCCTGAAGATGCCAGAATGGGCGAAAGTGCTCGACCAGCCATTAAAAATCTGGAGAATAAGTCGCCTGGTTTCCATAGTTGTTCCGATAGTACGGCCAATGCGAGCTTCGTCAGTCAACGACCCTGATCTCAGTGTACACGAAATTAGGCACGCGTGCCTTTTGGTTTATTATTCAATGATAAACCATTGTAATCGCCCAAGAAAAAAAAAAATTCTAACCCCCCTTAAAATGTGATGTTTTACGTTTCAAGGCATGTAGAATCCGAATATCCATTAAAAAAAATTCTGTCCGTCTGCCGTACGCCATACGCCGTACGCCGTTAGCAGTTTTCCGGCCAAACTATAATAGAAATTTTCACCAAAAATCAATCTCGGTCCTACGACGGCCCAATTCTTGAACCAACTTGGAATTGTTTGAGTTTTTCCTTTTGGGGAGTGAAGGGTAATGATTGTTATACAAAAGAAGGAATTTTTCGTTCAATTTAAATTCAATCAAAATCAAACTCGGTCGGCTATTTACAAACATAATTATATTTTATTCATCTCGACGAATATAAATATGAAACTAGGACCAATTATCTACAGGAGTCCTACTAATAGAATACTTCGAGAAATATCAGAACCACGCGTAAATACGGTGTGAGACGATAAAAATTGCCCGCCATTGACTAGGTAACCATTTCAATACCATGAGCGTCGAAATAAATCATTTTTGTGGGCCGTAAAAATTGAAGTAGAAAATAGGCACAAGAGAAATAGGAAAAAAACACAAAACAATGAAGTACGGTATGGAAATCTGAAGGTAAAAATCAAGCGTAATTTCCTAGATTCAAGAACATGAATATTTTATTCTTATGGCCTGCACAAATCGAAATAGGAAAAAAAACTTCAGACAATTAGGTATAGTTCGGAACTATGTGTATTTACAATGTAGTTTTTTTACTCCTTTGGAAATCTAAACATTTGAACCACTATTTATGCTGAACTCTTGCTGAAGAGACTTGACAAATTTTGCTTTTCCAAATAATTTTTCTTCAAATGTTGGTATTCGCTCAAAAAAAAAAAAAAAATGGTTAGGGGATGAGACTTTCAACGCTCTTTCCAACGGCATTTAAATTCTGTTCAGGGATAAAAGATGTTGTAGCGGATCTGATGAGTTGAAGTCGAAAACACGTGAAGTAAGGAAATAAGCGGATTGAATAACGTGTTATAAGATAAATTTGACCAGAAATTAGTCGTAAAACTCATCAGGGCAGTCTGTATAGGTGTGTACAAGATTTAGTAAGTAAATATATAAAGTAATAGGTAAAGGAAAAGTTTCTTTCCTGTAATAAGACTGTTCAGTCTAAAGAGCGCTCGCGCATTCTAGCAGATGTCTTATACATTACCTAAGCTTTTGACGAAACGAAGAGGTTTAGTTCACTGACGAACTATTAGAGTGCACACGCTTCCCGGGGTCGAACGAGATGACGATCCAAAATCAGTTTCTACATGGATTTAATTATTCATTTCAACGTGAATTTTTTCATGAAAGTATATTGAACTATATTCACCTCATTCCATCGTACGTGCACTCTCTAAGCTTTAGAAAACAATCAAAAGTTTTCGATTATAACGTCCATAGAAGCGAAAGATTAGGAGTATTGATTTATTTCTAAGAAATAATCAACTTCCTCTTCTATACTCATTTTTAAAAATCTAGTATTAATAAAAAAATTTCTCAAACCACATCTGAAATCTCTCATTACGCTCAATTCATAGTATATGCTCGTTATATGGACAGTTGCTAACCAGTTGAGTTCGATTTTCTAGCATAGGTAGTGAAAAATATAATAATCATTAAAAAGCGCTTCTTTTGCTTCAATTATGATTAAACGAGAGACCATCCATCTGGGATGGAAACTATTTCCAACATTTGTGAACGTTTCCACCGATTGGTAACTATAAAAAAAAACTCCTTAGCAACTGAGGTCATTTTAATTATTTTATTTTTCATAAGTTTCAAATTAAAAGCTAAATTAATCACCTGAATTATTATATTAAAGCTGCAAAGAGTGTTCGAGGACCGTTCCAACGAGTATAGAACGATTTTTATAGCTCCAAGAATTTATTCTCAAGCTCTACCCTCATGCCAAATTTTTTAAAATCTTGAATATTCTACACAAAAGCTGCGATAACTCGGGAACCATTAAAACTATTGACCCCACTATGGTCTCATTAGATTCAGCGTCTAAAATTCTAAAAATATTCTACAAAAACTTATACTATTTACACCCTTATCAGTAAAACGTCGAAAAAATAATCATTTTCTCCCCCTCAAAACCACCCAAAAATACCCTTACAATTGAGGTAGGTGTTTGGAAGTTGAACCTCGTAAAAAGAACTCAATTCACATTCAAATAATTCAATATTTCAAATTCACCGTTTTCCCGAATTCGGCCTTTTCCAATATTCCCATTTACGTCAAAGTAAAAATTAATTAGATGAATCCAAACCGTTTCGGGAACGCTGTGTGTGAAATCGGATAAAGTACGTTTTCGTAAATTTTCACAGTGAAAGCTGGCTCAGTTTTGGTATTTTTTGGCAGTCAATTTTACTTCCATCCGTGAACCAACTTCCCTCTCAAAGTCGAATAAGCACAAGGTTATTTCTGACTAGAGACGCCAACGGTTTCCACGCGTTCTTATTATAGAACGCCAAACATTCGCCTAGGGGCAGGATTGCTCTATATTTCAACAGCGCAATATCATTTTCTTTATCCAAGTGAAAAAGTATTTCTTTGTGAAACGCGTAGATATCGAACAATTTTCAATTATAATTATGAGCCGAGCGCAATCGGATGATGTCGATTGGCAAGTGAAACTGCGAAGTCTATCGCAAAGAGGATTGCACATTTTGAAAACGGGCTTATGGAGCGATTGTAAATTTCTCGTGGGAAACGACGATACAAAACAAGTAAACGAATATTTTATTTTTTCGCATATTAGTGATTGTAGCGAGTGTTTTTCAAGAAAGCATTTTGGCTCGGAAGAAGTCTAAATTTAATTGTAAATCCATAGTGTGAGCATCAAAAAAGACTGAACATCTTGCAGGAGTAAATAATTTTTTTTTAAATATTGTTCCAATTTTCTAGTAATTTTCAATTACAGTATTGAATTATTTTTATAGTATTGAACAGTTTTACGTTCATTAAATTTTATATTTTCCGTTCTATTATGGATTTTATTTGTTATGCCATTAAAATTAATATTGCGTAAAATTGATCAAGTTTGCCGCAGCAAAATGTCAATTAGAAATTATGTCACGTTATCTAATTTGTGATTTTCTAACTCGAGTTTTAAATATGTAGGCACGGATATTTTTAAAACTATTGCAAAAAAATTTGGCGTATTATTTTTTCGTTATGTTGCGAATTGTGATGCAATAACGCTGCTCTAGCTACTGTGAAAATTCCTTTGGCTAAAAATCAACGAAAAACTGATACCTACATAAGCACAGTAGTTGCTTTATATTCATTAATAAAAATAGGTACCTAATAATTTATTGTTGTAATCTATTGTTGTAATCGCCCTATATTGTAATTTTTCTGTCGATTTTCGGTCGCTGATTCGAATAAGATCATAGCAAGGTCGATAGCTTCATGTAAAAATTATCGCTGCTTTTGTGTAGAATTGTCGTATAATTCGAGAATTTTCGGAGCTATAAAAATCGGTCGATACTTGTATGAATGGTCGTCAGACACTCGGTAGCTGTACCATTAGGCAAATTATTTAACTTTTGATTGGATAATTAAGAAAAATAAAAAAATAAATAACTTTGTTAATAAGGATTTTCCTCCTAACCAATCTGTTGTTAGGTGGAAACGTTCAAAAATGTTCGGAATAGTGATATCTCAAATGAATGGTCTTCTCATCTTTCTTTGCCCTCATTACAGGAGTTTCAAGCTCACAAACTGATCCTTTCAATGGCAAGCCCAGTGTTCGAGAAAATGTTTCACAGCAGTTTTACTGAAACGAAAAACGATACAGTTGAAATCGTCGATATACAACCGGACGCGTTCGGTGCCATGCTCAGGTAAAAAAAAATTCACACCTATTCCTAAATGGTAAAATTGCCATCAAACTATTTATTGAAATATCTCTTATAGGGAAAAAGTGAAGAAAAATATAAATCTGTATCTAGTAATTTTTTTTTTCTAAAAATACTTGCGCTCGATTTTGAGCATTCATTTCATTTGTTTTATTCACGAGCGCCATGTTCTACAATTGAATTGCGTTTTTCCAGTTACGTCTACGGAGATTTGGTCGACCTTCAATCATTCAATCAGGCTTGTGAGCTATGCTACGTGGCCAACAAATACATGATGCCCAACCTGCTGCAAGACTGCACATCATACATTTGGCGGGACGTGAATACAGAAAATGCTTGCCGTGGGTTAGAATTCGCTATGCTTTTCGACCAACATGATTTGATGGAAAAATGCAAAAAGGTAGAAATTAATAATTCACAATCGGTTTCTCAATAGCTTCACGAAATGTCTCATTTTGAAATTTTTTGAAATTGATGTGATGAAACCGTATGATAAACTCGAACGGTTGCCTGTAGATTATCTGCCAGCAAACTTCCGAAGTCCTCCAAGATCCTCACTTCATCGAGGTGCAAATGTCAACGTTGAAAATGATCTTGGATCAACCTCGGCTAACAATCGGTTCTGAAATGGAGCTGTTCAACGCAGTAGAAAGGTGGACTGACGCTGAATTTGACCGCCTAGGTACGATGAGAACGATTTTTTCATTTCGGAGTCAACTGTAGCCTACTTAAAGCTTCACTAGCTTGAAGCGAGTAACTGAAACACCAAGGTAATATTCAAGGCTCCATGAAGCAATGGGGTGTTTGCATGGGTAAGAAAATTGGCTTTTTTCAACAGTGATAGAAGGCCCAGCAACTAAATGACCACTATTTTATCAAGAGATTTGTTTATTGAACCAAGGTCGAAGACACGAAAAATAGTTTCAATATTAAAATTGTGTCATTTCAAGTGGAGTAAGAGAAAAGGTTATAGGACACTTTTGATTGGAAATTATTAGTAGAACACAAAGAATAGGGGTTTGTAAGCGTCACCTTCTAATTTCAAGACTCAAAAAACTTTCCCCCCAGGAATTTCAGACCCAGACTTTGAAGAAAAACGAAGATCCATCTACGGCCAATTACTGCCGAAAATCTGTTTCTTGAGCATGTCGGCCAAGGATTTCGCAGAGGGACCAGCTCTAAGCCCGATGCTCACGAAAGATCAGTCCTTCGCTATTCTCATGAACGTGATTTCGAAAAACTCCGAATGCCCAATGCCCGAAGGGTTTTCCACGAGAATCAGGCAAGCCGAACATGAAGTTGCAAGTCGAAACGTGACTTTGAAACTTCACTTGGAAAACTTCAGCCCCACTCATAACTTCCAACCGACGGAGAGTACAATTTGGTTTTGCTGTAACAAGGACGTCGAACTGCTTGGTGTTATGGTCAGTAAACGAAATAACAGTAACTAGAAATACCTACAGCTCAGCTCGAATCATCCTCGCACAAACTGATTACTAACTCTCCCCTTTAATTTATAGCTAGGTGATAGATATTTCATCATTTCAGGTAATGGGTCAGCTGCCTTATTTGAACAGTCCGACGCTAAGCAACAACATGAAACTGTTCAATCACATGCAAAAATACATGGAGAATCTCGACGTTTTCATCGAGGACCAATCGTCCAACGATTATGCAGAAACGTCTTTCAATTCGGCGATCGAATATCGATCCCTGATAGATATACGGTTTCCGAAACCTTTCCGTCTTTTTCACGGGCGGACTTACAAGCTAGGGATTATCATGAACCAACCTGGTTTATATATGGCCGGCACGCTCAACTTTTGGGAAAACAGCTACAACTCCCTCAAGTTCACATTGATATCATCGACCGAGCCCATGTTCATACATGCGATAGTGATCAGTAAACAAATAATAGAACAGCACACCAATACTAGAATACAGTAATGAAATAATAAATAATTTTTGATCCTTGTATTATTTATGTTTGCGCATGAACCAAAGGTTAATTTTTTACTGATCGATTTTTCAAGTTTTTCTAAGAAATTTGAAGAAAAACTGAGACAATTTTGTGCAACATTTAACACCTCAAAATTGTTTAAGCTGTTAGAATAAAGAAATCATCCCAATCTGTGTATGAAGTGGAAAGTGTCGATGCAATACTTTCCTGTAGTTTGATTGAGGGGGAAAAATACGAGGCGACTTCTTCTCCAGTGCCTGATAAGCGCTTTCACCCCTTTGGGCTTTATCAGGGCTTTCTACATGCAGTGTCTTAGTGTGAGATCATATCTTCAAAGATGTTGCGTCCGTAGCTACTTAATAGACGTTATTTGAATTTTGATTATATAATTAGGTCAGCCATTTAAAAATTCCAGGAAAAAAATGAAAATCTGGATTCAAGAATTGGGTTTTTTTTCCAAGTATTTTCACGTTTCACTGTTCTGATGTATTTACAATACAAAACATTAAAAATATATATGTGTACATATAAATTTGTAAACATGAAAGTAAAAATGTTGATAACAATTTCACAATTGGTTATGAAAAAACCTATCAAGCGACAACATTTCTTACGTAAAATTTTCAGTACCGTTGACTTCTAGACAAGATAAATGTAATCTTTGCGATTAAAGTGCTCTCCATTCAGTATTAGAGGAACTATTGCCTCATACCTAGCGACAAAAGCCTTATTTGATTCCACGATTGCCTAACCAGGAGAACAGCGATTAGCAAAAACCTATCAAGGCCGATTTTAAAGGAAGTTTTAGGGGTTTCAAGAGGAATAATGCAGCAAATAATTGTACAGTGATTAATTATTCCTTGGATCAATTATGATTAAAGAAGACCATTCACTTGTGCTAGCAAATATCGACATTTTAATTATCTTTATTAATTATGTCAATCAAATTGAGTTATTCACCATAAGATACAGCTTATGGGAGTATTTTACCAGCATTCTATCAAGTATAGAACGATTTTTATAGCTTCATAAATTCTAGTTTTTACCATCGTGGTAAATTTTTCAAAATCTCGAAACTTCACACGAAAGATGCGGTACCAACTAATGATAATGGCCCATTTCATCGAATTAATTGCACATTTGAACAGATATCAGCACGAACCCAGATCAACACTCGCAAAGTCCTATGAGGAAAATTGATATAATTTGATTATTGAAGAAAACGCAGCTTTCAACTCTTTCAGGGTTCCTATATGGATTCAAGCTACGGAAAGGGTTGGTTTCGCATGATTTTATGCATCGCACTCTCTCATTACAATCGACGAAGAATTTAGAGTCTTTCTTCGCTTCAAGAGCAGTATAAGAAGTGGTGACCAGTATGACGCTCATATCTGTCCGAATATAATTAATCGTAGGCCGCCAACTGTCGATGCGGCGGCCACTGAATTCGTGGAAACCGCAGTTGAACGCAATGATCATGTCAGGCTTGTGCGCCATAGTTTTAATGAAATCATGGTACAACTCACCGCTGTGAAAAGCAACAGACAATCTAGAGCCGTGCTTCCGTTTGGCATTTTTAATTGATTCCATATCAGGCTCTGGGCAATCCGGGCCGATGAAAAACAATTCGAGAACATCGATATGGGGAAACCACAAATAAAAATGTTCCAAAATCTCCAACATGTAAGTTTCAATGCATGTAGTGCCAATGATATGAACGCAAACAGAGCTTCTGTTCCCTATTATGTCATAACACTCGTAAACTGCATAGGTGAGAGTCATTACATAGCTTAAAACATCACTGAACAGAATTTGATCGAAAAAAGAACAACCCTCAACGTCCAAGAATGTAGAGAAATACTCGTTTAAACTTGAAGGAAACCGAATCGGAGAATCAAGCTCACGTTTAAGAAGAATTCGCTCGGGCAAAAGATATCGATTAGTTGAAAGCCCGATGAAATTTTCAAAACATAATTTCAAAGAATCGCAGTCTTTTCCGTGTATTCCACTATGGTTTTTTTTGTGTTCATTCCTGCAATAGAATTGAACTCGGCAACGGTCGCAGAAAATGTAAGCTTTACCGTTCAAGTTCAGACACAGCCCGCAAATATCGGGGAAAAAAATGGAAGATCTTTCGGACAACGTGAGCGGCCTGGAAAGTAGATTTTCTAACCTCTCTACCAACTCGCATTGATAGCTATACAGGGATTGGGAGGAAATTTCATTCAAATGAGAAAATAACGAATCTTTTTCCTCAGCTTTGGCAATTTTTTTAACCTGCGTGCAGAAACGTTTGTGAGAAGACCAATCGGCTTTTTGGTGACCGACAGAGCAGTACGAGATCAACTTGCACCCAGAGCAAGACTTGTATTTCTGATACACTCCATCGACCGCTTCAGGTATTGAGAGACACGTGTTGCAGATGTGGTGGAAAAAATCCATTCTTGCGAAGCAGCGATTATCTGGAAAATCAAAATGCTTTTGGTGAAAATTTAGAAGGAAATAATTTAGCGGATGATATAAAAAAATCATATCGAGTGTTGTTTACCACAGCTCATTAATAATGGTTGATTATTAATAATAAACCATTATAATTGCGAAAGTGAAGAAATCTAACCCCTCAAAATTTGATATTAAATTTAACGTTTCAAGGCATATAGGATCCAAAAATCCAATTTACCAAAAATTTCATCCAAATGTCAACACTTTCCTGACGGAATGTGTGAAGAAATATTAAAGCTAAAATGTTAAAATGTTCATCAAAAATCAATCTTGGTCTGAAAATGGCACAATTCTTTAAGCGAGTTGCTAGCTCAATTTTAAGGGTATTTGTCGGGGGTTTTAAGGGGTACAAAATTCGCATTTTACCATGATTTTAGATAAAGGTGTATTTGGTATCAATTTCTATGGGTTTTTGGACGCTGAATTGAATGAGACCATCGTGGGGTCGATAGCTGTTGTAGTTCTCGAGTTATCGCAGCTTCCGTGTAGAATTTTCGAGATTTTCAGAAAAATGGAACGAGGATTAGACACTTGAGAACTTTTTGAGCTATAAAAATCGTTCTTCACTCACTCCCTTTAGCTGAATCGTTAGGCAAATAATTTAGCTTTTCATTCGAAAATTATGAAAAATAAAAATAATTCAAATTACCTTAGTTGCTAAGGAGTTCTCTCTCGTAGTTACCAATCTATTCCTAGGTGGAAACGTTCAGTAATTTTGGGAATTGTTACCATCACAAATGTATGGCAAAGTAATAAGGGAGAGAGAG
The DNA here is from genome assembly GCA_037159825.1 of Tupiocoris notatus. NCBI lineage: Eukaryota > Metazoa > Arthropoda > Insecta > Hemiptera > Miridae > Tupiocoris > Tupiocoris notatus. Next base: position 185,994 of record JASJUZ010000403.1, on the reverse strand, counting down.
TGCATTACAATGGTTTATTATTGAATAATCAAAAACACGAAATGCACTACAACTATTTCCAAGATTACGAGGAATATGAAATGCAATGATTTTTTGCCACTTTTCTTTAAGGCGTAATACAGATCTCTCTTCTTTTTACAATAGTAAACTACCGAGATCATTCGCAAAATTTATATCTTATAATTTAATTTTCTTCCCTGCAAATAACAAGCGCTTCTCACAAGGCAACTACTAATTTCGTTGCTTTCATAATACCAAACGAGCTTACTTGATATTTTAGCATGTGGAAAGCTTGATTTGTCGTTTCAATTCATTGAAAAGGAAAAATTATTCAAATAGAAATTTCTAATAATCAAAATCTGGATTAGAGCATCTACTCTAGTGTTGACAAACTTAGCACAGCTGCAGCGGCTGTGGCTAAAAGGTAAACAACAGCTTATTTCAAGCTTTCAATAATTTTCGCATCGTGTCTACCATGTGCATCGTGAGCTATTGGACCTCTATAATGCAGTTAGAGAGAGTGAAGAACCATACACTTGGTCCGCATTAATTTAATTTTTTTAAATAATATAACTGTAGATTATGGAGAAAAGTCGAATTTTTAAATAAATCCACAAATTCTGATGAGCGGATATTTTTCGCTCATTAAAGTCCACGCTCATCTTCACCCAGAAAACGGCAAAATAGCGTACGTATAAGAAGTTATTCATTATGAATACAAGTCTACGCTTGAATCAGTTTTCTGTAGCAGAATAATATAATTAATTATTATTCTACTATTCACATGGTAGTTAGCCACAATTGTTATGCACTAGACATGAGTGATATCTGATGCTTGCTCTAGACACCATCGAGTCTTCTGACTACTGGAAATGAAAACATATCGATCAACGATTAATCGATTAAAGTTATCGATCGATATTCTTTCTAATCGATTCGGTGATTAATCGTGTCTTTGAATGTCAATTAATTGAGTAAAAATTGATCGAATCTTGTAAAATTTTGACATTTTCGTAAAGTAGATTAACCTTCGTCTCATCATTATCAATTGATTTGGTATTATGGAAAATGTAATGAGTTGGAAATTTAGATTTGGAATGTTACATAGTGTCGAATATTATTTCAGTAGGGAGAAACGATCAATTATTGGTTTTTAACAACCGATTGACATAATATTACCCCAACCGGACAAACATCGATTCCTCAGGATGATAAATTATTTGTATGAATCGATACTACAGAATATGATCGATATTATCCGGGCATATTACGGTTTTCTTTTAGGTTTCTTTTTGTAATAACCTATTACTTCCACCACTTTCTTTCCTAGCTTCAGCTGGGCGTTCCGCTGTCAAATGACAGTAATTAAATCTCGTCTCAGTTTTCCATTGTATCCGGTATAAGAAACGTTATTCAATTGGATATTTGTTGTTCAATAATTTTGCGGTAGGAATTGTGAAGTGGCGCGTATTGATCAATTTGGTAAGGTACCCGAGGAACTAATCTAGCAGCAATGGCAACCGAAGAATGGAGGACACCACAGTTTCGGCAAAGCGTCGTCCAGAAGATGTAATTTCCAGCTGTTTCTATTAATAATTTTACCGCTTCGTGAAAATAATTATTTTGCGGCTTGAGCATTTTTTTCTAAGGTTGACTTCGACACAGATAGGTTCTTGACAGAGATTTTCTGTTTTATCACATTCGTGTTACCTATCAATTATTCCTAAATGAAAGAAACGCAGACCACTATTGGACGAGATGAGAACTCAATGCGAAAATGGCTAGCGGTTCATATTTTCACTGGGCAGTTTTTTTATCTGGTTATACTGATCGTGACATTGAATGACGTCAACCAAAATGAATCCCGGAACTGCGTCACGTACTCCAACTGCTCCACCTTTTATAGAAGACTTCAAGAAAAATAAAACCTAATTCAAAATTATTTACAAAAAAAACTGTTACGGAAAAAAAAACAAAAACGTCCCAACTTCACTGCAACTAAATCGCCAACTACGCATATTAAGAAATTCCTATTATGATGATAATAATGTGAGTATTTTTATTAGGTATACCTGACCACTTCGTGTTTAATTGTACCACTTCCCCTAATATTTGAAGAAAAAAAAAAAAAACAACATCATAAATATGCCAAAAACGTGATTTTCCAACAATTTTTATTAGAAACGCGGCTTGAAAAATATTTTTTTGATTTTAATGAACTTTGATTGTGAAAACTAGGCTCAAATTTGGACGTTTCAAGTTTACAAACAATGAAAATGCAGTCTTCAATCTGAAGTTATGGGGTCTCAAACTAGGGTCCATAAAAACATCAATTACTCCCTTACTATGACACGTAAAACTGATCGTTTACCATCTTTGGAACGCTCTTTTTGAGTACTTTCAATTACAAGAAAGTTAATTTTTTTTGACGTTTTTGGGAACGGTGCTCAAAAAACCTCAAAAATGCAAAAACCGGTATCACGCTTTTCGTTTTGGTTTCTTCTCTACGTGCCATATCAGAATACCAAACAAAAATTTGACCTAGGTTCTCATAGGCAGATAGATTTTAAACAAAATGACGTCAAAAACAATATGATTGAGCAATTTTTCTAGAAGTTTTAAGCTTGCTAAGTCAAAAGTGGCTGTTGTTGCGAAAATCACGTTTTCTGGCATTTCTCCGAATCTGGGGCAGTAAAGGCCTGTTTTCCTAGCGACAGGTTTTTTGCGCCGCTGAACGTGATACGCTGGGCGTACAACGTCGACCACTGATTTCCTTGAATTTAGTTAGAGTGTTTTCCTCGAGAGCGCATCACGTCAGCGCAGAACGTGTTGCGTTGACGCGATTGGCCCGACTGGTCGAGGAGGAGTCAAGCGCGCAGTACGCTGGCGCGATTGACGAGGTTTCCGGTTCAGTAGGCGAATTTTTCCACTAACACACAAACACGTGCAACCATCAACACAATTCAACGCCAACTGAAGAGATAAAACACGGCGCTAGGAAAACACTTTTACGCAGCGTAATATATTTCACGCTCCTGCCGACGTTTTTCAGGCTTATTCGGTTCCTGCTGCGCAAAAAACCTGTCGCTAGGAAAACAGGCCTTAACTACTAGATGCATTCAAGGAAAAAAATTATGGAACCTACCTGGCTTGTTACCCTTTCACACCGAAAAAAAAACGCAATCCGATTGGACTAACAAGTGCTGAACGCCAGCAGACGACACAAACCGGAAAAAACCCAAGTAATCTCCTCCTTGCGAAGTCAACTAAAAATAATAGGATTTGAGACATATACTGCAAAATCGATCTTATTTAGCTCAATTGATTCAAATTGAATCCGAACATGCGATAAATCAAATTCTGTCCGTTTGCCGTCAACACTTTTCTGTGGAAACTTGAGATCTACACACGTGATAAATATTTTAATTGATAGATCATTTAAGAATTTAAATCTTGAGCGAAATTACTACCTCATTCGAACGATATTTTTTCTCAAAAATCCTCTCAATCGCCTAAGAAAATCGTATAAAAACCACTTACTTCACATTTTTATTTCAGCGACGAGGCGATTCAACGCTCCGGTATGGCTACAGTCAAGAAAGGCAGTGAAATGGAGACTCATGTGTACCAGAAGGCGAAATCGAAGGTCGATTTATTTCTTTATCATTGCATTGTTTAAATACGGGATTTCTAAATAAACTGTCCTAAAAGATTACGTTTTCTTTCTAGGAAGAATATCTTGGCTTCGTTGCCAGGCTGATTCTCCACGTAAGAGAGCTGAGTGAGTATTGCATCGGTTTAAAATTAAATCCTGCCCCAATATGCTTATTAACTGTGCTTATCTAACAATTTTGAAAGCGATGGGTCGATGATGGTAATTCTGGCCGCTGTTGGAATTGAATCTGGCGTGCCGTTTTTGGCTTGCATGTATTAAAATACGCTTATGTCTATCGATAATTTCGTTTCCAAAGCGCGAATATTAGACATGTGTAAAGCGGCCAAGTGAACCATTTTTTTCATTGCGATTTTCGACACCAGTAAACGAAGTTATGCCAACATTATAATTAATAAATGACAAGCCCCAATCCCCCCTTTTCCCAATGAAACGTTTTTGAATTTTTCCGACGCAGCTGCCCTTCGTTTCTTTTTGGAGATTCAGTTCCTACATCTGCTGTTTTGAAAGGTATTCTGGAATTTGCTTTGTGTCCCGTTCCTAACGTTTAGTTTGAAAGTTGTACTGTGCAGTGATTGCAGAGATATAAAGGAGAATTTCCAGATGTTTCTTTCTGCCTATTCGTTACAGTACTTGTCCAAGTCATAACCGATAGTTTCTCTCTAGCCTTCTGAATCTGCAAGATCATTTTCTCTATTGTCGAGCATGTGATATCGTGGCCCTTTCTCGCCTGTTGTTTTGAGTTTTGTGCGGGGATGGTCTTTTCCCAGTGCTACAGACAAATTAAAACGGATCGGCTAGACAATTGGTTTTTTGACCTAGTGTTCGTTGTTTACTCGATGTTTGAACAAGCATCTTGAATAAGTTCATATCCTTTCTTGCCCTATTCCTAGAAATTAATTTGTAAGCGCTATCAGAAATCAATTATAGTTTGAATGCCGTCAACCCGAAAAAGTGTTTCAAACCTCGTATCTAATTTTTGTCAAAGATAGTGGGGCTTGTGCTTGTAAACGTTAACTAAGAGTTCTTTCATGTTCCATTTCATAGCTTCAGGCCAGCACTTATGCTCTCATATGCAAATAGCTGATTCGAATTTTATTATTCAGTCCCAGGTTCCTTGAGTATTTCCCGTATGATCTCAGGTGTTATCGAGTGTCAGCATTGTCAGTATTATCAAAGGTGTTCCAAGGTCGCTGATTATCTCTCATATCTATCTATTGGAAAATACTTCAGTTAGTCATTCACAGCAGTAATAGCTGAGTTTTGTCAGGAAATGTCTACAAATTAGGGCAACCCAGACGCCGAATTATTACCTTCGCCTTTATCAAGCTCGGTTGAGATTATTAATGATATAAATTTTAATTTTTCTCCCTTCTGAAAAAATGAATAAATAAATTTTGATGATGCGCCCAAATCATCAGGCTGTTGTCATGTTAGGGTGATACTTCTATTCATCTGTGTTGAACAAGCATACTATGTGCTAAGTCTGCTAAGAGTGGTTTTTATCGGGAAGAAACGTGTTCTTGGTCGATTCTATAACCTGATTATGCCCTTTTACCCTTAGCTTTACTAAAATCGCCAATACTCAGCAGTTATAGCGTCAATTAATTCATCAGCTACTCTAGCCTATATTTCTCATTTTGAAGAACCAACTGCTAGAAATTAATGCGAACAATAATTGCTCTTGAGTTGCTCTACTTTTTCAAAATAACAATTGCTTCAGTTTCGCGTTCCAATTTAAAAATTCTCGTTTCAACTGTGCGAAGGGAAATTTTTTTAATTCATTCATTTTATTCGTTCATAACGCAGTCAAACTGGACAATGTACTCCTGTATTGTCAGAGAATCGTGTGTAAACAATCATAAAAAGAGATTACTCAGTCCATCGGTATCACAAATAATTATATAATTCAAGTCGGAAACAGTAAATTTCATATGGATCGGTCAATGTCCGAGTTTTATCGGTTGGTTTGAGTGGTTTTGCCTTCTGCTAAGTATTACGAGACGTTATCTGTTGAGGCGTCTAAGTTTATCACATTCTAATCTATCTGTCGAGTTGGATTGGCACTTGATGGGTTTTCCTCATGGGAATTTGAGAGAAGTGGGTTTTCTCATTTCGCCCATTTTCTTGCTTCAAGGGCACTCGATACGCATTTGTTCAGAGTCCATACTATCTGGAGTCTTCATTTATATTATGACGATGATGGTTGACAATACGATGAATGCAGTACAAAAGTTCTACAAGTTTTATTCTTTCCGCGGCGTAACCGAGTTACAACTTGGGATAAATGGTTTCTGGTGGGACCGCTTGTACTGACAGCTGGTTTTTTTTAGTGAAGAAAATTACGGCTATTCCTAGTTGCTCCTATGCCAAACTCTTCCATTCGGCAGTATTATCAGGTCTGTAGCTTTTAAGATGCTAAAAATATATTCACAAACCTGCCTGAGGGTTCAATAGCACAAAACGTTTGTCAAATTGGACCAATAACATTCATTTTATGTACAATAAATTGTTAGAGATAATTTAATATATAAATTACTTATGAGCTAATCTCATTGAAGTGCACATTGCAGTCGATAGAGGACTACATGTCAATGAGAAATTATAGAGTATATTTGATCAGTATTTTGTGTTTTCAAGATTTTGAACTCCGTTTTTACTGAATGTTTTATACAAATAAATTTTTAAATAATCAAGAGAAAATCCCAGGGAGAAATTTTGACCGAGTTACTTCTGCATAGTTAGGGCTAAGTAGTTACAAATTAATTTAACTATCACCTGGCGAGCCCTTCCTCTTCCTCGCGTGTGATAAATCCAGTTGTCAAAACCACAGCTTGGAAGTACTAATCCGCGAATCCTGCCCCGAATTTGCCCATTTTTATGACGTCTGCTCACTTCCACTAATACAAATGATTTTTAAAAGGAAATAATGATACCGTGTTGCAATTTCAAAGGGGAAAAACGTCTGTGTATAGCCAGCTTATGTTTTGAACGCTGATTGCATCATCTCACTATACTCTTTTCACAGGTTATTTCGCCTTCGAGTAGTTGAGATAAAACTTGAGGTCACATTTCAAAATGCTACGCACAGTCGGAAGGAGGTTGAGACTGGCAGCTCTAATGAAGCCTTGTGGGCTCTGGTGCGAACTCTTTTTCAGGGGGTTTTTGCTGTTTGGCTCTCAACTCTTTTTTTCCAAACACTGCTCGATTCTTCGAAATGATCAACCTTTCTAAGAATTATGTACGGATCCTATGGCGGTATTGGGAAACGAGCTTGAGAATCTCACCAGGTCCAAGTCGTTATTTGTTAGTTTATTGAGTAACAGATGATGCTCCACTGTCCAAACAGTGTTTGCAAACTACAGAGCGGAAATGTCCAATCTTCCTGATTAATATGAAACTTCATTCCGTGTTTGAGCTTGGTCTCAAATCCCCCTAGTTCGTTGAACCATATATTCGATTGGCTGATTTTGAAAACTTACCTTTTTTTATCTTTTCATTTTCACGTGTCACGCTCCTCAAAATTGATTTATTTTTGGCTAATACAACCTTTATCCTGTAATGGTTCGCTTGGAGGTTCGATGTTCATTCGATTTAACACTGTGTTCATTGCATTCAGACACTAAGAAAGGAGGAATGATGAGCGGGAGCGCTGGGCCCAACATGCAAGACCCAATAAACGCTCTCCAGAATCTCGCTCGGACAGGTACGTTTGTTGCTCAATCAGAGTGCTGAGACTTCACAGACTTCATAATTTTGATTCCTTTCGCTCGCTCTTTGGGGTTGGGAGGATCTTAGTTCGGCTTTCGTTATTTTTTCCCTCTAGCGTCCGAAAACCCGGAACATTTTTGGCAATCTCCCTTATTCCCTCGCACTTTAATTGTTGTGCATGACCTTCACTTTTCGTTGGCTACCACAAGTTATCAATGTTGTGCGTTTTCGTTTGTATTTTGTCTGTATGTCTTGTAAGGTTTTGGTTTTTCCCTTTTTTGTTTTCGCTCCTTCAATCGTTTGGTTCCAGTCTGAGACACGTTCATCCTCGGAGCATTTATTGATCTTGATCTTTTCTGCTTGCCTTTTTTGATTTGCTTGCCTCTAATCTTCGATTTGACCACTTTTGCACCGATGCACAGCCAACCCATTGAATTTGAAGGCTGAGAAGTCTATTGCAGTCGAAATTGTTGCTAGTCTTGGCATAAAATGAATCAATCCTCTTTTCTTTTTAGGATAGTTCACGATTTATTTACGTGGGCAGCTGCGTCAGGTTCTCTTTCATCCTCATTTTATTATTGTAAGACTGCGGAGTGAAGAAGAATTTTATTTTTGAAGTTAGATATCTGACAGCTCTGCACATCTTTGGCTTTCCACTATTTACACAGTGGGGAAGGAAAACCATGGCATACGTTTTTCAGGTGACAATGTTACCACTTGACTGTATTCTTCAAAATCGTCGTCCAACAGCAACACACTGGACTGCAATTTTTGGTAAGATGACTTATCCATATCTCTAGCACCGAATTTACAAAAACGCTAAAACCGCTTACTTGATCCCAATAGGATGGGGACTAGGGATGGTATCGTAGTATTGATAATATCGTAATATCGATATTTTGGTTCCAATATCAGATATTTTTTAATCGATAATTCAAAACAGTCCTCCCAATATTCGAATTTAATATTTTGAGGTTATATGACAAAAGTCAGTGTTACCACTCCACTCTGTCAGAGCTTTCAGGGGCCCAGAGTGCTATGTTTCGTAAATTTTCTTTAAACTGTCATAGTTCCATTACTACGTAAATAACGCAGTCCATCCGCTGTGTTGCTGTTGGGCTGACGAAATATTTTTCCTACTCGATCTCCGGTGTTGACTATTGGTAGCCAAACTACTTGGTTGAAAGTCGTCCATGAGAGCCTACAGAATTGATATTTTTATTGTGATATTGAATTGAGAGGTATTTTAATGTTGAGCAATGTTTTTGATTAAGAATTATTGCCTTTTTATTCGAATGGCTGAAATTCTAGAGCAGATCAAGCAGTCTGTTTGTTTTCGTTTCATAGTTTTTTGACACAGCTACCAAATTTTAATGTTCCTATAATTAATGTTGACACCATGATGATCTCCAAGCCCTGATGAAGGAAATAAATTATTCCAAAAGCTCGGCGAAGCTTTGTATGACCTCCATCCCGATAATTGACAACTTTGTTGGCGAAAGAAATAAACTTTGAACACGATTTCCCAAAAAAATGTTCTTTTTTTAGTTTTCCCCTTTTTCCACGAGGGGTGTGATAAATATTCGATGAGAAGATTGGCTCTATGTTTTGTAGAAATTTGTAAATTGATAAATGGCCTAATAATGAAAACTGTGGCTCCCGTTGTTTTGCCCATGTCCCGGAAGCTCTATCAAACTGACGCATCTCGTGATTCATCGTGACTTCTTGGGGTTGAAGCGATAGCGATTGAAGTTGAGCAGTTCGTTCCGGAGAACTGAAATACAATGAGATAGTGATTTGCCCAAGCGTTCGTAGTTACTGTGAATTGCGTGCGCTGTTTGAACACGATCGTGATTTTTTTTATGGTGATTTTTTCCGGAAAACCAATTTTTACGATTATTGCACGAAATACTTCCACGTTCAAGTTGGTGGAATTAATTATCGCATATAGAACGGCATAATGCTAAAGGTGCTCATATTAGTCCATCGTGTTCAAAATAACTACTGCTTCACCAACTTCACGCATAAAATATTATTCTTTGACGATTATTTCAACTTTCTATACATCATTTAGCCTTTTCAAACGGTAGTTGAACGTAACAAAAATAGTATTTTCGACTTTGAAAAGAAACGTCTTATTTTTAGTGAGTGAGAAACACGAATCCGAATGAACCCAACAAAATTTCCCTTTGCGTATTGAAATAATCGCAAAAAATGCGAATTGGGGGATTTTTTACAGTTTGGCGGACTTATGACTGTACGATGCGTACCTTCCTTATTTAAAGATTATTAAATTCTTCGTCGGGTCCGCTTTTCATTTGTCAAAATCGGTCCAGCCGATTTTTCGGTATTATTTTTTGAAAAATGTCAATTTTTTACCATTTTTCGGCCAATTACTTTTGGATACTGCGTCTCCAAAATGGCAGTTTCAATGGAAAAATATCCAAGAATGAAAGTTGTTCAGAATTTAGTTTTTGCACATTTTTATTTGTTTCTCGGAAATTACTAGTTCTAGATATTTTTTTAAACCATCTGTGAGCTGATTAAATTTCCTATCATACCTACCTGATTTACAAATCATAAAAAAAAAAAAAAATTTTTTTCCAAGCAATTATCTTAAACGCGCGAGGAGTTGGATTTCACATTCCCTCTCCAATTGAATACGTTATTGTTGTTGCCGTACAGCCTTTTTTGGTGGAGGTTTGACTGGAAACTTTTGAATGATGTTTAAGGCAGTTACTAGTTGGTGACGCCGGATTTCTCTTAACGTCTTTGTCGTGAAATACAGTCCGGGCATTAGGACAACTTCTAATTCGATTCGGTCCCTTTTACCTTCCCTCGTGTTTCAACTTCACTAACGGAGTTTACGGTTCGAAAACCCTCAGAACTCTAAGGTCCAATAACGTGTACAAATTGAACAAAGGTGGCTGGGTACAAGGGTTAAGTGATTTATTTGCCTAGGCGATTAAAATCGAAAGCCTTTCTGAACATAGAATGAGGTATTTTCCCAGCTGGAAAGGCAATTTTTTTATTAGCCACCAACTTGGTGCATATATATTACTATATAAATATTCACATTGGTCCATTTATGATTCGGAAGTTAGCGAATCTTCAGAGCTGTTCTAAGCCCGAGCTTTGTACGATGATACGGAAGTACTCGGAAAAAATTGCTGCTTTCTATCGTGCAATGTTTCAATTTCGTTCTCTCGTTCTCACCAAATTTTCATATAAAACCTACAACTGTAAACTATAGTCGGGAATAAGAAAGGCTGCCTCTATTATCGAGAATATGAGAAAATGGATGCATTGCTCAGATCTCCGACAACAATCATCAAGCATTGGTAAAACTCGACACGTAATTGAAAAAAAAAAATGAAAAAAAACCGCGTCTAAATAAAAAATAAAAAAAGCACACAGTAATTTAAATCTTTAATTATTCTGAAAATAATAATAAACGGAACTCATCAACGACTCCTCCAACTCGATGATAAACGACTATATTTATATACCTTGATCTAAAGTAGGCCCTAAGTATCCAAATTATATCGTCGAAATTGCTGGCAATAAGTAGCCAAAGATCAATAAATACAACTTTTTTATTTACCCATAGTGCCGTGGATTAATATATTTTATTTAATCTATAGTCGATTTTTATAAATATATATATATTTTTTTTAGTTTTTTCGTTGGAGAGTTTTAGTTTTCTCTGTTATTATTATTATTTATTTTTTTATAAATGTTTAGAAATAATACTAGTAATAACTATCTCCATCAGGTTCATTGTTGAATAATAAATCAAAAACAGTTGTTAAAAGTCACGGGCTTAAAATCTGACATTTTCACATGAATGTCCAAGTCCGTATCTGCTAGATCGCGCCGAGTTTTATTCGCATGCAAGATGAGAGGAATGGGACATAGAAAGATTGCCAGTAGAATGTGCTGAGGAGCAGCCTCTTTTGATTGTGATCTGGCTAGCCAACATTTTGTCTTTTCGACTTGTTCAAATTGATGTCAGAAAGTGATTGTTTTTTATTCTGTTGATTTTTATCAACTTACTGAATTTTTTGTGTCCAGGCACTGGAAATCAAATGGTGAATGGAGGCCTCCAACCGCCTCCTCCTCAGCAAAATTCAAGTAAGCGCCTATATTGTTGTATGTATTTGACTGTGAACATTAATTTAAAATTATCATGGAACAAGGTAACAAGAAGGTCTCAATAGGAAGGATCATTCTGACTTTACAGCCCCTCTCGTAGAACGTGTGAAGAAGCAGCCGTATTTTTGTTAGATATTCCATTAGGTGTTTGCATTGGTGCGATGGTCAGCTATGGTCCACGAAGTAAATGGCTTCTATTTGTAAATTATTCGAGTCCCTTGATAGAAAAAGAGAAAAATGGGTCAATTTGAATTACCCCCTGCGACTAGGCATTGTCATGAAACTGCTCATAAAAGTTCGAAATAACAACAGGTAAAACTAGTGAGATTGAAAATTCATATCACGCTCCCAATTCTGAGCGCGGCTTCCTATTTTTGGTTTCATGTGAAACGATTTCACGCATGAGAATAGTTGAACTCATTTGTTCATCGTATTTATATTCCTATTACCTTCTCATTGCCATTTATTTTTTACTTACAGTGATCCAAGGAATCAATCCTCCTCGCCCTGTTATGCAACAGAAGCATCCTCCAGTGCAGGTATTTTTCTAAATATTTCTCCTTCCGTTAGTATCCTTTTGCCTTGGTTGAAATTTTTTTATTGTTTTCAGGGTGGACAAATGATGATGGGAGGTGGAATGGGCGGCATGAGCCCGCAACTGGTTGCTCAGCAACAGATGGTCGGTCCACCGATGGGTGGTCCCCAAATGGGCGGACCGCAGATGGGACCTCAAATGGGGATACCTCCTCAAGGGATGTCTGGACCGCCGCAAGGCATGGGACCAATGGTTGCTGCTGGGTCTCCTCATTCAGCTTCTATGGGAGGTAAAAATACTCATTTCTACCGCTAACAAGAGGCTTGGTGAATCTCTTGTTGATATCCAGGATAATTTTATCAAGTTCTTTCAATTCGAGGGTAGATAGAGTGAATTTTTCAGTCCACTCTTTATTAGGACGTTTTGACAATGCCCAGTTCGCATCATCATTTTCGGAAAGCAACAACTCTCCTCCTTCATGGAGTAGACATTTGACGGACGTCCGAACATGAACTAAACAACCAAAAAAGAATAATGTCAATCCAACTCATTTGCCGACGGTTAACATTCATCATAGGTAATTTTTCATAATCTAAAAATTTCATAAAACTGGAAAAAATAATAATACACAGTTCTGCTTGATAAAGCAAGCGTTATAGTTATAATTTATTGTACGTTGTATAATAAATTGAAAAAAATTGAGCAAAAAAGAAAATAAATTTACAATCTCAAAATAACAGTAGGTACATCCAGCTTCAAATTAAAATACCCTAATTTTCTTATCAAAATCCTACAAGATTGACTAGCAGCTCGGTTCCGAAGAAAAGGAGAAGAAAGAATTGTTTGAGGATTTGGAAAAACGATTGAAGATAGAAAATTGTCTTGTCGAAGCGGCTGAAATTATCAACTTAGCTGTAATTGAGGGATGAAAGATAATAATTATCAAAGATAATGAGGAAGGTGATAGTTCGGTTACAGTTCAATAACTTTGTTAATCTCCTCCTTGTTTAGTAAAGAAAGTTCGATGGTAACTGAAAACTTAAGTTTTGTTACTTTCAAGTTTTTTTTACAAACTAACGTTCTGTTAAAATTGCTGTTTGGAACGATGAAGTGAGAAAAAATTTTTTCTAACGGCTAGAGCTTGATATTAGTGCGCACTCTGTTTTGCGCCATACTGATGCAATAACCGACAGTGGTTGGAGCAGCCTGAAGAGTTGAAGTGAAAAAATGGATCTAAAAGATAAACTTGAAACTAAAAGAAGTTTTCTTGGTGAATGTTAACTATTAATGTTTCCAATTTATTTTCAATTTAAAGAACTGCATTGTAAACAAAAAACGACTGACAGTGACGGCAGTTCCTTGAATTGTCTTTTTCACTCAAGACGGGGTGAACAATTATGGCTTATTTTTAATTTGAACTAGTCGTTATCACCTTTTTTGTAAGTGTTTTTGAAATCCCATTTTGCCACAGTTATGGGCCCCCGGAAACCAGACGTATCATTAGCTTCTGGCCTTGGAGGACAGTTCGTCGGGCCACGGGCTGTAGCACCTGGGCAATATTTGAGGCAAAGCCCAACGCCGCCGACTGCTTCGCCTGTGCAAATGCAACAACCTGGGTAAGTAGTGTGTAGTGCGGAACATTCATAATTTATTTCTTAATAGTTTTCTTTTGATGCTTTCGTCTCGGTTCAAACAGATCTGGAATGGTACCTTCTCCTGCACTCGTACCTTCTCCGAACAATCCTGCCTTAGGCAATCCGTCGTCGAACAGAACCATGAGCATGGCTCCATCTCCATCTTCGTCCTGCTTAAACACACCAGGCCAACCCAATGCCTCTCCCTGCAATCCTCAAGAAGATATCGCTTATCGGGAGAAGATCAAACAGCTTTCCAAGTACATTGAGCCCTTGAGGAAAATGATATCACGAGTTGGATCTGAAGGACCTTCAAGTGAGTTGTGATAAATTAGCTTTGAGTTTTAGTGTAACTAGCTGTATAAATCACAGATATAAATTATTCCCTTCTGTAATCTTGAAGCAATTTATTATTTTTTATTTTTTTTATTCTTTTGTCATTATTATTATTTTTTTTATTTTTTATTTTTGTCAACGCTATGTAATTCTAGTCTTACGATGTCTTCAATAGCTCCATAACATTCGACGAGTCCTGCAGTTGAATCTGACCGTTTTTGAAATAGGATCAATCAACGAATTGTTGAGATATTTTGTTTTTGTTCTTTTATTTTAGTCCAAAATCCATACAAATGACGTTTTGACCCGCCTAATATCTAAGAAACTCAAATTGAGCTAGCGATTTGGTTAAAGAATTGAGCTATCGTCCAAGCTATTGTCATACAGCCAAGATTGATTTTTGGTTAAAATGTCAAGAATATATAGCTGTTATAGTTACGTCAGAAAAGTTTTTTCAAACAGAATTGATTTATTGGATATTCGTATTTTACCAGTAAAACATCGTATTTTGAAACATAAATAAGAACAGGGCGTTAGAAAAAAAATTTCCCTGGCTATTACAATGGTTTTAATTTATATTTTGTTAAATATATAATAAACCAAAAAACGTCAGGTTCAACTGCCCTATAAATTGATCTCTTTGCCCATTCAAAGATTTCCATTTTTTGTACTTGCCTTGCAGATGTTGAGAAAATGAGCAAGATGAAAACGCTTCTGGACATCCTCACCAATCCCAATAAAAGAATGCCACTTGAAACGCTGCTCAAGTGCGAAGTCGTGCTTGAAAAAGTCGACCTTAAAAGGGTACGCAGTATAAATATTGTTGCACCTATTTATCTTTATATTGACGCACACTGTTTTATGTTTTCTTGTGTCATTTTTGTTGCAGGGTGGAGAACCGGTTAGAGAGCAACATCCGTTGCTTGAAGCGCTCAAGACTCATTTGCAATCGCCTGTACTCAACCACACACTTCAGAGGACGTTCGGTCCGTGTATAGAGGCCCTTTTTGGATCTGACATTCGGTGAGTTTGAATAAATTTCTTGTAGAGTTAGAGGAAAGTACTCAAACAACAACATGACAGGATTTGAACAGGACTCATTTACATGCCTTGATAGGCTAAGAAGGTGAAAGATAATGTACTTCTTGGTTGAGTCGTCGCATCTCTCATTGTATTGGGTAGGTGAGGGGGAGAAGAACCAGGCGACATATTCTCCGATTTTTTATTTTCCGGCCGAGCACTTTCGCCCCTTCGGGCATCCTCAGGGCGATGTGGAACCATAGGTTACCACAGCCTAGGCTGCCTAGCCATAGGCTGTGGTAACCTATGGTTCCACATCGCCCTGAGGATGCCCGAAGGGGCGAAAGTGCTCGGCCGGAAAATAAAAAATCGGAGAATATGTCGCCTGGTTCTTCTCCCCCTCACCTACCCAATACAAAGATAATGTAGTAAAACAATATTCTTGTCTTGAACATTTATTCTTGGAAGAACAATTTTTAGAACGAAATTTTCATGTATGATGCGGTTATCAATTTTGGATGGTGTTCATTGAGTTGACGCAATATCAAATGGATCGGACAGATATCATTTAAGTAAACGCTGGTGAGACTTGGGAGAGAGCAAAGTGAGCAGGCGAACAGTTTGGAGGTTAGCATCGTCCTGGATTCTCCTAGACTCACGTTCACCGGCTTAGGACACCATGAGAAGCAAAAAACTTTCTAGTGCTCATCTGATCGTGCAACTAGGCTTTCTGAAATGAGACCACATGTTGATCCTACGACCAGTATACGATTTGTCCGACGATGTGACTTCTTGCACAAACGATCAAGGGCCAGCTTGGACAATGTGTTAGAGAAAAGATCTCAAACAACGACCCGACAGACGTTTTCAACAGAATTCATTCACTTACCTTTTTAGGCTACAGGAGGCAAAAGATAGTGTGGAAACAAAGAGCAAGGAGCGTGCGAACAATGAGACGCGCCTGTACTATCCTTTAGCTCTGTTGAGTCATGGTTAACCTCTATGATCCCTACAATTTTGTGTGAATGGATCGATTGCGTGCCTCTAAATTCTGAGTTTTGTGACTCAAATCGGATAAACAGGAAAGAGCTTATATTCATTTTTACTCCCCTGATTTACAACGATTAATGAATTAAATACTCTCGTTCAGGAATGTTCCACCGCCGCTTAAGAGGAAGAAAGTTGAAGAGCCGCCGGATGATATACGAGAAGTTTTGCAGGGAGAAATAGCCCGGCTCGACCAACGTTTTAAAGTATGTTTCAGTGTTGTTGTTTCTTTTTGTTTTTTTTTAGTGAATTTTTGCTGAAAATGATGCTAATTGGCTTGTTTGGAAAACAAGTTTGTTGTGATGATATTACTTGAGCATTTATGGGCCTCTAGAATTCTTTATGTATTTCTTATAATGGTTTTCAATCAATCTCTTCTACAATACGCTTTGAAAATTCACTCACAAAGCCATGTGGTATGGCTTGAAATTTTTATTCATTATTCTCTTCTGTAGCTATAAATTTTAAGTGGATTTTTATTGATTTTTTAGGTTAGCTTGGATCCAAGTGGAGGAGGTGGCGGAACTGTGCAGCTCATTTGCTGGCTGGATGACAAACATCTACCTTGCGTGCCGCCTGTCTCAGTGTCGGTGCCTGAAGACTACCCTACAACTCCGCCCAAATGCCATCTAGCGGCTCATGAACATTCAGCAACACCGTTTCTAGCTTTGGTTGGTTTTAGATATGTCTCTTTTTCCTGAAGTAGCATCGATGAATTGAAATGAGTGACACTTTGCAGTACGAGAGGGGACCCAAAAGTAGCCAGAATTTTTAGGAAAACTGTTCGCAATTACACTATGCTGGTGTAGATTTCATTCAAATTACAACAATATATTAACATCTTTGGTCTTCTTCAAGGTGGGGACTGCTCTTTCATCTCGCATCAGCAAACTGCCTCCTAAGTTCACCGTCTCGCAACTTCTGGACACTTGGGAAATGGCTGTGAGGCAAGCATGTGCTCCGCCGCCCGAACCGGCCTATGCTAGTCTTCCCTCGCCTATTCCTGCTGCACCTCTACCACCACCAGCTCCTGTTGTCACTGCAGTTCATCCGACTGCAGCACCTGCAATTATCCCTATTCAGGTTCCACCTGCAGCCGTGGCTGCAAAATCGGCTGCCTGACCCCCTGCGTCACCGTCGCCTCCTACATTAGAGCCTGAGGGGTTGCCTCAACCGCTTCTCCCATCTTCAGCTCCAGTAGCAGCCTCAATCGCTCCAGTGCAGCCGCTCAGCGCCAACGCTCCTGCATAAAACAAAACACAACTAAATAACTTGTATTTTATGACAGACCATTGAAGGAAATATTTTTATTCAGACCTACATGATGATTATGTGCGAATGTTACATGGCTATTATTCAATTGATACTATCGATCGTGTTCACAATAAACCAATTGTAGATAATATTGTGAAAAAACGTCTACTCTTTGTCACCTTTGCGAATCTGCGATGAGCTCTTGGAGTAATCAAATTGAATTTTTTACACCTTTATGTTGATGTTAATTTTAACCAAAAATTAATCTTGGGTTGAAGTTGGTTCAATTTTTTATGAAATCGCTACCTCGATTTTGAGAGTAATGGGTGGAAGGAGATGCCTTTCATATTTTCTAACGCTAGGGTCAATATAAATTTGTATAGATTTTTGGACACTGTATCGAACCTTGCCGGGTCGATAGCTTTATTGGTTCTCGAGTTATCGCAGCTGTTGTGTCGAATTTGGGAGATTTTCTTAAATTTGACATGAGGGTATAACTCGAGGGTTATTCAAGCTATAAAAATCGTTCTATACTCATTGGAATGGTCGTCAAACACTCTCCAGCTATAGGGTAAGACAAAAAATTTAGCTTTTAATAAATTAGGAAATTACGAAAAGTAAAATTGATTAAAATTACAATAGTTGCTACGGAGTTTTCCCGATAGTTACCATCTGTTTTTCGGTGGGATTGTTCAGAAATGTTTGAAATAATTACTATCACAAATGGATAGTCTTCCTAAATCATTATTGAAGCGAAGGAATAAAACACTGTACAATAATTTGCAGCGTTTTTTTTTTCGAAATTCAAGGACGGTTGGATATGAGTAGCGCGTGGTATCCATGAGTATTTTTCGACTCATCATTCAACTATCATAATCGCTTCATGCCATAATCGAATTTTTCATTAGATAAAAACCGTTGAAATACGAACATGTTTATTAGTAAATAAAATGTTTTCCGAAGCACGTTGTGCAGGGAATAAAATATAATTCCGATTCATAAGCTCAATTTTTTTTTTTTTTTTATTTAGGTACCTACTTATAATTATATTAAAATTGTAATTACTTATAATTATTACATCACTTATAATTACTTATACTTATATTTTAATTACTTATTGAACCTCGAAAGACTAAAATTTTAATATTCAAGCTTGGTTTTAACAGCAAAATACAATTATTGTCACGACCTAGAGTTGGTCGGTTTTGTGTGAACGTGAACAGCTGGGCCATTCCTCCTTCAGCTTACAAATGAAGCCCCTGCCACCCCGTCCACAAGTGTATCGAGCCGCCCCCGGACACAAGCTCTTCCCTCAAACACCCTAGGGACTTTGCTGCGAGGTTCCTCGAAAAACCCGTCGTTCGGTCTGAGGGAAAAACTGCATTCAATTTTCGAAACGTGCGTTTAACTTTCAATATCCCAGGTACACCGGTCTCTGCTTGGCGTTTTCATAATTGAAATTGCCTCCGAATCCCTAATGGAACAGTAGCAACCGAACTAGTAACCCTACCTCAACGTAAACTGACGTGAGACTGATAGTATCCCCACTTTTACTCTTCAGGGACATTCGCCTCCTCCCCTTAATTTTTGGGCGATTTAATTTCATTTACGACGCAAAATACTCGTCAAATCGCGCTGCACGTGACTATAGGCTTGCTTAGTTTAAATTATTATTGCAAAATGATTTTCCTTCAAGTGTTTGAATGAAAAAGTTAATGTCACGATTGAGTCACACAGTATTTTTTTCTATTTAATATTACAAAAAAAAGTAATAATTATAAAAAATAAAGCCTGAAAAAAATTCATTGTCGACTCAGGAAACAGCTAATACAACTAATTATGAAATCAAGAAATTTATAAAATGGAATATTAAAGTTGGAGGATTACATTTTAAAAGAAATCGATCGTGTAAATAACTTCAACCAGACTTGCCGTGTTAATTGATCCACTGATGATAAAATTATGTTTAAAAAAATAAAATAATGAAAATGAGACAGGAAAAAAAATTAACGCCATTCACCTAAAGATACGTTTTAAGACCGCAAGCGTTTGAATATATTGATTTTTCCGACTTGTAAAAATCGAAGTCCTTTCTACAAACGCTAGGTAGTATTATTAATTCGTGTAGTAAAAATGTAAAGGATATCTATAAAATATAAAAAATGTCAGCTTTCTAAAGCACTTTTTGAATTAATTTTCGCTCTTGAATTAAAAAAAAAAAAAAAAAGAAGAAAAAAAAAACTAGTTTGAATGAGCAGCAAGACTCCTTTTTGCATCACAATTATGGGAGTTATGGCCGTTTAGTGAAGTAAGGTCGAAAGTGCGAAAAATAATTTCCAAGTGGAAAATAAGGCATTTGTAGTGAAGTAAATAAAAATTGCTATAGGACACTTTTGGTCGGAAATTATTAGTAAAAACGTAAACAAGCCTTTGGGAACACTTTTCGTCATTCATAATTCAACAACAATTTTTCACATTGGGGGAAGATTTTCATGAAATCGTTTTTCAAATTACATTAATTCCTCGCCGATTGTAACCTTTTGAGCGCAGAGACGCAAACGCTTGTTCATTGTGATGCTCAGTATATACAGATAAACATTTTAAAAGTGCACCTCAGCTAGTAATTCGCATTTCCGGTCGATCTCGGTATTTCCATTTATTGCGTAAACAAGGAAGTAAAAATTATTGCCGCTTAGGGCAGCGACGTTCAGTGATTTAGTATCATTGACCTAACTGACATTCGTCAAATTGAATAACGGACTCCAACCGACGAGCAATTTCCCTCGGGAGTTTTTGAATTTCCATTTGAAAACCTACGCCGCCTGGAGTAAACGGAAGGCGACTTGGCTTTTCTATGAAGTGTGTTCATTTCCATTTCCACTCATTTCAAGGAAGTGGATGACGCTTTTATTTCGACCGACCCAGTTTCTATCTTAGTCCGTTTCCACTCGATTCTATTCATCTTCCAACAGTCTCGCCTTGGGAATGGTAGTCTCGAAATCAAGTGGAAAATGTGACCATAAGACGCGTCATAGATTCGAATAATTTCGAACTTAAGAAACATTGAAATTTATTATTGTTCGTTATTTTTGAAATAAACTACAAGAACTGAATTATATTTGCAAAAAAAAAAAAAAAACGCTGCAAATGATTGTACAGTGGTTTATTATTCCTTCGCTTCGATAATAATTTCAGAAGACTATCCATTTCAGATAGTAATTATTCAGAACATGTGTGAACATTCCAACCGAAAAACAGATTGGTAACTATCAGAGAAAACTCGGTAGCAACTATTGTAATTTTAATCGATTTTATTTTTCTTAATTTCCTAATTAAAAGCTAAACTTATTGCCTAACGATACAGCTGGAAAGAGTGTTTGACGACCATTCCAATGAGTATAGAACGATTTTTATAGCTCCAAGAACTTTCGAGTTATACCCTCATGTCAAATTTCTGAAAATCTCCCAAATTCGTTAGAAAAGCTGCGATAACTCGAGAACCAATAAAGCTATCGAACCCGCGATGGTCTCATTCGATTCAGCGTCCAAAAATCTATATACTTTGATACCAAGTACACATTTATTTTAAAAACCCTGAAAAATATGAATTTTCTTCTCCTCAAAACCCCCCAAAAGTACCTTTAAAATTGAGCTAGCAATGTGGTTCAAGAATTGGGCTGTTTTAGGACCGAGATTGATTTTTGGTGAAAATTTCAATAATTTAGCTATTATAGTTTGGCCGGAAAACTGCTAACAGCGTACGGCGGACAGACGGAATTTTTTTTATTGGATATTCGGATTCGGCATGCCTTGAAACTTAAAACATCAAATTTTGAGGGGGGTTAGAAAATCTTTCTTCTTGGGCGACTACAATAGTCTATTATTGCATAATAAACCAAAAGTATCGTTTCTGAAAAAAAAATTTTTTTTTGCAAATACAAATGGCACAGAAAAAAATTTTTTTTGTTCAGCTTTAGAGAAACTTAACAATAGTAACTTCAAGCGACGTTAAGACGACTTGAGAATGAATCATAATTAATTTCAAAGATACATAGGTTCGGGAAAATTTTAACATACTATAGATTATCGTGTCTGAAATAGCGATTAGAACAATGTTATTTCTCCACCATGTGTTCTGACCTAATATATTTTTTAAATATTTTTTTTAACTAGTTTAAATTAATATTCTCCTCCCGTTGGGAATCGACATTAAAAGAAATCGTACTTCTTCACCTGCGTTGATCTTTTCTGTCAGCGAAGATAAATGATGGCTCGAGTCCAAACTCGCGCTCGAGCTTTTCGTAGCTTTGTTTACCGTCCCCCGACTTTTAAGCGAACTAGTAGGTAATATTTTAACGCAACTTCGTCAGAGTAGCGCTTTTAGCTGACAATATTTTCATACGACGCTATTTTCAGTTCTAGTGCGTTATCTCATGTTAATCTGAGTCGATTAAGTTTATTCATCGCGCTTACGACTCCGTTATACTGTTTCGGTTCGTTATTTAACTTTTTTCTATTTGTTTTCGTAGGCTTTGAGTTTGTTTAGCGGTCAAGGTCTTCAAATGTTTGTAATGGACGCTTAGTTTTAATTAATTAATAAATATTTTCCATTGAAAAATAGTCCGAAATTCATAGATAAGTTTTTTTTTTTTTTTTAATAAACTAAATACCAAGTCAAGATCAACCGATTTCAATTTTGGCCGAGTTCAAACTGTCAAGAATAAGAAAGAGTCTTCCTGCTAGATTATTATCCAGCCACTATCCATTTGTTTTTATTTATTCATCCCAGTTGAGTAAAAATAAAAAATACATATACACATATATAATCATATGAATAATAACTATATAACATAGAATAAATGAATATGTATAATTATATTTACGTATTTAATTAAAATTGGATATTAAATATTTAAATAATAATAATTATAATTAAATTGGATATTTAAATAATAATTATTATAATTAAATTAGATAATTAAAATTTATTTATTAATTAATTAGATAATAAATAAGTTATTTTTTATTTTTTTAGATATTTAATTAAAATTAGATATTTATATATAATTATTATATGTAATATTTATATATATATAGTTATAATATATATAGTTATATGTGTACATGTTTTTTATACTATTTATGTTATTTATGTAAACTATTAAGCACGGCCTAGTTGGTTTCTGCAGAAGATCTGCTTTTTCCCTACCCTTCTGAGGATCAGGCTTATAAACATTTGCGGATTAACAAAAGGCTCTTTCCTGGTCGTAATATTTCTTGAAGTACTTATAACGCTTCACTTGTGAACTGGACATTCTGCAAGGCACTGCGTTCCCGTCTTCTCAACAGTGGGGCCAGGTACTCCTATTGGAAGTATTGGAATTCCTACAAGTATAGAGGCACGTTCTTGACTGCACAGTTGTATAATTTAATTGCGTTTGTAGTTAAGTCAATTGGTCCAACAGGTCAATATTTTGTCCGATATAAATAAATCTAAATCTTTTAAATAAATATAAATATCCAAGCGATTACTTTTGGTTTATTATCGATAGCAAACCATTGTAATAGCCTAAGAAAATAATTGCCTAACCCCTCAAAATTTGATGTTTTACGTTTCAAGGCGTGTAGAATCCGAATATCCAATTTAAAAAAATTCTGTCCACATTTTTCTGACGAAACTATAAGAGCTAAATTCTTGAAATATTCACCAAAAATCAATTTGGCCCGACAATGGCTCAATTCTTTAACCAAATCGCTTACACAATTTTGAAGGTATTTTTTTGGGGGTTTTGAGAGGGAGAAAATTAGTATTTTCCAACGTTTTTCAGGAAAAGGTGTATTTGGTATCAATTTCTATAGATTTTTGGACGCTGAATCGAACGCGACTATCGCGGGATCGATAGCTTGCTCGGTTCTCATGTTATCGCAGCTTTTGTGTTGAATTTGGAAAAATTTTCAGAAATTTGGCACGAAGGTATATTTCGAGAGGTCTTGGAAGTATAAAAATCGTTCTATACTCGTGGGAATGCTCGTCGAACGCTCTCTTCAACTGTACCATTTGGCCAAAAATTTAGCTTTCAATTTTAATAAATCGAAAAAAATAAAAATGATTAAAATTACAATAGTTGCTACAGAGTTTTTCCCTATAGTTACCAATCTGTACCACAAGCAGGCTTTTAACATGCAAAATGCAACTCTGTACATTTTCGGTAGAAGGGAATTCTAAAATTCGCCTAATTGATCCACTATTACATCTACGTTCTACCTCCAGTTCCTTATAATGTTAAATTATAGAAACTTTTGGTCCTTAATACTATTAGGGTCGTCCCTTGCTCGGACGTTGTCGGAATCCGTCGGCGAAATTCGCGTAGGAACCCGATAGCAAAACTCGGAAGCAAAGTGAGGCGGGAGACGTGCGGCGGCGGTGGGAGGGTGATCCTCGGCCCGGCTGTATTGCGGCGACCAGTATCGCTCGGGCTAGCCGGTTGTGTCGCGACAACGCCGCAGTGATATAGCACGTACGCAACTCCGCGCGCCGCCGCCGCGGGACGTCCCAGTCATGCACTTGCAGGCGCTGTACCGGGCGTACAGCGTCAAACAGCGGCGGCCTTTTTTAAAATGTTTCATCGCCGCGAGCCTCCTATACGACGGCTACTGTTTACTCGTACCCTTCGAACAGGAGCTGGCCAACCGCGGCATAACCAGCCTTTTCCTGGCCGCCAATCTGTGTCTGCTTTTCGTTAGTTTGCGCGCGAGACGCCGGTTCGTCTGGACCACATTGCCGCACCTCGCGTGGCACGCGGCCAACCTGCAGATCCTGGCTCGCCTGTTCCTGGGGAGAGATTTGACGCCACGGGACGACCTCGCCTGGGTACTGCTCATCGAGTACCTAATCTACACTACTCTACCGTTAAGCCTACGCTATTGTCTCGTTCTCGCACTCGGCACGTTCGCCACATACGTCGTCTGTCTTTTCGGCCTTCTCAAATCCGATGGAAATCTCGAAGCTCAGGTGATTTCAAAGATCATTCATTTATTTAAAAAACAAAAACAAAAAAAAAACAAGCTATTTAGCGCGAATATTTGGTAGAAAAAATGACAAAACTTCATCAGATTTGATACAGAACAAATCATTTATTTTACTGTGCCCAACAATTACGGTAGAATTTAAACTGAATGAGATCTAAAGCCAAATCATGTGCGAACATTTTGGACGAAGTTCGGTGAAAATTTATGTCCAGGAACAGGGCCAAATAATTGTATGCAGTTCAGGAGATGTTCTCACGAAAATATAAATACATTTTAAGGAGAAAATCGCGTCGTCGGCCGATCTAAAGCAGAGAGTTTTAAAATGGTGAACGTTAGAAGGCGGCCAAATTCTCCCATTTCTGCTCTCATCCCAGGATGAACAAAACTTCGTTGCAATAATTGTTACGCCTTGATAATTCATCATTCAGTTGTCCGCCTTGAGGAAATTTTCAATTTGCAGAGACACAATTGGCGAGAATTTCGAGCGGTAAATGCACTTTAAAAACGACATTTTAGCTGACGAGAATACTTCGACGATAAAAAACTGTCGGCTATAGTTATGAACTTAGACTCGCAGAAGAAGCTTCCAGTTGAGAAGATTTAGAGGAGAATAGAGTGGATTTCAATTGTGAAGTTGCTATTTTGCTCGGTTATCAAATCGAAAATTGACAAAACAAAATATATAAATACATGCATATTTTTTTAATTGATTTTTTTTTTTTAGTTTTTGTTAGATTGAATACTTTTAGACCCACAAGGTCTCTTAAAACTTAACTACTGCTCATTTCTTTTTTTAATGTTTATTGATTTTTTTTTTTTTGTAATTCCTATAAAGAGTAGAATTTGGAAGATGAGCACAAACTTTTAATTGAAATTGCAAAACTATCTATAAAAATATTAACTCAGCATTAAAAAAAAAAAAATAAAAAAGGAATTAATTACATTCAACACGTATCACACCTTGAACAGTTGAAATAGTTTAACGAAACATCAGCTACGTGACAGATCCAAACAAACAGTTGAATTTATTTTGGCGCGAAAATCCGCCTAATGTATAAATAATCGCGAACACCGGTCGATAATGCGATTCTCGTTCGGCTAATGGAATTCGAGCGTATTTCGCTGGGCACTGCATATAACATACGGCCGTTCTTGGATATTCTTGATCTAGACGAGCTAGGAGATAAAAAACCAGTAACGGTTATATTGACTCAAGTCTGTCCAAGACACTTCCACCTACAAGAAACCGGTTGATTTATGCGCCTTCCGAACTATTGCAGTGACCTTTTACTTCGGAGAAATGTCCTTCTTTCAAAATGCCATCTTCATAACATGTTGAACATTTCCGAGGCCAGTGTGATAATTTTTTTTAAAAGTTTGCGTATTGAATTTCTTCCGTCTTCCCGAAGATTGTGTTGAGCGTATTGAGGAAATGGAAAAATTTGTATGTGACCAGTTTCATCATGTTAAAAGTTTTTTATTTATTTTTATTGATAGCATTTTCTTCTAATTGAAAAAGAGTCATTTTCACATTTATTGTTTTGAATAATTTTTCATATTTATTTTTTCTTCAAGAATTATTCTACAGCTATTTTACTCATAAATGCATTTTATTCGTGTCAGCAATTATTCACATTTATCATTTTTTATAGTCCCATCGAGAAAAATTATTTTCTCGTTGAAAATTATTCCAGAAATTTTCTACAGTTTTCGAACAGTTCCGAGACCAGTGTGATAATTTTTTTAACGGTTTGCGTATTGAATTTCTCGCGTCTTTCCGGAGATCGTTTTGTGCGTAATGAGGGAACGAAAAAATTTATAAGCCTTTCGTCCTTTTTTATCACGTTAATTTTTTTCTATTTAAGCTTTTTTCCTATTGAAAAAGAGTTATTTTCACATTTATTGTTTTCAATCATTTATCAAATTTATAGTTTTTCAAGAATTATTTCCGCACCCAGAGAAATGATTCTTCAAGGAAAATTATTTTCAGATATTTTTCACATTAATAATTTTATTCATGTCAGCAATTATTCACATACATCATTTTTTATATTTCCATCGTGAAAAATTATATTCTTATTTACCAAATTATTATTTTCGTCAATTTATTAAAATTATAATTTTATTTTTTCGTCAATTTTCTCACGTTTTTATTTTTATTTTATTTTCACATGAGTTATATTCACATGTAAAAAATTGTTTTTACGTTCATCTTCTTCTTTCTAACCCAGACAATATATTTTTACATTCGCCGTTTTATTATTCACAGCAACGTTTCACAATTATCATTTTATTATTTTCGGCAATTTATTAAAATTATAATTTTATTTTTTCGTCAATTTCCCACGTTTTTATTTTTATTTTATGTTCACATGAATTAAATTCACATGTAAAAAAATTATTTTCACGTTCATCTTCTTTTTTTCACCCAGACAAATTATTTTTACAATCGTCGTTTTATTATTCTCAGCAACGTTTCACATTTATCATTTTATTATTCCCACAAAAATTATTTTCACCTCATGTCGAATCTAAAAGGTGAAATATTCCTGGGTCAAAATCCTTAATATCGCCTCATTACTTTTATTTTTATTACCTACTTTTTAAGTCGGTTGAAAATATTATCGAACTATAATTCAATAAGATTGTCTCCTTTTTGCATTCTTGCGCATATAAATTCGCCCCACTTGGTCAAACCTGAATTCTAAAATAGCAACCGCGTCCTTATATCTCTGGTTTCTATTAGCAGCGACAATATTGCCTCGGGCTTCAGTTTTCCGACGGCGATCGTAATTTATTACACAAATGGCTTTCTAATCGGTTCCGCCAAGTTGAGCTATCGTTTCCACGCACCGTACGCAAAGGTTGCGTGAGAGCTGACCGTGTTCCACATCGGCCTTGCTACTCGAGATCTATTCAACTTGTAAAACATTAGCGGCTGATAATATTAATGGGATATCGAAGAGGATAATCTATTTTAGACCATCGCGTCTTGAGAAAGGCGATTTCATAGAGCATTGAATTAACGTCGCTTGGCATTTTCGTTATTGTTTTCTCGAAAATGATTCGAATTTAATAAGCAACTGATCAATGTCCCTTGTTGACGCTCGGGACGATCTTATTATCGCTGAAATCAATATAAGAACAAGCACTGCTTGCTAATCGTTTCCTCAAAATAATGTACAAACCTTAATACGATTTGGTCTGCGTGGACTCTAAACGAAATGAAAATTAAATTTATTCCGTTTAGGTATTTACAAGTTATGAACATGATAGAAACAATTTTTTCGTATAAAACGAGTGTCGATTTTTGGAAAAAATGACGAGAGTTGGATTTTTGACGGAGGCGCTCATCTGATATGAAACCCTTGAAAAGGGATCAAAATTTAATCCGCAAAGCCGCCGAATTATCCCACTTGTGCACTCAAGGGCAGATGAATCGAATTCAACTTGAAGTCAAGTTTCTTGGTGTGTCTTGTTCAGCCATCGATCGTGAAAAATAAATAATTTTTTTTTATATAGGGGAAATAGAAGTTTTTACGTGAGGAAAGACACCATCTTGTGATGCAAAAGTAATTTCTATCGGAACAACTCGATTTTTGAGACTCGAGTAGTACTTGAATTGCGGACTTTTTCGGTATGTGTTGTTTGCTTGTTCAACTCCTGTAAGTTGTTTAGGGGTGCTTCTTTTTTTGTTTGAAAGGGTAACTATCCGAGTAAGTTCCTTAATTATTTAAATCGAATCCATCAAGTAGTTACGGCCCCAGATAGCCGGAAAACGTAGTTTTCGCGAATTAGCAACTTTTTACCTTCGATTGCTTCTAGAAAAATTGCTCGATTTTATTGTTTTTTTTTACTTAATTTTGTTTATGATTTATCTGCCCGTGAGGGCCCTAGCTTCACAATCTGTCAGAAAATCTAATACGGGGTGGAGAAAAAAAAATAAAATTAATACGAATTTTCAAATTTTTTGAGGTTTTTTGAGCACCAATACCAACTTCGTAGAGAAAAAAGTTAACATTCTTGAAATTAAAAGTCCTCAAGCGCTTTCGAACGATCCTAAAAAAATTTATTGATTATATATATTGATTGTAACAAATATAAATACTTTGTAGGCGTATTTCTGAAAGCGAATGTCTGAAATCACGTTTTTTGGAATATTTATAATAGTCGAAAAAACTATACGCGCCATGGAATTTTTTTCGTTGAAAAATTTGACTTGTGCAATAAATTTTCAAAAAATAGCTCGTATTTTAATACCAAATAATTTCATTATCAGGCTCTAACGTTTGGTATGTTTCGAACTTTTGTTCGGACTTTCTCATTTAGAGTGATTGTGCTTGAGAAAAGTATAACTCTATTATTTGTTGAAAAAATAATAAATAAAGAGTAGATTTGTGCAGTAACCAACCACGGTGAAATTGGCAGTTAGAGTTTTGAAAGTTATTGTCAATTCTGAGGTGGTATGGTTTCGAATTATTCACTTTATTGCTCAACAGAAATACTTTTTTGTTATGGTTGGTTAATAGTTGATCGCACGTTGGATACGTCCTGTATATTCCTGCCATGATTTTTTTTCTTTTTATTTTTCCGAACTACGGAAATCTGAGTATGAGGATTTTTAGCCTTTAGAGACCATCATTATTTTTTCAAGAAATTATGTGAAAACCTTCACACTAATTTCGTGTCGCGAATAGCGGAAAATTACCAAAATCGGGCAAGAAAATCGCTGATTGGAAAGAATTGTTTTTGCGAGTAATAAAGTAATAGCTCGTGATAGTTTATCTGGGGAAATTTAACGCACTTGACAAAAGACCCTCGAATTTCACTCTGTACGGTCGCTTGTGAAAGAAATTGTCAGTTTGGTGAGGCAAAGTCAGACGTACGAAAAAATCCTTGAACAAAAAAAAAACTCAGTTTTTTAGCAAAAGAAAAATTCAGCAGGAAAAATTGTGTGAATTAGTTGAAGAATCAACCCCCGGAGTACAGTATTTTTCTAGGACATCCCGTTTTCATGTTCGTAGACTAATGTGCCCATCAACGGCTTAAATTCCCAAAAATCGTACCCCAATTTAGTTAGATCGTGTTGATTGCCTCCCATACGATTCTAAACGGTAGGAAATTTCCGTAAATGTCACAGTTGACAACCTGTAGAACACAGCCCGCGCTTTTTCGATGCGGGATCCAGCCCGCACGTTCGCTTGTTAGGTCGCCGTGCTCCTCTGTCATTGTTCAAGTACACGACAGTCACGGCTGCTGAGTTTGTTATTTCAACTTTGTCGAAAAATTTACTCCGGTCTCGTAACCGGAAATGTTTCCACCGAGCGTATTTTCGATAAGGGAAGTCGCTCAAGTTGCGGATGACGTCAGTACCAAAGCTCAGTAAGGTGAAAACTAGGTTCCCCCAAATGGAAATAGCTGAAATTAAATGTTTTCAGTTATTATTATTTAAAGAAACGGGCTATGAGGATTGTAAGAGTGCAGGATTAGAATCAGTTCGCGTAAATTTCATATTCAGGAAAATCGCCCTTTTTTCGCATTGAACGTGACTTACAGGTCTCAATTTAATCTTGTTTTTCGACTGCACTGATCAAAAGCTGAGCTTTCGTACAAAAATTTTGGGCTTACATCAGGAGAGAAAACGCAACGGCACTGGTTCCGGAACGGAACTGGTTCCGGAACGGAACTGGTTCCGGAACGGAACTGGTTCCGGAACGAAACTGGTCCTGGAACTGGTTCTGGAACGGAACTGGTTCCGGAACTGGTTCCGGAACGGAACTGGTTCCGGAACGAAACTGGTTCCGGAACTAGTTCCGGAACGGAACTGGTTCCGGAACGGAACTGGTTCCGGAACTGGTTCCAGAACGGAACTGGAACGGAACTGGTTCCGGAACGGAACTGGTTCCGGAACTGGTTCCGGGATGGAACTGGTTCCGGAACGGAACTGGTTCCGGAACGGAACTGGTTCCGGAACGGAACTGGTTCCGGAACGTAACTGGTTCCGGAACGGAACTGGTTTCGGAACTGGTTCCGGAACTGGTTCCGGAACGGAACTGGTTCCGGAACTGGTTCCGGAACGGAACTGGTTCCGGAACTGGTTCCGGAACAGAACTGGTTCTGGAACTGGTTCCGGAACGGAACTGGTTCCAGAACTGGTTCTGGAACGGAACTGGTTCCGGAACGGAACTGGTTCCGGAACGGAACTGGTTCCGGAACGGAACTGGTTCCGGAACGGAACTGGTTCCGGAACGAAACTGGTTCCGGAACTGGTTCCGGAACGGAACTGGTTCCGGAACTGGTTCCAGAACGGAACTGGAACGGAACTGGTTCCGGAACGGAACTGGTTCCGGAACTGGTTCCGGAACAGAACTGGTTCCGGAACTGGTTCCGGAACGGAACTGGTTCCAGAACTGGTTCTGGAACGGAACTGGTTCCGGAACGGAACTGGTTCCGGAACGGAACTGGTTCCGGAACGGAACTGGTTCCGGAACGGAACTGGTTCCGGAACGGAACTGGTTCCGGAACGTAACTGGTTCCGGAACGAAACTGGTTCCGGAACTGGTTCCGGAACGGAACTGGTTCCGGAACGGAACTGGTTCCGGAACGGAACTGGTTCCGGAACGAAACTGGTTCCGGAACTGGTTCCGGAACGGAACTGGTTCCGGAACTGGTTCCAGAACGGAACTGGAACGGAACTGGTTCCGGAACGGAACTGGTTCCGGAACGGAACTGGTTCCGGAACGGAACTGGTTCCGGAACGGAACTGGTTCCGGAACTGGTTCCGGAACAGAACTGGTTCCGGAACTGGTTCCGGAACGGAACTGGTTCCGGAACTGGTTCTGGAACGGAACTGGTTCCGGAACGGAACTGGTTCCGGAACGGAACTGGTTCCGGAACGGAACCGGTTCCGGAACGGAACCGGTTCCGGAACGGAACCGGTTCCGGAACGGAACCGGTTCCGGAACGGAACTGGTTCCGGAACGGAACTGGTTCCGGAACTGGTTCCGGAACGGAACTGGAACGGAACTGGTTCCGGAACGGAACTGGTTTCGGAACTGGTTCCGGAACGGAACTGGTTCCGGAACTGGTTCCGGAACGGAACTGGTTCCGGAACGGAACTGGTTCCGGAACGGAACTGGTTCCGGAACGGAACTGGTTCCGGAACGGAACTGGTTCCGGAACGGAACTGGTTCCGGAACGGAACTGGTTCCGGAACGGAACTGGTTCCGGAACGGAACTGGTTCCGGAACGGAACTGGTTTCGGAACTGGTTCCGGAACTGGTTCCGGAACGGAACTGGTTCCGGAACGGAACTGGTTCCGGAACTGGTTCCGGAACGGAACTGGTTCCAGAACTGGTTCCGGAACGGAACTGGTTCCGGAACTGGTTCCGGAACTGGTTCCAGAACGGAACTGGAACGAAACTGGTTCCGGAACGGAACTGGTTCCGGAACGGAACTGGTTCCGGAACGGAACTGGTTTCGGAACTGGTTCCGGAACTGGTTCCGGAACGGAACTGGTTCCGGAACTGGTTCCAGAACTGGTTCTGGAACGGAACTGGTTCCGGAACGGAACTGGTTCCGGAACGGAACTGGTTCCGGAACGGAACTGGTTCCGGAACGGAACTGGTTCCGGAACTGGTTCCGGAACGGAACTGGTTCCGGAACGGAACTGGTTCCGGAACGGAACTGGTTCCGGAACTGGTTCCGGAACGGATCTGGTTCCGGAACTGGTTCCGGAACGGAACTGGTTCCGGAACGGAACTGGTTCCAGAACGGAACTGGTTCCGGAACGGAACTGGTTCCGGAACGGAACTGGTTCCGGAACGGAACTGGTTCCGGAACGGAACTGGTTCCGGAACGGAACTGGTTCCGGAACTGGTTCCGGAACGGATCTGGTTCCGGAACTGGTTCCGGAACGGAACTGGTTCCGGAACTGGTTCCGGAACGGAACTGGTTCCGGAACGGAACTGGTTCCGGAACGGAACTGGTTCCGGAACTGGTTCCGGAACGGAACTGGTTCCGGAACGGAACTGGTTCCGGAACGGAACTGGTTCCGGAACTGGTTCCGGAACGGAACTGGTTCCGGAACTGGTTCCGGAACGGAACTGGTTCCGGAACTGGTTCCGGAACGGAACTGGTTCCGGAACTGGTTCCGGAACGGAACTGGTTCCGGAACTGGTTCCGGAACGGAACTGGTTCCGGAACGGAACTGGTTCCGGAACGGAACTGGTTCCGGAACTGGTTCCGGGACGGAACTGGTTCCGGAACGGAACTGGTTCCGGAACTGGTTCCGGAACGGAACTGGTTCCGGAACTGGTTCCGGAACGGAACTGGTTCCGGAACTGGTTCCGGAACGGAACTGGTTCCGGAACGGAACTGGTTCCGGAACGGAACTGGTTCCGGAACTGGTTCCGGGACGGAACTGGTTCCGGAACGGAACTGGTTCCGGAACTGGTTCCGGAACGGAACTGGTTCCGGAACGGAACTGGTTCCGGAACTGGTTCCGGAACGGAACTGGTTCCGGAACTGGTTCCGGAACTGGTTCCGGAACGGAACTGGTTCCGGAACTGTTTCCGGAACGGAACTGGTTCCGGAACGGAACTGGTTCCGGAACTGGTTCCGGAACGGAACTGGTTCCGGAACTGGTTCCGGAACTGGTTCCGGAACGGAACTGGTTCCGGAACTGTTTCCGGAACGGAACTGGTTCCGGAACTGGTTCCGGAACGGAACTGGTTCCGGAACGGAACTGGTTCCGGAACTGGTTCGGGAACTGGTTCCGGAACTGGTTCGGGAACCAGTTCCGTTCCGGAACCAGTTCCGTTCTGGAACCAGTTCCGTTCCGGAACCGGATTTCTCATCTTGCTAATGCAAAATCAATGTTTTATTAACAATGAGAAAATGAGTTTGATAAACGACTGCTGTACAAATCGGAAAATCTCTCGTTATTTCCATGTTCACGTGGTAAATGGAAGTGTTGTGATCATCTGAAAAATCGAATTCGGAAGGGAAGAAATTTTAATAGCGCTATACTAAGAAAAACTTTCTGCACTAGGTAGTGTCCGCGTTTTTTGTTTTTTTTTTTTTTCGTTTTTTGGTTTATTATTCCATAATAAACCATTGTAATCGCCCAAGAAAAAAAATTTTATGACCCCCCCTCAAAATTTGATGTTTTACGTTTCAAGGCATGTAGAATCCGAATATCCAATAAAAAAATTTCTGTCTGTCCGCCGTACGCCGTACGCCGTACGCCGTACGCCGTACGCCGTACGCCGTACGCCGTCAACACTTTTCCGGCCAAACCATAATAGCTAAATTCTTGAAATTTTCACCAAAAATCAATCTCGGTCCTACGACGGCCCAATTTTCGAACCAACTTGCTAGCTCAATTTTAAGGGTGTTTTTGGGGGGTTTTGAGGGGGAGAAAATTCATATTTTCCAAGGTTTTTCAGAAAAATGTGTACGTGGTATGAAATTCTATAGATTTTTGGACGCTGAATCGAATGAGACCATCGCCGGGTCGGTAGCTTTATTGGTTCTCGAGTTATCGCAGCTTTTGTGCCGAATTTGGGAGATTTTCAGAAATTTGACATGAGGGTATAACTCGAGAGTTCTTGGAGCTATAAAAATCGTTCTATACTCATTGGAATGGTCGTCAAACGCTCTCTCCAGCTGTACCGTTAGGCAAAAAATTTAGTTTTTAATTAGGAAATTAAGAAAAATAAAATTGAATAAAATTACAATAGTTGCTACGGAGTTTTCCCCTATAGTTACCATCTGTTTTTCGGTGGGAACGTTCACAAATTTTCGGAATATTTAAAATGACAAATGGATGGTCTTCTTAAATCAATATTGAAGCGAAATAATAATAAACCACTGTACAATCATTTGCAGCGTTTTTTTACAGAAAAGATACTAGATTTTAACTGGAATATTACTTTAACCTACAAATGATACAAATTTTTTTAACGGAAAAGAAGAAAAAATATTTTTTACTCATAATTTTTACACGCCAGTCCTTGAATGTTTATAAAATGGGGAAAAATCGACAAAATAAATTGCGTGTCGCAGTTCTGCCGTTTTTACAAGGTTCATTATGAATGATCAGTTTCGAAACTCAAGCGTGCCCATGAATACCTGCCGAACGGTTGTCTCTTCGAATATATCTCACTTCACTTCGACCTTCAGCAGGTTCTGACGTAACGGAATTGGTAATTCAAACGTGATACACCTGAAGAAACACTAAACGCTACGCGAATTTCACTTGCACGCGTTTGCAGTTTTTGAAAAAGTAGGCGGAGAAATATCGACGAGACTATAACCAGCAAATTATCCGTCCACCTATATGGGAAACTCGTGAATTTATGAGACTGCTGATTTTGATGATAACAATGGTAGGTAAGAAAAAAAAATGGTGCGCATAGGTCACGCAGTATTTAATGTTTGAGTTGGCAGACGGCTAAACCTATTACAAAATCGAGAAAATTGCTCATAGGCCGCATCGTTAATACAATATAATGTTGTAATAGAAAAATCTACCTAGGAGACCCAAAAACCGAAAATACACTGATTAGGTTAATATCGCGGAGTTATGGTGTGTGAGCCTTACAATACAGTAAACTTTCAGTGAAATCGGTCATCTTTAAAACAAGGAGACCCAAACATTTTCGTACCGCAACCGTTCATAAAAAAATCCGTTCGGAATTATTATATGTTAATTATATCCGATAAAGGATAATTTTGCACATTCATAGAGAGAAATTTTTCTGAAAATTTCTTTGAGCTCCATTCATTTACGGAGATCTATTTTTGTCACTTTTTGACCACGGATAGTCATCGCGTCAAAAGGTGTTTTTGAGACTAGTACTAACAAAAATGTCTTCCGAATTCGACTTTTCGGAAGAGTTTCTTACGTAAACATGGAAGTAAAAATTATTTCGGATGAAAAGTACAACTAGAATTGTAAACAAATTATGTTACGTTACCAATTAATCGCTGACAATGATGATAATGCTCAATTCAGACCACTTTGTGGTTTTATAATGGCTTTAGATAATTTGTGGCTACACCCAATTAACCTTGAAGGCTTGGGACCATCCGAACACTATGATTTTTTGACTAAGTGCCCTCGAGTTTGTCATAGGCTTATCTTATATAATTTTTAGATAATCTAGCTAGGCATATCGTCTGTATTTTTATAATATTTCGAATCTCATTTTTCGTTCACGCGTAGAACTACAAATTTCGTAGTTTTAATTTCCTACTAAAGAAAAATTTTTTCATCTCCTTGTCCGAGTTGTAATAGAGATTGGTTCATGGTGAGGGGATAGGAAATCCGTCAAATTTGAAAGCGACATCTACGAATAAACGATTCGAGAGGAAATTTCATTGCATTCTTCCGTCTGGAAAATTTCAATTGAATTGGATTCCCAATTGAAAATATACATCGAGGCGGAGCTTATGCATAGTGTAAATATTCATATGCAAACGAGGGCGAGTTGTATACGCTATATTATCCGCTCGCCCATAAAGGATATTTTTAGCTCGATCGCGAGTGAAGCAGCCTCATTCATAAACTATATTACGGGTTCCGCCAAATCCGCCCACAATGCTGTACTCCCTTCAATCAGAATTCTCTACAAGTTTAGAACAATGCTTCTCAAATGGCTTTAGATATAATACACGCAGCAATAATAATTTTTTCCGCCAGAAAAAGCTGGCTGAAATTTCTGTTTATATTTTATAGTAGCTCTTTACAGACTAATTTTCAATGAGAATATAAAAAAATGTTCTCTCTGTGAACTTGAAAAATTAGCTGTGGTCGGATCCCGTATAACGCACAGTACTTCCGAGATATAAACGTCAATGTTTTTCCTATTTTTATTTTTCTGGCAACGATTTTTTTCGGCAAAGTTTTGCACCTTTGTTGAGTTTCGTGAACGTTTCGCATATCGTCGTCTGTCAAGTCATCGTAAAAAATCGCATAAGCGACTCTCATTTATAGTTGAGTTTGCGGCATTTGACATGAGTAAATTCTTCGTCCGGAAACTTCCAAGCTTCAAGCGTTTCTAATCATCGACGTTACAGCCACAATTCATTCTCCAATGTCATCGTCAAGGGCTCTTCGAACAATCGAGAACTTTGCTTCGTTAATTTAATAGAGGGGTTAAAAAAAATATGTAGTATATATAACAGTGTTTGATTTTTTAAAAAAATATTTTTTTTAAATTTTATTATTATTATTATTTTTATTTATTATTATTTTTTTTTTTTTTTTGTATGCTTGGCTTTAGGATTTCTACGGGATTTCACTCGCTGAAAGTAGGTACATTCGAAGACGGTTTGATCGCGAGCGTGGGTAAAGTAGTTCACGAACTGATAGTTCATGAACCGCGGTAATTTATTTTTAGAATAATTATACTTCTTACACAATTAATAGTATATATTTTCTTTTAAAATTAAAAATATGGTGAAATCGGAAAAAGTTATTCAGTTAGTTACTTAGTTATTTAGATCTTAAATGAAAATTAGGCAGACTAATAGGGAGTTTTTTCATTTACCGGCGTTCTTCCATGCTGGCCGTGGGAAGTATTGGTTACCGAGGAAAATCATACGTCTCTAATAGAGACTACAATCCATATGACGGTAACCATTGGTTGCGTATGATTTTTCTAAGTAACCAATACTCCAATTAATTTCGAATGGAAAAAGTTCCAGGTCCCTTAAATAAAATATAAACAGAAATAAATATGGAAAGCTATTCGTTCCAGACAAATTTCATGAAGAATGAAAAATTTCTAGCTAGGAGAGCCCAAAAATAGAAAAACGAACCAATGAGGTTAATAATGCGAATGTGCAGGATGTGAGCCCAACATAACGATAAAAGCCAAATTTTCTAAAATGGTATAATTTCTATGAACCTCCAGCGTCGAAGATATTGCTTTTTTCACGGCCTGTAAAAATCTAAATGCTGAATTAACCGCATAAGGCGGAAGTACGGTGTGTGATCCAATGGATACATAACAAGGTTTGTGAAATGGTTTCATTTTTAAAGCAAGTAGGCCCAAATATACAACAGTGCACAAATAAAATAACTGAAAATGCGAATATTGAGGAAGTACGGTGTGTGACACCAATAATAAAAATCAAACGACATCCAACTGTATCTAGGAAATACTGTGCGTTATCGATACGATAAAAAATATTTTCGCTCGTTGCCTAGGTGAGAATTTCCGGCGAATTCCATTCTCTGTATTAATTTTTCACTGAGATATGACGACTTTTCTCATTTTTTGACCACATAAATTTCAGAAAGGGTCCAAATACGGGGGGTTAAATTCTGCGAGTTTTTCCACGAATTTATAGTGATGTCTAGTTGGTTTTAAATATCTCAGAAAATAAACCGATTAAATAAGAATTGATTCCGAAAGAAATCTGCCGATCGCTTTCAATTTCATCGCGACTGAGTATTTTTTCTCGAGTGGTACAGTTCTGTTGTTTCGCTTCTGCGAAAGATTCTAGCTACGCGCGTTCGATTTTAAGGCGAAACCCTTCTTCAATATCATTAACTCCCTTTTACGCTGCCTTCGGCTGGATAGTCTTGTGGAAGGAGAGGCAGAGATGTTCGGCTGCTGACGCTGCTTGTCTCGGGGTTGGGGAAGTAATTTCACAAATGATCGAACACATGGGAACCCGCTCATGTTTCAAACATGAACAGCCAACGCGGCTATCTTTACCAACAACGCGGTTTTATGAAATCGCCGAATTCGGAACGTAGTTTTTTCCTTCCCATTTCGCAGGTTATCCAAGATTGATGGATAATTGATAATGGAGAGTTGAAAAATATTTTCAAAACGTTTTCAAGTTTGTTCAGATTTATTGTGCAAAAATACAATACGAACTGTTCTGTTTTCGTGACTTGAATCTATTTAATTCACGAATTTCAATCCCACTTTATTATTTTCGCTTGTAATTCATACGTCTAAAAAATATTCACCGCGATCCAAACAAAATAATTGTTGACCCATTTTCAAAAATTATGTAATTAGGTTATACAAATAATTTTCAACGTCGGAACTCTTCCTCGGCGTAATCAACATTTAACGAAATTCCGCGTTGCAATTGATCCAAGCCATCGTTAGCTCAGTCAAGTATGAGATCGTTAGACTGAAGAAGTCCGGCATAATTTGCTCTTCCTTTTCTAGCTTGATGTATATAAATGGGTTTGTGAGACAGACTCCTTAGATTTATTATCCGTCGCTGTCTTTAATGAGGGCGAGCACAAAATGTCGCAGTTTACGAACGGAAACAACAGGTCATCCTGTTTTCATCGGGTTCGTTGGAACAATTTTAATAGTTTCGAAAAATGGGAAAATTCCCAAACAATAAACAAAAACAACATAAATAAACCAAGATAAAAACAAAATAAAACACATAAATACACTTAATCAAAATTAACTTACTGAGAAAAAAAATATGAAAATTACACAAACAAAATTCTGGCGATTGAACATTCAAGTACAAATAAACATTGCACACATAAAAAGAAACAATCACAAAAAATTGAATTTTTGAGCAACTGTTTTTAGGAACTATTAAAATCAGAACGAATGAAGAACAAAATTTAAACAGTCACAAGGAAAGTACCAAAATTGCGAGTTTCTATTGAATCTCTTAAAAACTTGTGTACGCAAAAAATGAATTTTTTTTCTCAGTATTATAGCACTGCCGAAAATTGAGACGATGACCTTTTTATTTCCAAACCCAAGTCACTAAAGTTTTGAAAATTGTACCAATTTTTTAATGCTGGTAAAAATTTCCTATCGATAAATTAGGAAAAGATTGTCTAGCCTACTTTCATCGGCTTGAGCCCTCCCTAAAAATACTTCAAGGGGCGACCCCGCCTGTTATTAGGCTGTCAGATGTCCAAATATAAAGACCCCAGATCCCGGCTTGTAGAACTGGGACCGCGTCGTGTTTTAGCGGCAGCAGCAAAGCCTTCTGTCGTTGTTACGAAGTTTTGATTTTAATTTCCGCGTATGTTCGAGAGATGATATTTCACGCAATGATTTTTTAAATTGAGTCGTTTCATTAATGTCGTTCAATCGGTTTAATAGATTAATATACTTCAAATATTGATATTTTAAATAGGTTAAATTATTTTTTCAAGGAGGTTGAAAAGTAGGGATTACGAAGCATATAGCCAAAAATAGGCTGGGCGTTGTAGTGTTTTTGTGAAAATTTCGATTATTTGATTTGACCTTCGCTAATGTGGAATTTCGCCCAGAATTGAGTTACTCATAGAAGCGAACAATGGAGTTAGAAAGCGGGACGTGGATTACTAGGATAGTAAAAAATTACTTCGACTTTTTCCTTTTGGTTTTACTTTACATATTTTTAAAATTTTACTTTTTTTCATTTATTCTATTTATATTTTATTTATACTTTTATATTTATTTATGAAACAGGGAAAACAGAAAGCATCTCACAATCCAATATCCATTCATAGTTATCAAATTTGATATTAATTAATTATTAATTAATATTAATTATATTATATTATACGTAATATAATAAATAATTATATAATATAATATAATAATAATATATAATAATAATAATAATAATAATAATAATAATAATAATAATAATAATAATAATATAATATAATATATAATTATATATAATATTAATATTAATTATCAATTAATAATAATTAATTATTATTAATTAAAATTAATTAAAATTGATAATTAAAAATTATATTAAATTGGATATTGAATTGATTATCAGAAGTCTGAGTTTTTCCAATCACGCGTCATTCAACAATTTCACTGTAAACGGATCGTCCAGTCTGCAATGCCAAAACGGTTTGGATCTGTCCTATATCGCACGGTTTTCCAAATACGCACCGCTGTTTACGCCGAGGCTTTACCTCCCTTTTGTAACGATGTTGTCACCGAGTTACTCGAGACCGGTCGTTAAAATAGTCTGCCGATAGGAATTCGAGAAAACAACCGTTCCACTTTGTTTATTTCAGTTATACTTTTGTACTGCGTTGTTTTTGAAATAATTTTGGTGGAGCGTACAAATTCGCTTGGACGTTGAATTGTGAGATATAATTCTGAGTCAGTAGAGAGCCTTCGAGAGTCTGAAACATTAAACGGCGTTTTGAAATAAACGCAAAAAAAACGCGAATTTTGGCACATTTTTTAGATTCTATATGAAATTAATATTTTTCGTCATAATACAGAATTTTCGTTGAGTTCTCAAGATTTAAAGTTTGAAAATGGATCATTATCGTAGATGTAGTGCATTTATTGCGACAACCGAGCGGATTATTCTTAACTCTCCGCTTCTTTACTGCATTTCAACGGTTGCTACTCGTTTAACTGACAATTTGAACGGCCGTTTAACGCTCATGGACCGACTCGCGCGCTGTAAACTGCAAGTATATTAGGCCTGTTGTTGCTCAACTTCATCATTATGGCTATTCGGACATTTATGCGATTTAAAGCGCGAGAACTCAGCGCGAGCGTATTTTTAATATTGGCAGCAGTTCAATCGAATTCGTTCGAATGTAAAATGCTTTATGAGCGGTCGATCAACGTTTTGATCGACTAGAGATGATGATTTAAGAATAGCTAAAAAGATTACAATTAAAATCTTATAAAATCGATTACTACTATTAAAATATAGCAAAAAATATCAGCGAAAATGGTAAAATATGACCAAATATAATAATTAAATTACTCGAAGATTTGAATTACTTGAAGAGTACGAGCAGATTACTGAAAAGATTAACAAAATACGACTACAATTATGACTAAAACGCTAACATCAAATTAATAAAAATATGACAGGAAAAACTGGAAAGATGCATATAAGATGCTTCCATTTACTATGTAAACATGAGTAAAAAAGGACTAAAAATGACCGAAATCAGACCAAAATAATATGAATAATAGGATGACAGAAAATAACTAAATAGAACAATAAATAAAAATTAACCAAATATATTATTAAAAAGTGACAAAAATATGGGTAAAATATCTCTGAAAAATAACCAATTGATGATAACAGAAAAATGGCCTAAAAGCCTATTAACGAACGTTGTAAGAAACGACTTCCTCCAAAAAAGGACTAATTCGAGAGAGACCTGCAAGTAACCGGAATATCCTTGTAAAACGTTTCTTTTTTAATATTTTCACACTTAATTTTAGTCATCTTAAAAGTAATTTCCACAAAACACTTGTCCAATCTTTTTTTTCCATTGATGGAAGCAATTTTTAATTCACTTATCGGAATCGCTTTTAGGCCTTCCCGCGATTTTCTCTTCACCTCCTTCACAGTGGTAAAACGCTTCCCTTTCATGTCCCTTTTGAGTCAGGGAACATAAAAATGGCTAAAATATCACTTGAATGATTAACGAAAAAAGGACTAATAAATAGCAAATAATATTCCTAAAAAATTACTAAAAGATGAATGGTCAAAGCGGTATTATCAAAAACCAATTTTTGTCCAGTACTTTATCTCATAATTACATTGATTATTGATAATTACTCGGCGTTAGAATTTTCGGATATAATTTTTTGGCAATTGCATTATTTGAATCGAATTCGTATCGGCCTTGAACGAGGCTTGGATCTAGGCAAGATCGCGGTAAGAGATGCGACTATATTCCGTGATCCGCTTCTCTAATGATGACGAATAAAAGGAATATTAAACCCCTGCCTCCCACACCGGCTGAATCTAGATATAGTCCAGGATGCTCCAATAACAGCTATGATTGGCTCCTTTCCGGCACTGCCGGTGAATTGTGGTCGACTAGGCTCCAATTAATGGCATCTTTAAGGACAGAGGGTGCTCAACGGTCCCAGCTTTTCATTCTGCCCACGGACTATGCTAAGTTAAATCCATCGATTATATCATCATATTGATAACGTATATAGTGTATTTTTGGCTCTTCTGCGAACGCCCGAAATAATATCGAAATGTTACGGCAGATAAACGGATAATTTTATCAATGTCAAAAACAAATTGGTACAAGTCGAAAAGAAAAATATAACCGTCCTACGCATTTACCTTTTTTTGCATTTCGCAAAGCACTTAAGCTAATTGGGCACCTTCAAAGCAGCCGGTTTATTTCCATAGCCCCTGAAGACCTTTGATCTGATCCACTCTAGAGCCGTAGCGAATCTCCTGTTTTGTCTCGCCTTCTATACCTACGAGTGAAAATGCGTCGAAAAAAGGAGTTAGAATAAATCGCTATTATTCTGACTCACAAACACCAAAAGATGAAAGTGCATCGGAAAGAGTGAAAAAGAATATTCATCGCGACTTTGTTGATTGATGAAATTCTTGTAAAATCTTTTCTTTTCATGAGGCCTCACTTGGCGCCTCACTTAGTTCGCAATTTCTTGGCAAGCCGAGCTGATAATTTAAGCTGATAATTCGAGCTATATTGGGCGTTTATATTTACTACCTATCTGAGCCACCGCTCGCGAAAAACACGAGTTTGCTGAGATGAAAAAGTGAGGGAATCGTAAGAATCAATGTTTCTTTTCCACTGTACTTATCGATGAAATAATTTTTTTGTAACTCTCATAAAATACTATAATTCATAGAATAATCACCGGAGTTTAAACACTCGTTCGGTTCTGTTCGAAAGATGCTCAATTTTTCTTGGTATTGCTTTTGCCATTATTGTACACAAATGTAATTTTACATTAAAAAAAAATAAATTAATTAATAAATAAATAAAAAAAATAATTAAAAAAAAATTAAAAAAAAAGAAAATAAAATAAAGAGGCTGAGCGCTCCTTGCGTTCCTCGGCTTCGCCTCTCCTGCCGAGCCTTTCCTTAGTCGGGGCTGTTGTCACTACTATATATGGTTTTTACCCTCTGTGTGAAGGAGCTGTAATCTATAGTGAATATAGTAGCTACTATAAATGGTTAGGTAGGGGTTTTCACGTTGGTGGTGGGTATTGCATTGTAGTATCATAAAGTATTGGGTTTTTCAACTTGTGCAAAGTTTTAGCCGAAGTAGACGTTTCAACATTCAAGTTTTCCAAGATTTATAACTTGCACAGTGGATAACTCGAACAAAAAGTCGTCAATTCATATGTTTGAATACACCAAAAGATGGGTAATTTAACTGTCCACATCTTCCTAATGTAATGTACCTATCCATTTTTCAACCGTTTTTGCGTTATTCAACAATTTAAGTAGACTATACACGAAAAAATGACATTTTTCAACTTTAAACGTTATTTTCATCTATTCAGTGCAAAAGAAACAAAGAATGAACCATATATTATTGATATACACATCATCAACTATCATTATGCTGAATTTGAGCGAAATCTATTTCAAAAAAGTTTTCGCGAAAAATCCTAGGGGTACCCCTGCGATTTTTTTCAACCGATCAGTTAACGATTTTTTACTCGTCTCTCAATACAGATAAAAATCTGAAATTTTCAGGAAAGTTGTGTCTTACCAAGATGTATTTTTGTGATTTTTTTTAATTCTCGGAAAAATCTGCAAGTGGTCCAAAAAAATCGGTTTTTGAAAGCTCAAAAATTGAACTTTAACCGTGCTTTTCGGGGTCAAAATAAATGCGAATCAATTGTTTTATTATGCAGGAGTCTTCATTTGAACGCCTTACACACGTACATAGCAAAAAATTTGACGAAAAAAATTTAAACAGAGCCAGAGAAATTATTTTCCGTAAATCGGGTCTTTCGCCGGCCGAAATTCCGAGCTTCGATAAGGGTGAACAATTAAAAGTTCGTTTTCAAGCGAATTTGAAAGCTATTCTTATAGGAAATTGAACGCTGAATCCGAATTTGACGTCAAAACAACGGAAATTTGACGACAACTTTTAGTTTTTCATATTTTTAGTATTACACTACTCGTATGTTTTCAACTTTGACAATTCCTTGCAAATCCTACACACGTAGATAACCTAAAATTTGGTGAAAAAAATTTAAACAGCGCCATAGAAATTATTTTCCGTGAATCGAGTTTTTCGCCGGCAGAAATTTCGAGCTCCGCTGGCATCGGCAAGGGCGGAAAATTAAACTTTTGTTTTTAAGCGATTTTGAAACCTATTCTTATAGGAAATTCAACGCTGAATCCGAATCTGACGTCAAAAGAACGGACATTTGACGACAACTATAACTATAAGTGTTTTTCAGTTGTAGTACCACACCGTTTTTATGTTTTTCAACTTTGAAAATTCATTGCACTTACAGGAATGTTCATTAAAATGTTATTACTCGTTCTTATTGTGAATTAGGCGTAGAATTAGAATTCAAAGTGAAAAATTGGAAAGAACTCAAAGTTCAAGTCCTTCAATCAAATTTTTTGATTTTCGTACTTTCGAGATTTGAATTCGCATTTTTTT
This sequence comes from Tupiocoris notatus, assembly GCA_037159825.1. Taxonomy (NCBI): domain Eukaryota; kingdom Metazoa; phylum Arthropoda; class Insecta; order Hemiptera; family Miridae; genus Tupiocoris; species Tupiocoris notatus. The sequence goes on along the minus strand of JASJUZ010000403.1, from coordinate 141,196 downwards.
TGCCTCATTCGCGAATTTTGAAAACATTGTTTTTGTGGAAAAATTTTGGGAAAATAATAGGCTAAAATTCCCAAAAAACGGGGTCATAAAATTTTGAAGTGAAGTAAAACTAAAATGAAGGCCTAATAAAAAGAAAAAGTTTTTCCACTCGATGAGTTGGTCTCTATTTTACGAATAATTATACGATCAAAATTTTTTTACCCAGTTTCTCAAACAATCGTATACCCACGGTTATTCGAATTTCACTTCAAGCCGCTCTAGCTCCGATAAAAATCAACGAACGAACAAATTCCTGTACTTTTTCGTTTGAATAATTTATTCATCTACTGATATCTGTGGTAACATTTCAAATCGTTAAGGAAATTTTTCGTGTGCATCGCAAAAAACTGCGAGAAAACGTGGTTCCGAAGCCTACCTCAAGAAAAATTGCAGTTCCAAATCGAAAATCGTCTATTTTTCGCCGTATCATTTTCAACCATATTTACGAATTTGTTACAAAATTAATTTTATCTTTCAATACGTTCCGTCGGTTCGTCGAGAGCGTTTTTGTATAGGATTTTTCAAGATCCGACTTTGGATCGCTACAGCTCCGCGGAGATGCGTAATCGTACCGATCCAAAAGACGAAAATATTCAAAATTTAACTGGCTACAACTTTTTAATGCGTTTAGTATATGCGAAACTCGCTCGTTCGTCGGTTAGAGCGCCGTAAACACAAAATCCTAAAAAACGACTTTTCCAAAAAAAAAAAAAAAACGGCGTTTTTCGATACATGTCGAATTTGTTTAAAAATTTCAAGGTCAAAAATAGAAAATTGGCTGTTTTTTTTCACCCGATGGTCTCAAATTTTAAACAAACCCTATTTTTTCATACAAATCCCACCGGCCACTTTCTCAATCAATCGTAAATTCTCCTCCTTTTCGTTACAATATTTTATTTATTTATATAGATGATAATCTCTCTGTCCTCGGGCCCTGGCAGTCCTATTGAATCAATGGTTCGCGTACCGTTGGCCGACAGGTGGTTCGTAAAGGAAAAGGCCAGGGGATGTGGGATGACAACTGGAAGTACGACAAAACCGGTTGTTCGCACGAGAAGAGCCATAGATAGCTAGTGGCTGACTGAATTCGCTGGAAAGTCTACCGGAGTTACGTGTTAATTAGAGCTGAGCTGAGTTCTTGCGGCATGAAACGATCTCAAAATGCTCATGCTATTCTCTTCTGATCGCGATAGAATGAAGCGCTACACGTATACTCACGCGACTGAACATTTATATAGACGCGGATTAAAATACAGGTAATACCCGGACGCGCACTTTCATTAGAGATGAAAAGCGCCAATGAAATTAATTCAAAATCTTGGATTTCCACTCGATCATCTTCAAAGTTTAAGCATGACAGCGCGCCATGCCGAACGAGTGGTTAATTTTGCTATTAAATTATGCCAAATCCAGGCAAAATCCTCTCATCTGGACTTAGTTCAACCAGTTTTCCTTTCACACTCTATCCCTTCCCGTATCCTCTCAATTTTCCCTCGCGTACAGCTCACCACGAATTACCAAACGAAAAGTCACAGGATCAAAACGGTGCTTGGTTCGGTTCTTCCTTCTTCGGCATGTTCTCAAAAATTTTACCCTTCACTCCGCAAATCTACACTCAGCAAACGGATTTCTGTTCCTAAAGGTGAAGAATCTTCCGAAGAGTGAAATGACGAATGTGAATGTGGAGTGTTCTACTTTTTTCCTAAAGGCCTTTCATACAGTGAAAACATCGTAATTGTTGACGTAATTTTGAAAAAGTCCCAAATGACTGCGGGATCATTCGATACTTTTCGAACAGTATTTCTTTTTTTAATTTATTCACTCCTTTCAATATATTTCGGTTTCATCAATGGAAATTGGGAGCTTAATCTTTCGATAGGAGCTAATGTAAAATCACTTTATTCGTTCAAAATAGTGTCAAAAAGAGGTCAAACATGACCTGGGGGAGCTTCCATGGATTCGACCGCAAGATGAGGCAGGCCCATCGTTCTTATCAACAGATTTGAGGTCATCAAAAATTATTGTTATTTCAATAAAAAAAAAAAAAAAAAAAAAAAAGTCTATATCTTCTTCTCTCTGGATTTTCATCACATCTGAAGTGACGTCTTCAGCCTATTTGTCAGCTTCCTTCTCAACACCTCCTTTCCCTTCCCTCAGCCGAAAATTCCATCAGTCCTTCACAACTTCTCATTTATTTAGATTAAAAAATATAAAAAATGAGAGATATCAAGAAACCAATAACGACCACTTTTTCTATAAAACTATTATATTATTGCTCAAGATTAAAAGATAATTCAATAAGTAATTCAATATTTATGAAGAAAAAGTGGCTGTGAGATATTGGTTTTCGTCTAACTCGTCCCGATAAATGTACCAAAAATGAAGATCCTGTGCATGAAAAAACGAAAAAAAAATTGTTATTGTTGTCAAAGAACTCAATTTCATAATCCCGTGCCTGTAATTACATGAATATCTCCTTCGAATTAATTATTTTCCGTTACATTTTTCAACCGTCAACTTCGGAAATATTTTCGATACGACTATTCATCATGCGAATTTTCACGTAGTATTTTGCTGTAAAAACCTCGTCTGTTGAGTTTTAAATGTTGAAATAACTCTTCATTTCGAGTAGAAAACAGAATGAGAGAGAAGACCTTTTAAGAACAAGAATTGCTCCAGCTCTTCATATTTCCTAAATGAAGCGCTGCCAAGTGCTGAGTGAAATGTCTACAGGAACGGGCACCAGGTCAGCCCGTGCTTACGATTCATCGCCCTGGAGACTTTTATAGCCGTTATTAAACGTCATAATAAAAATATAAGCTCTGCGTGGGTAAATTGATTACTTGTGTCGACCGCTACCTTTTATTTCCCTTCAAAGAAAGCGACTCTATAGTTTTCTAGACGTATATAATGAAAGGGGGGCACATTTAAAAATGCCTGGGCGTCAGTTCGTTTCTTCGACGGATAATTCGTGAAGACAGCTAACATCGCACAATGAAGCAATCACTGTTTTATGTGTGCGTGCGTCTACGTAAATGAATGGGAAGAGTTCAGCGTTGACACTTGAATGGGCTTCAGCGGAGGCGCAAGTCCTCTCAGACAACTTATAAAGTAGTCAGACTCGCTAGAATTTTATCACCCACACACGATGAGCAGAATGTTCTCTATAAAATTCGTAAATTTCATACGCGAAATTATTTCCATAATAATCGAGTATTCAAATGATTGATTATCGGGTAATCTCGAGCGGGAAAATATTATTTTATCAAGGCAATGAAATAGAAATACAAAAATGTAATAAAAAAACAACGCGCAAAACGCATATGTCCACTTGAGTCGCCTCCTTGAAATCGTTGGAAAATGAAAATACTAATCATTAAGGTAATGAAAAAAAATCTGCTCAACGATAAAATTTTAGGTAGAAGGAAGACTTATAAGACGACTCATTCTCTGTAATTCGTTCAACTAGCCCACCACTTTCGCCCTTTCCTGTATCTCCACTGCATATGGTCGCCATATTGTCTCTAACCAACAATATATTATTTAATTAGCCACTATACGTTGATACGCTAGCAAAGTAATGGCATAATATGAAAAAATCTTGCCCAAAAAATCTACCGTGTTTTATCTATCCTCAGAAGCTTACAGCCGACCGTTGCTTTCGGAGTTTAATCAATGGTCGCCAGTTGAGGACGAGGATTTCCTCGGCTTTTGTCGAAGGTTGATGTTCGGGGTCTAAAGAAGGCCGAGGATGGCGAGTGGGAATGTAATTATGTTCTGGGGGAAAGCAGCTCTTTTGCCCACCCCCTTGGTACACACATACACATAGATACGTGACCATAGGATTCATTTCATTCTCTCGCGAAGAAAGGAGAGAAAAGACCCAACAGCTAGCATTTTTTTCCTCTCGGTAGGCGTATAAGGACAACTTCTCGTACTTTTTCAAACGGCAGAATTTCACATTATGCGAGCAAATTGGTTTCAACAATAAAATTACAACCAATTGGTTACAATTGTAGTAATGAAGTGAAAAATTTGCCATGAATTTATAATCGAGTGCGAATAATAAACGTTTCATTTATTTAATTCTCGCCTTCCATTGTAAACCAATGAAAGAGTGAAAAAAATCGAATTATTAGAGTCACAGAATAAATAAATGGATAATTTTTTGTAATACCAACTGATAGCATATCTTACCTTTAGACTACAGTTGATGTTAACCTATCTAGGTTACAATCTGGAGAAATTTTGAATAAAAAAAATCAGTTTGCGTTAAGAATTCAACTGAGGAAAGTTCTTTCTAAGAGATATATTAGATAGGAAAAGGGCCTCAAGCTTGCAGGAAAATTGGAACTACAGTCCAAAATCAGGACAACAAAACTAGAAACAACAACAGTAAACAAGAACTACAAAATACACAAAGGTCTACAAATGTAGAAACTAGAACTGAAAAGTTACAAATTAACAACAACTACTACGAGAATTAGAAATCAGATAAGAATTAGAGTCAGAAATTAGAACTGGAACTTAAATAAAAATTGGAACTACGAAAAGTAGAAAATTAAAAATTATTAGTACAAAAATTAAAACTAGAACTACGAAAAATCGACAAAAAAACTACATAAACTACAAATAAAAGAATCCATAAAGAACCAGAAACAGAGCTGCAAAATTAGAACAACCGATTCTCGTTTCATTCGAAATTACTCGTTCTGATGTATTTTACGTCGTTGCTTTTTTCAACAAGGGTCGGCCAATGGAAAGGTCGCAAGGTGAACTGCTGGGTCGACTTGGACAAGTCTACAGAATGGTAACGATTGTTCAACGCAGCCTTCGGGTGTGTTTATGCCTCGCAAAACGCGGTTTATTACAATCCAAGCAAACAGACGCCAAGGGCTTCTGAATCGTTTTCCAATATAGCCTTTCAGGAAAGCCTTCGAGGGCTGGCAATTGAAAATAGCGTCCAGTTGTTATGAATGTATGGAATGACATGAATTGGCGAGAGATGTCGTAAACCTAGCTGGAAAAACGGTCAAAAAGCGAGATTTACTATAATAATACATTTATATATATTTTTTAGATAAACCGTGTATTAAAAAGTGCGTTTGCATTTTACTGGAATGACAAAAACTTATCATTAACAAATTTTCCAACTACAAAATTAAACTGAAATGTTCACCACGAATATTCTAACCTTTCGCTAGTTAGTAATTTTCATTGGTAGAACAAAGGAAAGAATGGAACTTTAGGTTCGTTCTTAATATTGAATCGGATTTCTCAGAATTTTTCGAGGCTGACAATCGGATAAATTTAGATTTTCAAGATCTTGTCTTTTTTGCCTCCGGTAAAAAAGTTTTACATAGTGCTCCTCCTCCAGTTAAACAGGACCACGTTTTAGCGTTCGAATGTAATAGTGAAGGCCTTATAGAGAATTTTTATGACAAGCACGTACGACCTGTCAACGCCTTCTTCACCCAATCATTATCCCTTATCCGGCGAACCGTGCTGAGAATGCTGCCCAAGTTCAAACGTCACAAAAACCTGGTCGGCTCAAATGTTCTTCACTTGTCGGGATCGGATTATTCTGTCTCTTGCCCTAACTCTTTTCGCAATACCTGAAACGTAAAGAAGTTTCAACTACGTTTTATTACCGGGAATTTCCAACGTTGAACGAATTTCAAGTCGTAATGATGAGAATTCAACAAGGAAAATCGTCGGAGCTTCTTCCCGGCGAGGTTTTTCCTTGTAAAGAGCTGTTTTATCTGAGATAACTTCGGTTTGAATGGAAAACACACGTTTCGGCGTGTAAACAAGTTTTTTCTCGCGATGTTTTTGATAAATTTTATAACGCCTTTTTTAATTAATTTTATTTAATTTAATTTATAATTATTTATTTATTATAATTAATTTTATGATTTAATTAATTTTATAATTTAATTAATTTTATAATTTAATTAATTTTATAATTTAATTAATTTTATAATTTAATTAATTTTATAATGTCTTACCGGATCTTTTTAACCTCAGAAGCGACAAAATTATTTTGTATATAGTCACAACTCCATGATGAAGTCCGCAAACAGGTATAACCCATTATAGAATCAACGTCACAGGTACAAAGGCTAGATTAGAAGTTAAAACTGTAAGTAGATAGAATAAATAGTGAAACAGTTGGGAAAGACCGGACACGAGCACTTTATCTGGCCCTGTCCCGTATGTAAAGAGGCCTATTTCTAGAAAATTACGAATCAGAACTTGTAGTTTGTTGAGATGAAAAAGCGCCAATTAATTCGTCCTGAGTTTCACTAATTGGACCACACTACAAAAACCGCTGCAAATTATTGTACAGTGGTTTATTATTGCTTTGCTTCAACTGTGACTGGGGAAGACCATCCATTTGTGATTGTAGCTGTTCCGAAAAATCGTGACGTTAACACCAAACGACAAATCGGAAAGTATAAGGGAATACTCCATAATAACTATAGTAATTTTAATTTTTTTTCCTTAACCTTCAAATCAAACGTAAAGTAAAGTAAATAAGGAGTTTCACATTGGATTGTCGTCCAACTGGGTATACTTTCCCGTCGTGGACGTCGTCAGCCGTTCCCATAGGGAGAGCAGAAGATTATTTAACCTCATTCGATCCTGCTAATTCTGACGATTTCGCTCGTGGCCACTCATTGCCTCACCCCCCTGAGTGTGGAGGACGAAGGGTCGGGCCAAACATGATTTTTGGTCCCAGCCGGATTTGAACCCGGCACCACTGTGTAGAGAGCTAACGCTCCATACCACTACACCACGGGTGACCCTCACCTAACATTAAAGGTGAAGAGTGTTTGACTACTATTCCAACGAGTATTGAACGATTTTTATATCTCCGAAAATTCTAGCTCATGCCAAATTTCTCGGAAATTCTATACAAAAGATGTAATTAATAAAATTAATTGTAATTAATCAATTAATAAAACCCAAAACTGTAATGTACTAATTTTGTACAATAAAGTTAACTTCGAGGGAAAAAAAGCTGCGATACATCGAGAACCATTGTAGCTTTCGACTTTGCAATGGTCTAATTTCGATTCGGCGTCCAAAAATTAGCTCACTATAGTCTGGGACGCAAATAAGATTTCTCCTAGATACTAGGGAGTTATTGGTTTTTACGGGCGGTAATAAATGAATATTGAGGTTCTTATGCTACGAGTTCAAGACCCAACTGAACTTATCGATTGGAATTATTTTCCGCGTCGCCATCTCAAGGGCTGCGACATTCGTTAATTATCTGTCAAATTAGATAAAATATATTATGGCTCGGAGAGGATAAATTACTCCTAGCGTCGATCGGGCTCAGTTCGCTGAAGACATACGAGGGCAGGCGACTTTAATTTCTCTTTCCACATTTCCTCCTCCCTACTTTTCGCTGCAAGTTAGAGAAAACTGGGAATAGCCCGGCGAATGCCAGCGGGAAGATTGATAACCGCGATTGATCTACTCCGGTAAACTTATCCCGATCCAGAATCATTGGCTCATTTCAGTTGTAACAATGCAATCTGTTCTCTCGCTATTTCGATTACAAATGTCTTGTACTAGTTTAGTACAATTTTTCACCAACTTTAGCCAACTAATATTCATCAATCAAGACACGTTTGGAACTTACTTTCTTACCAAATCAATATCTTTGCGAGTATTCGACAATGGGGAAGACAAAGATTAATAATATTGATCCGATGGGCTATTATGAGTACGAGTTTTCTCAAGAAAATTTTCTACAATTGATGCAAATATAATTTAATTTAATGCTGAACGCAATCAATTATTTCAACTTCAGTTCTGCAACTTTTTTTAGATACGTACTACTAAAAACTTAATTACCAAATAATTTTTTTTTTAAATATTACTATCGAGCTTTTGTTCAAAAGATTTCAAATACAGTGAAACTAGACTCCATTTCAAACCTCCATTTTTAAGCTGACAGCTTCTCAAACATAGCTCCACATAAACGTGAATAACACCCTCTTTACTATGCAGAACAATTTCGAAACATTTGTTGGATAAGAAAAAAATAACTTAAATTTTCAACATATAGCGGAGTGATCCAATTATCAACATATTTTACCATCAAAGTGCTTCAATATTCAAATTCAATATTAAAGTTCAATAATCAAATATAATTTCATTAAATTCAAACTCTATACTCCGTAGCAATTATGGTTATTTTATAAATTTTCATTTTTCTCAATTTTCAAATCAAAAGATAAATTATTCCACGAACGGTACAGCTAAAGAGAGTGACAATTCCAACGAGTATAGAACGATTTTTATAGCTACAAAAATTCTCCAATTATACCCAAATCGAGTTGCCCAATTTTTGAAAATTTCCAAAGTGACGAAAGCTGCGATAACTCGGAAACTATTAACAAAGCTATCCACTCCGCGATTGTCAAGTAAATATAAATTGATTCCAAATACACCTTCTCCTGCTAAACGTGGGAAAATACGAATTTCCTTCCCCTAAAAACCCCCAAAAATACCCTTAAAATTTGGCAAAGAATTGAGCCACTGTCAGGTCAAAATTGATTTCTGGTAAAAATTTCAAGACTTTGGGCTTTTATACTTTTGTCATATAAGTTTTGACGGCGTACAAAATTGTTTAAATTTGATTTTCGAATTCTACATGCCTTGAAAATTAAAACATCAACTTTTGAGGAGGTTAGAATAAAAATTTCTTGAGCGATTACTATTGTTTATTATTGAACAATAAACCAAAATCGGAACTAAAAGTTGAGATAGGCGATCATTGGCGGATAGTTACCGTAAAATCACGTTGAAATAATGAATCGATAAATTTTGTATGTTATAACAGTTAAAAGTTTAAAAAGTTTATTTATATTTTCTTTAAAAATTCTTTCAGGAAAAATGTTATAGCGAACCTACACTGAAATTCGAAAGCAAAGAATAATCTCGACGAATTAATCGATTTCAGCGGTAGCGACGGTGGAGTCAGTCTAAAATAAAGCAACTGCCGGGGTCAAAGGTTGCTCTGCGTTTGAACTCGGTCGGTTTACCAAGCGGTCGAAGACGATCGATGGCCATCAGAGAACAGAAGACGCGGGCGAGAAAAAAGAGAAAAGGTCGTCGTAGTACCTGTTCACTCCATTCACTAGACAACAATAACAAAAGAGGAAGCGAGGAATGAAGCTGAAGAGGAGGCCCTGCGGATTACACAATTGTCCATTACAACGCATATTTCTATTCAAGCGTATTCTATTTCGCAAGGAACCTCACTTTTGAACCGGCATGAGTACTATTTATGTGAAAACTTGATTTAACCGCGAATTTATGGCCGAAATATGGATGATTTTTAGTTGATGTTGATGGAGTAGTTGATGTAAAGTTGGCTTCCAAACCACCAAGTGCAGACACGGAGTATAGATCAGTAATAAAAGATATACTAGTACAGGTGGATGACTATACTTTCATACAGCAATTGCCGCCTTTTTCAAAAAGTCACGTTACGCAATTCACGTTTTTTTTTTTTTTTTTCTCTATTAACTTAATCAGTTTAGTCACCGAGTTTTTCCGAAAATCAACTAAAGTTGATTCCACACGTGCAGCGGGGTTCTACAAGCTTTTATTTAGTTATTATTATTGTTATTTTATTTTTATTTTACGTACTGAATCTTGTTTATGCACATAACTGGTATATGGTAATTATTTTTTATTATTTTGAGTTTAACCACTCTTTCTCTCCTTCGCAGTTTAAAAAATCCATTTTTTCACAACTCTGACAGAATTTTTTGGTGTTCTATTTCTCACTCATGGGTTGTTGAACCCGATAGCAAATTTCTTTTTTTCGATATTTACATCAAAAATAATTTTAGGGTTAATTCTTTAGCCGAATAAGTACTTTTTCGCTAATTGTAAGGGTTTTAGAGGGGAATTCGTATTTTCTAAGATTTTTCAGCCGAAGGTGGGTTTTATATTATTTTCTATCGAACGCTGAATCGAATAAGATCATAGCGGTGATAGTAGTTATATATTTCTCGAGATATCGCAGCTTTCATGTGGAATTTTCGAGATTTTGAGAAATTTGGCAACATGGTATAACTATCATTTGTGGAGCAATGAAAATCTTTTTATAGTCGTTGGAATGCTTTCTTAAGCTGTATCGTAAGGAATTTAATTATTTTTGAAATATTTTCATTTCTGGACCTGCGATGGTCTCATTCGATTCAGCGTCCAAAAATCTAAAAACAACGATACTGAATACGCTTTAGTCAAATTTTTTCCTCCTCAAAACCCTCCAAAAATACCCTTAAAATAAAGGTAGTGACTTGTTTAAAGAAGCAATTGCCAGACCAAGATTGATTTTTGGTGAAAATATGAAGAATTTAGCTTATTTATGTTTCGTCAGAAAAGTATTGACAACTTACGGCGGACGGACAGAATTTAAAAAAATTAGATATTCGGATTCTACATGTCTTGGAACGTAAAGCAGCAAATTATGAGGGGTGTCAGAAAAAAGTTTTCTTGGGCGATTACAATGGTTTATTATTTATTGAATATACTCGTATACCAAAACTAAAGTAATATCATCACGCCAAATTTCTCTCAAACTTAGCCCACTTCTATGCGATAACTCAAGAACCCATTAAACTATCAACTCGGTTTCGGTCTCGTTCAATTCAGCGGCCTAACAACTATTGAAACCTCCGCACAGCTATAATCAGGGAAAAAACTGGAATATAAGAATTTCCTCTTCAATAAAACTCTAGAAAATACAGTTGAAATTGAACGTAGCTTTTTGGCTTAAGGCTTGAGCAATTTTCAGGGCAGTTTTTTTTTTTTTGTGTGAGTGACAATTTTAAGAATTTTAAAGCGAAAATTTTTATTCGCAAGCGATTGCAACGGTTTTCTACTGAACATTGAAAAAAGTGACTAGCTCTTCGTCGGGTTCCTTGTTGAAGGAAAGACTCCAGTCCACCCTCATAAACTCACTGACACACTCGCGTGCTCCACTTCTTGGCTTCCCCAGTCAGCTCTGGGAGTTGGTGAGGCGGCGGGCGGAAGACGCTCGATTTGGATCGATTGGCGGGCGAAAATGGGAAGCAGCGGGGGTGGCCCCCGAATTCACCACTGGTACGTAACGGGCTAGGTGAGCAGGAGGAGGACCATGTAAATATTGAACCGCACGACCGGCCCCAAAAAACTCTAGGTTGCTCTTCTTCCTACTTGAGCTTTTCCGCATTGTTTCACTGCCCGTTCGCCCCAGTGTGCATCATAATCGCATCATAATAATCATAATGCGATCGGCTAATTGATTTCATACGAGGTTTTAGGAAATATTTTTCAATGACTGGAATACTTCAAGGCTAAGAAAAATTTATTTTGGATTATTAATAATACGCCATTGTAATCGGTCAAGAAAAAAATATTCTGCAGCCCTCGAAAATTTGGTTTTACATTTTTTAAGCAAGTAGACTCAAAATATCAGGTTTTAAACAATTCTCTAACGTCCGCCACCAATACTTCTCTGAAAAAAAAGAGCTCACTGTAATTTTTCAATAAAAAATGCCCATTGCTAAACCTATAACCTCTTGCGAATGTTTGAAGTTAATATCGAGGGTTGGAAAGAGCAATTAACTTCCATTCAGATAGACGACGAAACACAGGTTTAAACCCGTACATCGATGATACCTCAAACTTACTAATTTCCACAGTTTTAAGCGAAATTCCTGAGAGGTTTACACCTATTTCCAGTGAAGAACAATGGGTTTTGGCTGCAAGGAAAATCATAGTCAGACTATCAGCTTTTCCATCGTGTGATTAAATTTAAATTTAGTATTTAAATTATAGGGGGATATGCGAAGAGGAATTCTAAAAGGTATTAAGTACAAATAAAAGAGGGAGAAAAAATTGCGGATGGTTATAGACTTAATTCTAGCCCCAATCTGTTCAGCATTGGAAAACTCATTTGACTCTAGTATTAATAAAAAACACGTATAATTGAAAACATTATAGTCTAATTTCAGAAGTACTTATAGATTTTTTCTCATTGAAACCCCGAATTTTCCAATATTGAAGCTGTAACCCAGCTATAAAATCAAATAACCGTATGTTCATATTATTTTTTTTGGCAACTTTTTTACTCAATACTTGTAGCATACTTGACATCATCATGTCTTCATTGCAGTCTCATTGCATCATTTAAGTCTCATTGAATAACGTCCTCTAGTAAGGACTTTTTTTGTCGCTTTACCTTTTTGCAGTGTGACGAAATGAAATTTGACTCTTAACGCTTCTGGGCTGTGGAAGAAGTTCAAGCTAAACGAGTTGTTTTTTGCCACAACAAAAGCTTGCCCTTCGCGGTTGAAGCACATGAGTGCTACCAGTATTTCAACGCACCAGACCGAAATGCCAATTGTAGCAAACGTTAAGATGATTTGTAATTATTTGACGGAAGTAGAGCCGCTCTATTATCTCCTGTAATATTGAGCTTTTCAAAATGTATTTTTATTTTAACTCATCAAATTTCAAGTATACAATTATTCTTTAGTTCCCACATAAAATACGAGGCACCGAATTAATAACTTTAACCCAGGATTTGGCCTTTTCTCCGAAATGTCAATCAGACCATATTGCAATGCATATACATTCTCTCTTATATAAAGAAGAATAATGTTAAAAAATAAATAGGTAATAAATAGGTAATAAATAGGTAATAATATAGGTTAAAAAAAACTTTTTGCGCGATAGATTATAATTTCATTTTTGAAAGGCCTCTAAACAAAGGAATAATTAGAATCTGATTCGGGAAGAGTGGATCGGTTTTTTCATTGCGTCAAACAAGTCTTCTATTATTCATAAATTAAGCGCGGACGTTTAATATTTAATACTTGTAAAACTCGGTGCAGTTCACAATCCAGCGGAAATCGCGGTAAATCATACAACATATGAATTCTATCGGGAGCCTCTGCGATTGAATTCCGTTGGGTGAAAAATACTTTTCACTAGGCTAGCTAATGGGGATTGATAAAAAAAATCACAATAATTATTCCACGTGAACTTCCCTCTTTTGTTGAGTAAAATGGGAATTTATTACGCTCGCTAATATCTGAAGGCACTACTATTTCTAATTCGTTATAGCCATTCATCAGAGAAAATTTGATCATCGGGAAGTTTTGATATTTTTAATTTTTCCAGCGTTCTCGTTTTTCGAGTCTCCTGAGTGTCTGATTTTTCACGCAAAAATTTCACCCGTGGTTCGGCTTTTTGCCCGGAATTTCAATTGTAATTAATTAGACAAATGAATAATAGGCAACGATAACAAACAAAACGAACGCGCTAAGTAGTCTACTACGATGTGTAAGGTTGTCCTACCTTTGGTTTGCATCTATAATTAGTCATGTAGTGACATGCAGACGCGATAGTATCAACGCCTGCCGTACAATAAAGCCTGCTCCCCTTCTATTGTCGTGCCCTTCGAAAGAGATCCATTCATCGTTAGCGACAATCATTGTCTATTCGAACGACCATGAGCCAACGGTATTTACCTCAATGCTCGTAATTGAATCTATAGGTTTCTTTAATTAATTAGATAAATATGGCAATGTTGAATCGAAATTCCGGTGGCTGTAAAAGCATTTATCGACTTAGTATAAGAAGGGACGGTAATATCAAATGTATCTAGAATATATAGGATGAAATATAGTGGAACTAAAAATATCAATAGCCTATTGATATTATTGAACATGATTCTAGAATTGAATTTCTCTGCTTTCACCCATAAATTTACTGGTTGAAGTAACATGTGTGTCTCGAGATGAAAATTCAGCTGACAGAGTATACCAGTGCTCTCACTATAATACAGATTACTGGATTTATATACTGATTAACAGGTATGAAATAATAAGTTTATATTCACTAATGGGTTTAAAGTGCCCTGACAAAAACACAAAGAAGGCTTACTACTGGTCTTGAAGGCTCAAGTTGGGATAAAAATGCACAATGTTGGTCTAGAAGGCTCAAGTTGGAGAAAGAAGGCGTGGTATAATTGTAGAAGGCTCGAGTTGGGGAGAGAAAGCCCAATATTGGTCTATGAGGGTACAGTTGGAGAGGGAGACAATGTTGGTCTAGAAGGCCTAAGTTGGGGGAGGAAGCCCAATATTGGTCTAGAAGGCTCAATCGAGCATTAAATGGCTCACGAGGACGCTAGGCTGGTTGAGCACCTAACGTTCGATTCGGAATCAGGAGGCTCACTGCAAATGCCCATTTTGAGCTCGAATTGCTCAAAAATTGATCTGGAAGGCTAATATCGAGCTTTGGAAAGAGAAATCTTATTGCGTGCTAACTAAAGTCACATCCACCATCAAGAATGAACCGAACGCATCACCTGAAGGAAATGTACGACCCGAACGCTCATTCCGATTCTTCTCTTGAGAGGAACAAATATTTATACGACTTTTTGGGTTAAAAACGGTACTGATTAAATTTATTCAGAAAATCATCTTTTTTTTTTATTCACAATAACATTCACAAAAAAAATAATCAAAGAAGATATTACCCGGGTAGGAACTGCTAATGATTTTAGAAACAAAAAGGAGGCAGGAGAAGATGGAGAAGGTACGCGGAAGACTTGACCGATTGTTGGAAAATATAGAAGGGAATTTCAACCAGTTCAAGCTAAAGCGAAGAAAATACAAAATTGAAACCGCAATTAATTCGAAATTTTCTTCACTAAGCATCTTGTAACAGCAACATGATCTGGAATGACACTGAAAATAATTTTCTATTTTTCTTTCCAACGAGACTTTTCTAAAACCTCGGCGACTTGCAAGTTTCCAGTCTCTTAATTGAAGCTAGAATAGACAGAGAAGTTTCTTAGACCGAATGAGGGTTCATTCTCTTGAAGCCAAACTCCTTCGTTGAGTTCGTCGTGCGGGCTATCTGTTAGACACTAAAATTCATCCGAGTTAGCTCATTAAAGTTCTTCACCGAATTCGCAATTGTTCCGAAAGTGTTTTCTCGATGCTAGCGATCGGTAATTGAAAAAGCGAAAAGTGAAATTTTCCTTCTAGGGGAACGTCTTAAAACTAATCCCACGCAAGGCCACTTTGATTTAATGATAATCGTAAAGCTGAATCTGAATTATGTCTAATCGAACTAAATCTATTTATAGACAGCAAAAAAAAAAAATTGAAAATTTTCTACGAGTGATCTCATAGAAATTGCTATTGAAGTATTTTGAGAGAAGTTTTTGTGTACTCACACAAACTACGTGTTGATTTTTTCCACCAAAAAAACTGTCAATTTCCAAAAAATGTTAAAAAAATGCAATTAAAGTTAGAAAAAATTGACGAACTACCATTTTTATAACAAAAGTTGATTTGAAGTTGAAAATAAATAACTTTCAAAAAGAAAAGTCGTCACCCTTTTTATTGTGTTTATAAAACATTGATTTTCCAGAAATTTTTCGGATAACGTGAATTTTCCCACTGAAAAACGTCGATGTACAAAAATAAAATACAAAAGAACGGTACAAAATAAAAAAAACTTTTTAAAAAAAAATAAAACCGACTTCAAAAACTTTGTCTATAAATACAATCTGAAAAGGAAAAAATAACAAAAATGTCCCAACTTCGCAGCAACTCATTCGCCAACTACACATTTTAAGGAATACTTTACTACTCGTATTGACCTGACCACTTCCTGATTGATTGGATCACCTTCCCTAATAATATAAAAATTACTATTTCTCATTTCCCAAATGATTAAAAGATTTTCCTTTCACCTCTGAATTGCCTCCAGATTGATCATCTTTTGGAGTCGGCGCCTCTCTTATATTGTATTGGAGAAGCCTATAGATTCCGAATTACCAGTAGTATGAATATAAATATCATGAGTTTTCACGATTCTTGAACAGAGCAAATCAGCATTTATGAGAACTGATTATTAACAATATCGATTTGAAGGTGACTATTCACCCCTTTTCCTAAAAACCATTTCAGATTTCTCTAAGAATCTTCACGTCCAGACCCAGACTTATTACCTGGCACCTACTAATTTATCGTAAATTCATATTTATTTGTAACCATCGGGTAGTCATTTTGCCAGAGAGGCGCCGACTCCAAAAGATGATCAATCTGGAGGCAATTCAGAGGTGAAAGGAAAATCTTTTAATCATTTGGGAAATGAGAAATAGTAATTTT
This sequence comes from Tupiocoris notatus, assembly GCA_037159825.1. NCBI lineage: Eukaryota > Metazoa > Arthropoda > Insecta > Hemiptera > Miridae > Tupiocoris > Tupiocoris notatus. The sequence continues at coordinate 124,952 of JASJUZ010000403.1, read as the reverse complement.
TATATTATTAGGGAAGGTGATCCAATCAATCAGGAAGTGGTCAGGTCAATACGAGTAGTAAAGTATTCCTTAAAATGTGTAGTTGGCGAATGAGTTGCTGCGAAGTTGGGACATTTTTGTTATTTTTTCCTTTTCAGATTGTATTTATAGACAAAGTTTTTGAAGTCGGTTTTATTTTTTTTTAAAAAGTTTTTTTTATTTTTCTCTTTTTAGTGACTTACAATTTATTATGAACAGCTCTCTTTACAGAATTTTCCCAAGCTTTCATTATTGTGTTCTTGTCACTTACTACTAACCGTCCAAACTCAATTCATAAGTCAGTTGAACGTTGAAGTTCTAAAGTATAATGATTACCTAACTATTTTCAATGTTATTATGTTGATTGAGAGTGAGTTTGAACGTTTGGAATAATCCATCCACTGATTAGGGTCTCTTGGTCAACATACCGGATACTTTGATCCCTTTGATACACCTTCCAAAACTCAAATAATTGTCTACACCATTGCTGGTTACTGAATTGCACCAATTCACTCGTTCTTTATTTCTCTAACGATAATAGAGTGATGATTTCTTGAAGTGTATCCGCATTCACACTGAATGAGAGAATCCGGACCAAATTTCAGAAATTCGCCAAACGTTTGTGCTTTAAAATGGAGTTATTTGGCCTTTAAAACCATGTCATGTATTGAAAATTTAACGCTGAATTCAAATCTTCTAACGACAATGCTATGACTAACGTAGTTTTTTTTCTACAAACATAAATAGTCCAAAAAACGTGATTTTGAAACAATTTTTTTAGAAATACGGCCTAAAAAGTATCTAATTTTAGTCCAATCAATACCAAATTTGGATCACATAAACTAGACTCAAATTTGAACAATTTAAGTTTAAAAACTATTGAAAAACAGGTTTTGTTTGGAAGTTATGAGGTCTCAAACACAGGTCCATTAAAACATCGATTGCTCCCTTATTATGCCACCTAAACTTGATTTTTTACCATCGTTAGAAAGCTCTAGCTAAGTGCTTTCAAGTGCAATAGTGTTCATATTTTTTTTCTCGACGTGGTTGGGAACGGTGATCGAAAAACCTCAAAAAAGTGAAAATCGGCATCACGTTTTTTCTTACACTTTCTTCTCTACACGCCATATGAGAATGCCGAACGAAAAATTGGAGCTAGGCCCTTGTAGGCAGTTAAATTATGAACAAAATGACACCAGAAACAAAACAATCGAGGTAGTATTCTAGAAGTTATAAGCTTGCAAAGTCAAAACTTTCTCTTTTCGCGAAAATCACGTTTTCCGCCATTTCTCCGCTTCTGGGGACGTAACTACTGGATGGAATCAATTGAAAAAATTATGGGACCTACCTGGATAGTAACCCTTTCAAACTAAAAAAAAAGTAACCCGATCGGACGTACAGGAGCTGAACGCCAACGGACAACACATACCGAAAAAAAAAAAAAAAAACCCCGCATGACGACTATAGTAACCTCCTCCTTTTTTGAAGTCGGTTAAAAAAAGTTACGAGCAGTAATTCAATTTTTTGTTTTACAGATCGCCGCTAACACGCTCTTGATGATAGGAGCGAATCTTCTTGGACTGTTGTCATCATATTTGGAAGATGTGCAGCAGAAGAAGGCGTTTCTCGATACGAAACAATGTCTCGAGATGAAACTAGTCATTGAAGAGCAATCAGACGAACAGGTTTGTGCAAATTTTCATATAAAAAAATAAATAAAATACCCGAACCCCAAGTATTTTAGTATGAAAATGTTTCCAAATACTCCTCTGTTACGAATTACAAATTTAAAACAATCACAATGCTTTTTTCACTACCTGAACTTCGAGGTAAGGAAGCAATTTGATATTTATCCAGCGAGTGAGAATCATTGTATCTAAATGGCTACTTTTTGGCCAGAGGAATTCGTTACTCTGTTACAACTGCAGTGACCGAACTCGAAATTTCCTCCTCCGTTTTTTGGAAATTTTAAATGAAAATACCGAGGGTTGATAAAACGCTTTGTGGGACACCTTTACGCTAGCGACAACCGCAGATGATTTTGCAGCGCGTGGTTGCCAGAGAGGGCTTACTACGAGCTGGAGAATGGCGGATACCACCTAATGAGAGGGTGGCCACCTCCGCGCTTCGTCTCTTGACCTAGGTACTTCATCTCGAGCCGAGGCCCGGAGACACGGTCATTTTTTCACAGCAGGAGGAGAAAAGTCTTTGCATCTAATCAGAGTTTGCGCTTCGAAAGTAATTAGTTCGACGAAAAGATGTGTTGGTTAACTTAGTTACATTTTAGTGGAGTTTGAAAAATGGCTCGAACGGAAGGAAGACGTTAGCAATTTTTTAGACCTGAGGATTGGGCAGTGAAGCAGTTTTTTTAATGGAGGGTAAGATGATAAATGGACGCGCTGTGTGGATTATCGAGGTTTTGAGAAATTTGGCGAAATTGTATTATTTGATCTTGTGTGGACCTATAAAAATCGTTCTGTACTCGTTGGATGCTCGTCAAACACTCTCTCAGCTGTAGCGTTAGGGGATTAATTTGACTCCAAGCTCGGTAATTAGAAACAATAAAAATGTTTAAAATAGCGTGGAATTAGGAATAATAATAATGTTTTAAATAACGAGGAAATTATGAACATTAAATAATTTAATTAATAATGTTTAAACTAACGAGGTAATTAGGAACAATAATAATGTTTAAAATCACGATTTTTGCCAAGAAGTTAGCTCTTAGTTACCGATATGTGATTGAAACGTTCACGAGAGTTTAGATTAGTGACATTAGCAAAAGGATGGCCATATAAAATTCTGATAGAAGCAAAGGAATAATAAACCACCGTACAATTATTTGCAGCGTTTTTGGGTTTCGAATTCACTTGAAAATAGTGTCTTGAGGGGTGCATAATAAATATTAACGATCACATTCGGAATAAAAGACAGATGAAAATTTCCATTACACCCGAACCAAATGCCAGTTTTTGACAACATAGGAGGAAATCAGGAAATCAGCAGAATGCTTTCCTACGAACAGTAAACGATTGACGTAAGATCGGCGAAGATTAATTCTCGTAGCAACATTAGGAAAACGGCGGAAATAATTATTTTCAATAAAAAGAAATTACTACATAAATAAAATTATTTATTACAGTTACTTTATAATTATATTTAAATAATTATTTATTACAGTTATTTTATAATTATATTTAAATAATTATTTATTACAGTTATTTTATAATTATATTCAAATAATTATTTATTAGAGTTATTTTATAATTATATTTAAATAATTTTTTTAGAATTAATAATTATTATGTATTAGGAGAGATGGCCAAATCAATCAGATAGTGGTCAGGTCAATACGAGTCGAAAAATATATTATTAAAGTCTCAGAAAATTATTATCATAATAGGAATTCCCTAAAATGTGTAGTTGGTGATTGAGTTGCTGTTAGGCTCGAGCACGTTTGTTATTTTCCCCTTTTCAGAGGCTTTTTTTCTTTTTTTAGGCGAATAATGTTGAAGTCAGTTTTATATTTATTTTTCCGCTCACATTTGTCATATTCTGGATGATAGCTGAAATTTTCTAATCTCTATTAAGGTTGGGAACTACCCAGGCTGTGACAAGCTCACAAAATCGTCCCCAGGTAGCGTTTTTCTTCGACAACAATTTTTTCGCTACTCTCCTGGAAATATTTTGCGCTAAAATCAGCCACAATTATTTGTTTAGCCTTAAATTGAAAATTGGAGATGAGCCAGTATTCATAACGGATAACGCAGTGCTCATGAAAGAAAGAACTTCGCCTGTTTCGAGAGAACATCGCGCCACTACTTGTCTTGAAGAGATGAAAATCCAACAATTAATTTCCTCTCGAGTCCAAACTTAGTCGCGTTGAAAATAGCGCTTGAGGCCGACACATGAACAGTCTAGGGAAACAGATATAACCGACACTGAATTTATTTCTGTCAGGTTGATGCATCTCTACAATTCACTGGTTTACCTGTGACTCCAAGTGTGCTTTCGAATACACTATGAAATGCTCCTAATATTAATACGAGTCCAGGATATTATTTTAGTTAGCGAAGGAAAAAACATAAAAAACATGACACTCAGAACATTCGATTCATTGATCGATACGATTATGGAAAGCGTGAAGCAAATGTTTATTACCTTTAAAACCAGTTCACTATTAATATTTAAAATAGTCCTGCGAACTACCGAAAGTCAGGAAAGTCATAATTCCCGGAGTGAGGAATAACTCTAATAAATAATTATTTAAATATAATTATGAAATAACTCTAAAAAATAATTATTTAAATATAATTATAAAATAACTCTAATAAATAATGATTTAAATATAATCATAAGATAACTGTAATAAATAATTATATTTATAAAATTATTGTTTTATTCGAATTATTGTATAATTGTTGTTTTATTGTTTTATAGTTATATAATTATTGTTTTTATTTTTTAATTATTGTTTTATGAATAGAAATAATTATATTTATATAATTATTTATTATAATTTATTATAGTTATTTATAATAATTATATTTATATAATTTATTATAGTTATTTATAATAATTATATTTATATAATTATTTCTATTTATAAAAAATAATTATTTCCACCATTTTCCGAATGTTGCTACAGAAATTAATCTTAAAGTTATTCAACGTTTTTTCTGTCTCGATCTTTATAGGCTATAAGAGTCAATATTTGTTAGCGTTTGAATCTTGCATCTTAAAATGTTCGTTACGGCGAGCAGAAAACACTACTTAATTTTCGTATACTGGGGCACACACAGTACCTCCACGTTATGAGCTTTTTTCACGATTGTACTAGTGCATAGTTTGTATTATGATTTTTACAGGCCGCAAAACTCTCGCGTATTTGCATATTGACTATAATATTATATTGATTTTTATAGACCGCAGAAATGAATATATTTGAACGCTGGGGGACTTAAAATTCTAAATGGGAGTTTCTATAATTAGTTGAACCATTAAGGTCTAGGAATGTTCGTTAGCGGCGGAGAATCACTCTTGATTTTATGTAACTAAATAAATTCGTAAACAGAAATGATGATATACTATGAATACGGTGGGTTTTCATCTCGATTTGAACTAATCCAACATAATAAACGATGACAACATCCCGAAAACGTTTGGTGGAGAATGAAGGTGGATTTATTTTCAGTCATTACATCGTCCATCGAACAGTGGAAATTATTTCGTCTGTTTGTAAACCTAATTGTTGATTTTCGTATGATCAACAAGGTTTATTTGAAGTATGCAATGTACTTCAATACTTTAAGGAATGGCGGTTCGATGCCTAGCCCCATAAGAGTGATTCAAAGCCAACCGCTTTTCGTTCCTGAAAGAAATTGGCCTTACGAAATGCGCCTTTTGAATAGCTAAACATTTGTTTTGAATCTAGACTTTTTTCTGGTCTTGCACTAGAATACAGTTGTAAAACCAGATGGGGGAAACCGGATTGCGAACTCGAATTAGAATTTGGAATAGAACTAGAAAAATTAAAACTGAAAATTTTTAAAACTGAAATTATGAATTTGATACTCGGTCGATTGAAATGTTGGGCTTTCCGTTCCAGGAGCGATTACTGCTCTCAGTTCTCCCTGAGCATGTTGCCGTCAAAATGAGGCAAGATCTCGGATCAGCGTTGGACACGCAGTTCAAAAAAATCTACATGAGCCGACATGAAAACGTCAGGTAGGTAAAAATAAGATAAAGCGATTTATGAGTGAATAGAAGCACTTTTCTCTAGTGATCAATCGTGTATCGATTGAGATTCATTCTTTAATGTAGCTTGAAAATGGAGATTTCTTGATTAGTAATTTATTGATAAATAGTAAAATCTCAATGCTCAAACACGGAAGTTGATATTTCCATAATCAGACCTGCAGTTTGCTATGCATCTGATTAAAATACTAAATTAAACACTTATCAATCATTACGACGTAGAGCCTGAGTACCATCATCCTATCGTGAAAATAAAATATATCGTTTAAAAAAATCGTGAAATTTCTCTATTCATTTAAAATTTTACATGACAATCTAATTGTAATGAAGTTTTTCTATTGCTGTGCTGGTATTTTTCAGCATTTTATACGCCGATATCGTGGGATTCACCGCGATCTCGTCAACGTATTCCGCGTCAGAATTGGTGAAAATATTGAACGAACTGTTCGCCCGATTTGACCGGCTATCCGAGGTGAGTTTCTCTTTCTCGGAACTTTACATTAATCTTAATTTCTCAGTTATATTTTAACCAGCTGGAAATCTTGATTTTTTATGGCTAATAAAAAAAAATCCGTTGTTATGGCCAAGAAATTTTCGTAATATCGTAGGTACTTCGAAAAAATTAGCCCTAGCTCATTTCTTTCCTGAATTCAAACAAAACCAGAACGCTATGTTGTTCCAGCGGTTTTCTTCTCTTATCTCGAGTTGCGCATTTTGAGGCCGACGTTAACAGCGCCATTTCAGACGGCAAACTCGGTCGAGCAATATTGAGATGATTTCCGGAGTAGCGCTGAGAGTCGGAAACCTCCTTCTTCGCTTCCGACAGAGAAATATTGAATCAGCCGAGGTTGGATTCAACAGCAACTGCATATTACTCGAGTTGTTGAGAGCGAACGCGCAGAAACCTTTCCCGGCAACAGTTTCGACTGTCGAGCGAGTTGAAAACTTTGTTTCGGGTATCTCGCATGTAAGATGGAAGAGCTCGATGGAAGCAAGCGCAACCCCGGACGATTTTAACCTTTCGGATATGAATATCTTATACGAGTAAAGCTTCCTCTCGGCGCCCTTCTCTCAGTTCAGAGTCTTGCTTTTGACAAAAGGATACTCTTCGTATTCATTCGTCTATTTACCTTTCGGAATAATCCTCCCTTCGCATTGAATCGCATTTCAACGCAGAGTCAAGATGTCGAAGACGATATCTTTCAATTATTTGAAACCCTTAAAATTCGAAATTTCTCCCTGAATTTCACCGCGTGAAAATCTAAACCGAATGTCCCATGAAGGAAGCTAATATTACATTCGTACAAAAGCGCGACAAAAACACGCGACATAAATCCAAGAAGCTGAAGGAGAAAAATAGATTTGTTTCAAGCATCAATAGACGTTCATGATAAAATGGAATTTAAAGAGGATCAAGGCCCTTAATTCTTGTCGACAGAGTTAATATTATCAAAATCATGATTAATATTTTTATTGTCAACCTAAGTTATTGCTATACGCTTATATTATTCCTTGGGAATTCTCTATTATTCACGATTAATCATTTATTTTTTGGCGACTCCGATGAAAGTTCGCGTTATGAAGTATCACTGATTTTAAATTTTTTTTCATACGTCATACATTTGCATTGTGATTCTTCACCAAAGAACTTGATTAAATACTCTCGCATCAGTGAGTAGTTAGATAATACTTTCCTTCGAATTAATCATTTCCCATTCCATTAGTTAGTCAACTTCAAAAGTATAATGCGTAATATTTTTACCTTTCAAATTTTTACGAAGTACTTTACTCGAAATACATCAATAAACTAACCTCAACAATTGAGTATGATAACGACCAAATTACTCTTCAAAGCACTCTTCATTTCAAGTAGATTGCAGTGTGGAGTGAAGTCTTTAGACACAGAAGTTACTCCTGTTCTTCATATTTGTCAAATAAGAGTGAACTGAAGGTTGCTAGTATAAAAGGTTGCAGAGTATAAAATCATACCGCAGATTCTATGGGATTCCTCCAAAATTACATCAACTCTACATTAGAAATGCTAAGAGTAGAACTCTGCACTTAACTTCATTTCACTCCTTTTCATCGGAAGAGTTCTTCAGATTTTAGTACCTAACGGAAATACATTTAAATCGTTGAATTAATAAAAATTACGATTTATCTGACAACGGAATGCAGTTGTCAAAATTTTAATTCACGAGGAAATCGAATATGTAAATTGCGAAAAACTGAAAAAAAATAATAATAAATAAATAAGATTCCAATTTAATTAGAGATTATGGTGAAAAATAATATCCTATCTTTCCACAATTATTTTGCTCGTCGTCATCGCTTTCTTTAGAGCGCAATTCCAACTTTTGAAGGCTACAACTCGGCATCGTTTTTCTATCGACGTAAAAGAAAAAATGTTTGTAATTTATCAGTTTCTGTAATTTATCACTATATGAAAATATGAAAATTCGACTATTTTCAGAGCTACCTCGAAAAGTAGAACTTTCCCCGAAGATGGCAGTTTTTCTCTAATAATTATGGAACTTTCATGGTCGAAAATTAGATTTTTCCAGCCAATGGCCATGTATTCCGAGCCTTCCGTAATTTTTCTCCACTGCCCAGCTGCCCATTTAATAGAATATTCTCTCTAACCCTTCGCTGTGCAGTTTTATATTTTTTTTTTTTCAAATTCCCTTCAAGGAAAATTCGTAGGTACATAACTACGCAGTGAATACATAGGTTGGATCAACTTGAGTTCCGTTTAACTCATCTAGTTCAACTATCCAATTTCTCTAGATCGTTCAACTGAACTGGCACGTTTTGCAATTATCTGACGATTGATGGCTGAATCTAATACGGCTCACAGAGAGTGCATTGTAGAGTAGCTCGCAGTCAATTGATCGTCCCACCTCGGGAGAGAATCTCCTCGTTCACTCCAACTCCGTCCGACTACCCTTAATAACTTTGGCGAGATGATGAATCGCCATAGTCGAGACTCAACTGTCGTGCTTTATCCTTCAATCTCAAGTCCTTGCTATCACAATAATCGACCTAGTTAGAAGCAGCTGACGTGATACGCATTCAGCGGCTCAAGTTTCAAAAATATAATACGAATGTTTCGTTCCGAATTGGCTTATTTAATTTCGAGAGAAAACGCGTACATCGAAGTTTCAAGAAGATCGATCCTCAATGTAAGTTGGCTGCGAAAAAGGGTTTAGACGAAAATATGAATGGAAAAGTCGAGGGACGTGCCATGAGGAAGGTCGTTGGGAACTAATTCCAGTAATGCGTCAATAATGCACTTCGGAGTTCACAAACACGACTGGTACATAGCTCATGCACGTCATGAATAACATTAAAATTCCATACAAAATCGGACTAAGAGTAATAATACAGTCAATTTGTGCTCAAAAAGACCCCTAGCAGGAAAGTTTTGGGGTAGTTTTGATTTTTTCTATTTTATATGTTTTTTGGGGTGCTGAATCCGAATCCGAGGTTTGCTAACAAAATTTCTTGACGCAACATTGAAAAAAATGCAAAAAAAGGTAAAAAATTTCAATTTTTGGCGGTTTTTTGCTTCTAACTCAAAAACGATCAAATTTTTGTACATAACCTTCATATACAAAATGAAAGTACATGAAATTTCCTACAAATTTCACTATTTAGGTTTGTTTCTCCGACGAACCGTTCTGGCTCAAACGATAGTTGAAAATTTGCGTATTTTATCTGCCTCCGCAAAAACCCACTTTTTCCACTCCAAAACTCTCATTTATTATTAAAGGCTGTCAATTAATGAATTCCTCCCAGTTCTCTGCACATACCTTATTTAGATCGTATATATAAAGGTAAAGGTAATTTTTTCAAAAATTACATAATGTTCACGTTATTTAATGAAGTCCGAAATTGTGAAAATTCAGTTGCAAAAAAGTGGAAATTCCAACGAAAAATCTTGAAAAATTCTTATATTTTGTTACCTATATTATATTTCAGTACATATGATTATATATTACATTATTACATGAGCAAAAATTATATGAACCGTTGTCGTTTAGAGGGTCCTGGCTGAGGTTCGGTTGGTTCTATCGTCAGCGTCGGAGTTTGTTCATCTGGAAAATGAAAGAGGTGGTGAGAAATAACAACTTGTGTTTATATCTTAAGGAGAGGTGCGTGATTAAGGAGTAAATTAAAAGATTAGACATAGGCAGGAAACGTGTTTCTCATGGCTCTGTATGGGAAAGGACATGAGACCAGCCTGAACGATTTGAGATACAGGATACCGAAGTTGCTGCACGACAACATTCACTGCGAGTTTACTTTCAGGTGCAGCAGTGGTTAACAGTGGAGGCCAGCCTTCCTACATCCACAATTACGTTGGCAGCCGTTTTTACATTTACAAGAAATGTGCCGGAGTATCGAGTCCGGTGCTGGGTTCAAAATGGTTGGCACTGGCACAAGGCAATTCCTTGTTTTTTTCCACCCCCACTCGGTCGGATCTCTTTGTTGCTCGTTGAATATGGTTTCACTGGATAACCACTGCTGCACCTGAAAGTAAACTCGCAGTGAATGTTGTCGTGCAGCAACTTCGGTATCCTGTATCTCAAATCGTTCAGGCTGGTCTCAGGTCCTTTCCCATACAGAGCCATGAGAATCACGTCTCCTGCCTATGTCTAATCTTTTAATTTACTCCTTAATCACGCATCTCTCCTTAAGATATAAACACAAGTTGTTATTTTCTCACCACCTCTTTCATTTTCCAGATGAACAAACTCCGACGCTGACGATAGAACCAACCGAACCTCAGCCAGGACCCTCTAAACGACAACGGTTCATATAATTTTTGCTCATGTAATAATGTAATATATAATCATATGTACTGAAATATAATATAACAAAATATAAGAATTTTTCAAGATTTTTCGTTGGAATTTCCACTTTTTTGCAACTGAATTTTTACAATTTCGGACTTCATTAAATAACGTGAACACTATGTAACTTTTGAAAAAATTACCTTTACCTTTATATATACGATCTAAATAAGGTATGTGCAGAGAACTGGGAGGAATTCATTAATTGACAGCCTTTAATAATAAATGAGAGTTTTGGAGTGGAAAAAGTGGGTTTTTGCGGAGGCAGATAAAATACGCAAATTTTCAACTATCGTTTGAGCCAGAACGGTTCGTCGGAGAAACAAACCTAAATAGTGAAATTTGTAGGAAATTTCATGTACTTTCATTTTGTATATGAAGGTTATGTACAAAAATTTGATCGTTTTTGAGTTAGAAGCAAAAAACCGCCAAAAATTGAAATTTTTTACCTTTTTTTGCATTTTTTTCAATGTTGCGTCAAGAAATTTTGTTAGCAAACCTCGGATTCGGATTCAGCACCCCAAAAAACATATAAAATAGAAAAAATCAAAACTACCCCAAAACTTTCCTGCAAAAAACACAATTTGACTGGACTATAACGATAAACGGTACAAATGAGGAGAATCTCGCGAGAGATCTTTTGGAGCCATAAGTGGTTTTTCAAATTTCAGGACTCCTTAGGCATCTTGGAGGGTGGACATGAGAGTTGTCTTCGTCGAAATCATCACTGCTAAAAGCTTCAACATGTTATAATTATTGTATTTCAATAATTTACAATACAGGATAATACACACCGTGGATCCGAATGAGGATGCCTGAATAGTTGAAAGTGCTTCCCCAGCCAATAAAAATTTGGAGCATGAGTCGCCTAGTTTTCAGCAACAGCAGAAGAAGTGAGATTCTTGAAAGCGTGAAGAGAGTCAAAAGGACTCCAAGATCCCAAACACTCCCAGTGCTCATGAACATGTGGTGACAGGATTACCTCAAGGCCGTTAGCCACCTACCATTCCAGCAAACGAAGTAAGCTCTTTAAAAGAGGTCTGCTGTCAGATGTATTCAATACGGCGACACGACTTGTGGTCAACTGCAAAGGAACGAACGCCAACCTCAGAAGGAACTGATGTTCATCACGACAAGGAACAACAGAAGACCTAGATTGAAGCCTTGGGGAACACCCGATGTGGCCACAAAATATCAAGACGACACCCATACCTGAAACCCCAGGTTCCCATTTGCGGTGCAAACTTATCTTCTCTTGGTATGCTATTTTAATTTTGCTAGAATAAAAGCGAATAACTCAGTCAAATTATCATCTACATGTCGAGTACGCCCGGACTTAATGTTTTTCCCCTTTAAATGCCATGATGATTTTCGCGAGGACAACAATACCAATTGTATGGATAAATGGCTATGTGGATTCGAAAAAGGCGACGATCGCGACATCAAATTCTGAGTAGTGGTACGAGGTGGCGCTAGAGTGCAGGGGTTTTTCCGAATATTATCCTCCAGGCTTTCGCAAGGCTCTCCTGTAGAAATATTCGCTCTTCTGGAACTCGTGTGATGAATCATCAATTGTAGGGACCGCTGTCTGAGTGATTTTCTACGAACATCAGTAGAGTTGTAAGCCTTCAGTCAAAGAGAGTGTTGAGAGAAGCTCACGCTTGGATGGAGCGGATGACTGAACAGGAGAGAATGAAAGCGTTGGTTTAGGTGAAGATGGTGCCTAGCTACCCGTCAAATATTCTCTGTTCGTCTACGTAAATTAGATAAACTTTAAGATTCTCTATTTCCTTTTTATAACTACGAATAAAATGACTATAACTTTTCTAAGCGATTATGTTAAGTGAAAATTGAGTAAATCGAAAGAGCGTTTCTTTCCTATTAGATAGAATATCGAAAATATTTTCTAATGATTACCCAATCAGCGTTTTCCGCTCCCCCTGATTTTTTTCTATTGGCTCGCACACCCTATTTCCACGTTATGAACTTTTGATATTTATTAATTTTAAAGATTTAATGAAATTATAAATTTGGTGAAGTCGCGAAATTCTATCAAAATTAGACCTGCAGGATGAATAAAACTACAAAACAGTCTAGGTTTTGCAACCATGAAGATGTTTATTATTTGAAAATGACTAGCATGGGGACCCCCCCCCCCCCCAACCCAAATATATCCTCGAAACCCATACTGCTGCGAAATGTTTTTTTTTTTTTTTTTTCAAATCGCCTCCGTTCCGTATTTAACTGTCGGCCCGTTCCCGATCATTTACTGCAAAAGCAAGGATATAAAAATAAAATTTTGCGAGACTAATTGTCCATGTTAAATTTTCTCGTTGCAGCGGTACGAGCAGCTACGGATTAAAATTCTCGGCGATTGCTACTATTGTATCAGTGGTGCACCGAGGGAAAAACCGGATCACGCTTACCTATGCATACACATGGGCCTATCAATGGTTAAAGCTATCAAGTAAGTAAGGCTCCTGAAACAGAGATTTTGGCGATCGGACGTTTAAGAAGGGCCGCACGAATTTTTTGTTGTAGTAACATACATGAGGTCCAGGGCTCTCACAATTTGGCCCACGAGTCACTGAAGTTAGCAATATTTCTTATTATAACCTTATTATGCCAGTTGGCCTATGGAAATTAACCGCACAAGTGTAGACTTTCGACCCAATTAAAATAAATAATAATAATGAAATGTAATATAGTTTAAAATATTTTCAAAAGACAGTGGGAAGAGTTGAGGCCGGTTTTGCACAAAAAGTCTCTTCTCTTTTATTATTAGACTTCAAAAAGTTTTCAAGCAATGACTTAAAGTTTGGTTCCTTCGGAAAGCCGAAAGAAATATTATTAGCACAGTCAAATTGCTTATATCAGTGCCACGAAGAGGTGGATAAATGAAGCGAAATGTACAATACAAGTTGTTCAATATTATCACACTGTTGTACAATAAAACGTGGCCAGCGTATTTTTCTTCCGCCGGAAATTCGATGAGTTGGTTCGACGTTGTCCTTTCCGCGATGAAATCTCCGAACCCTGTTTCAATACTCGCTCTATCAACTCGGCGAGATGTGTCAAACGGGACCGGAACCGTTCGGCCGAAATAAAAGGGCAAAAGGCGGCATTACGGATGGTGCACCAAAGAGCAAAAATATGAATTTAGCCCTTTTCTGTGTCTTTATCCGTACCCATGTATTTAGATTAGATATGTCAGCATATCTATTTGTCGGCCACTGTTGTGAAATAAACCTTTTTTTTTAATAGAAAATGTGAAAAACATTTCCCAGAAATGAAACGGTTCGAATGAAATATTTTTGCAGGATTCAAATCATAAATGAATATTGGATTTAATTGACGAAATTTGACCCATATTTCTGAATGAAATTATTATTCAAATTCAAGTGATAAGTTTAGGTAAAAGCTCTCAAGCTACAATTTATTGGTGAAAAAAAAAAACATTATTTTTTCCCACTTGATAACCGTTAAAATTGACGCCAGCTGAAGGAAACGCTACAAATTATTGAAACTTGTTGATTATTCCTTTGAAATCAAAGTGATCAAATTACTTGACAACTGAAGAGATTGTAGAAACGTTTCTGGGACTCTAAAAAGTTACATACGTTCACAAACACTCAAGGTATATTATTTTCACATACTACGTATGCATTTTTCTAAAACTACAATCCAGCGTGAGAAAAACGCAGCTAATGATGTATACATTTATTTTAACCTTGGCTTCAATCATGATTTGAAAAAGACCATACCCTAGTGGTAACTAACGCAAAATCTTGTCAACGTCTCCATCTAACAACATATTGGTAATTAATGGCTAATTCCTTCGTGAAAATTGCCATTTTAATCATTTACAATGTTTTTATCATAAAATTAAAAGTTAAATTATTCACCCAACGATACATCTTGAGAGAGTGTTTGAGGAGCATTACATCGAGTATAGAACGATTTTTATAGCACCAAAAATTCTCGAGCTATACCATCTTGAAAAATTTATCAAAAACTCCACACAAAAAAAACCAACACTGCGATAACTCGAGAACCATTAGAGCTATCAACCTAATTGTGGTTTAATTCGATTCAGTTAAAAAAAAAACCTTGTTAATGATACCGAACACACCTTTGTCCGAAAAAACCTTAAAAAATACAAATTTCCCCCTTAAAAAACCCCGGAAAATACCCTTAAAACCGAGGGAGCGATTCGGCTGAAGAATCGGGCCATCGTTAGCCCAAAGCTTTTTTTGGTGAGAATTTCAAGAATGTAATTGTAGCAATGTAATATAGTAATTATAATTTTTTCGGAAATGTTAACGGCGGACGAGCTTTATTGGATAATAGGATCATACATGCCTTGAAACGTAAAACATAAATGTTGAGGGGGAGGTTAAAATTTTTCCGTGAGCGATTACAATGGTTTTTGAATTTTGGTTTGGCTGGCAGACTAGAAGGTAATTACTTACGCCCAGAAGGAATTGCCTGCAAAAAATCAGATTTTTATAACGAAAATCAATCAGCCGACGAGGCATAATAACCATATGCGACCAATAATAGGCCTTTTAAATTAATAATTAATGGAACATTAATCAATTACATGTGATCAATGTACGTGTTGTCAATCTTCATTCCTACATGCGTTATCCAACGGTCGGGGGGGGGGGGGGGTAATTGTGGTCATAAGAAAATCCCCATTACTATGGTTTATTATTGAATAATTCACCAAAACCGTATCAGTTTGAGTTTCATCCATGTTGCAGATACGTTCAGCAAAAAACGAACTCGCCTGTTGACATGCGAGTAGGAATCCACACTGGTGCCGTTTTAGCCGGCGTCCTCGGTCAGCGACAATGGCAATTCGACGTTTATTCGAAAGACGTCGAACTCGCGAATAAAATGGAAAGCAGCGGATTACCAGGGTGAGTTACCAATAAAAAGAACCAATGTCTGATAAGTTTCTTTAGTTTCATAATTTAATAGATAAAATACCTGAGTAGTTCTAGTTAATTTCCGATTAGAAGTGTGCTTTCTTAAAAACTTATTAAAATTTCAATTCCACCTTGAAAAGTAAATAGGCCATACAGAAGCAGGAAATTTGGCTTCATAATAAAGGTGATTGGATGTGAAATAGCCTGTAAATTATGGGAGTTATGACCGTTTTGATGGAATAGATTCGAAAACAAGAACAATAATTTAAAATGGAAAAAATTGGCAGTTAAGGCAGAGTTTTAAAAAAAATTACACGAAACTTCTGGTCGGAAATTAGTTGCAAAACATGCGAGAAGTCCTTGAACAATAAACTCTGTATAACAAAATTGAATTGTACTCGTTTGAAAAACAAATTTGGAAATTACTCATAAACGCTCATTTCATTTTCAACAAGGAGGGTTCATATTTCCGAGAAGACGCTCAATTTCCTAAACGGGGAGTTCGAAGTCGAGCCCGCCCACGGTGAAAAAAGAGAAGAGTCTCTACGAATGGCCGGCCTCAAAACGTATTTTATTACTAAAGTCAATAAGCCGGTGAGTATTTACGACTAGATGAAAATCGCACGAATATTCGGTATATTTGTTTAACAGTGATCACTCATCAGTTCTTGTTAATATTAAAATTGTGTTCATTCTTTTCAAGTTCAAATCCGACGTGATCAAGAATGGCACGGTTCACGAGGAACAGTTGGACGACAATGATGACGCAGCTGTAAGTTTACGGCACGAATTAGAGCTGAAGTAGTAGTAGCAAAATTTTTGCTTCAACTGAAATTAACTTTTTCCGTCGGTCTCAGAGCAACACGAGCTAACTGACGATCAGGCAAAAGTCTCCTCTCCTATCCTAGGCAACTGCCATCTTATTAACCGCCGACATGAAACTAGTTTTTCGACTCTCCTTTGGCAAAAATCAGTCGATTTTAACGCGTAGATTTTGAACATTACTGAATTGAAAATTGATTCAGGCCGAAAATGAGAAAATTCAACAATTTTCCAAGCATCTAATCCCATTCTGATGGCGATCTCTGGGTTTCAGGGTGTCGTGACGCCGATGGACGAAAAAAACGGAGTTCCCGTCAGTCGGGAACGAGAAAATTCAGACGACTTCCGACAGCGACTTAGGAAAGACCTGATGAGTCGAACGGGATGGAGGTATGCACGCGACTTCTGAACAATTCTCTCCGTCAGTTTTTCACTGCTTCTGTTTCTTGTTTTAATCCATGATATGTCGAGTTTTCCTAACCACGACCGCGTTCAACCACTATAAATTACCAACATTTTCATTTAAAAAAAAAATAAATAAATATATTATAAATTAAAATTGAAATTTTTAAACGTGTTACAAATATAGTTTTTTTTTTCTTTTTTTTTTTTGTTTTTTAGTAAAAGTTGAGTAAAAGCAAAATATTATAGAACGAAAAATGATCAAGATTTTTTTCAGCGTACCTTTATCGGAAGCTTTGTTCAGCGATTATTTTTTTGCAGTTGCTCCATGATTCCACTTGCTTTAATGCCCCTCGTTGCAATTTTTTATTCGGATAATTTATATCAGATTAATTACGAATTGACGCAATCCTCTCGGCAATCGAACAACTAATTGTCTTTCGTGAAAACACTCTCAAGAAGTTGATACAAGAATAATTTACCAAAGAATTGAGATTTAAAATAAATAAAATATCAAGATATTTTTTTTTTTTTTTGTAAAACAATTTCAGAATTTCTTTATTTGTCGATACGTGGGAGTTCACTCGCAGCTGATTTTGTGGTCAAAGCTGCTCAAAGCGATTGCGAACGCTTGAACAGCATTGAGCGGGTGCTGATAGTCGAGCGTGAACTCGTCCTTATCGATTTTGCCGAACTGCAAAAGTACAGAATCGAACGGCGGTTGGTAGAGCTGGAAGTTTTTCACCGAGCTTTTTGTCACGCGGCCGTTGAAATAGAGAACGTAGGATTGAGTTTCTTTGTCCCATTTGGGCTCTTTGTTTACGAGTTGGAGAACGCTTCCGTTCGATTGATGTCTGCCTTTCTCGTGTAGACTCATCTGTTTACCGGCGTCTCGACTTAGCGGGACCAGAACTTTCATCCGCCGAGGCCCTTCCATTCCGAGAATATTCGAGTCGTAAAAAATGAGGCAGGAATCAATTTCGACGGTTTTCCCCTCGTCCGAACGGTCGCTCTTCAGATAAAACTTCGTCCCGACTAAATTCGACCGCAGCTCGCCGACGAGCGACGAATTCCGGCGTCTCAGGTTTTCGTTTTGCGTTGAAATAAGGTACCGGCTCGTGCTGCATTTTTTCCGTTTTCTAGCTACCAGCGATGGGATTCGCGGATGGTCGTTTCTCTCGTAGAATAAATAATAAGTTGGATAGAACGTTGAAATAATGCTACTCCTATCTCTGACGACTCGACACTGTACGATACTATCGAGCGAAGGCGGCGACAATACGTCGGGAAGCGGTTTGTAAAGCGTCATCGAGTGAATATGCTGCGTTTCCAGGCTCGACGATTCTTTCGTTATTGTTTCGTCGCTTTGCGTGCTCGCGTCGCGTTTTTGCTTTACCCGTTTCGGACGGTTGCATTTCTCGCAACGAACGATTTCCCTCGGCTCGACTTTCTTCACAGGATCGACGAATAGTTCTTCGCATTCGCTGTCAACTGAAGAACTATATCCGCCGACGGAGCATCCGCTGTCTGTCGAATAGATTTGCCTCAAACCCGTCCAGTGGCCGCTATACCTGTATCTTAGGTAGCCCATCTTCACGTAACCGTTCGTCTCGAACGGCAATCCGCCATCAGAAGAGACGATGGAACCCGAAAGAATGCGCCGCAATCTCAGTTTCCGATTGAAATGCTCTCGTCGCTGTACCAGCTTAGATTGGAACGCTTGAGATTGGTCCATCACCTGCTAACCGCCCTCAAAACGGTGTTTTCCATATCAACTACTTGAACTAAACTGATGGAATCATCGTCGGAATATTGTCAGATCGAGAGAAAATGTCAACGTATAAAAAAAACACTTTGAAGATGGAGTATTTTGAAATTATTGTAGCGACGGAGCAACGTGGTTCAATAGCTTGGTCGCGTGATTACCGTTCTGTTAAGGAGGAATAAAATTCACGCGATAACCGTTTTATGAATTGATGCGAAATTTCAACACAGTAAAAATCTACTAATGTTGAAAATAACAAAACAGTAAAAACAAACAATAAACAAAAACAAAACAGTAAAAATCTACTAATGTTGAAAATAACAAAACGATAAAGTAGGTACGAATTGTTGAAGCTGAAAAAAAAAGTGAAAAGAAAACTGAACTGTGATTGTTGAAAAGTGAAAGTGAAAATAAAGTAGTGTTTCTGTCTTTTCGCCTCTGGCTTCGTTCATATCGAACGCAGATTTTTCCTCCCTGATTTCACAGTTGAAGGTCTAATCCTTCTCATATTAGCCCATTCTTAATAAGCGTCTCTTTTTTCTGCGTTTAAATTAGAATTGCAATGCTTGAGTTGTTGAGTACAGTTGAACTCATTCATATTTTTTACAATTTGCTTGCTTCTTGGTTGAGTCGTCGCATCTCTCATCGTACTGGGTTGGTGAGGGGGAGAAGAACTAGGCGACTTGTTCTCCGATTTTTTATTTACTGGCCGAGTACTTTCGCCCCTTCGGGCATCCTCAGGGCGATGTGGAACCATAGGTTACCACAGCCTAGTTCTTCTCCCCCTCACCAACCCAGTACGAATTTGCTTGCTGTACATTATTAGTGTTTCTAGTCCCTGTACGCGAAGTTTTACCCTCGTTTAAAATTAATGAATTTAACTTTTATCAACTCCTAAGTAGCCAGGCTCAACAGCAAATCTAGTCATCTTTATGATTTACTTCGAACCTCGACCTTTTTCAAAATATTTTATGTTAATCAGCTTCCACACCGAACCTCCGCGTCAATCGCCTATCTTTTTTTCTATTCCTAAAACTCGGGGTTCGAAAAATGGTCCGATTTTCATGAGAAAAGGGCTTAGAAAAAACGTCAGCCGAATTTCCAATAAATATAGCGAAATATTGAATTGAAAAATGAATGAAATACTGCAACCAAAATTCCTGAAAAAATTGACATTTTTATACCGGGAAAAGTTTTATTTTTCGGCAATATTGGCTGCTAAAAGGAGAGTACATCGCAAATTAGCCGAATGACCAGCTATTTCAATCAGTTATTTCTTTTGCGTGTTCTTTCCCTTTGAAAGTCACGACTTTGGATCATTTCCTTCCCAAAATGATACGTGTACTAGGCGTTTACATAGGTCGTAAAAATGGAACTGTGATTTAAGGCTATGTGATCACAAGCAAGGAAGCTGGTGAACAGTTTGATTTATTTGTAACTACTTAGCCGCAACTGCGCTAACGTAATTAATGAAAATTCACCTGACGGAGAACTCCATCGATTTTCTTCATCGAACATTACAACGAGCCGTACCAAAAGATAATTTTATTAATTTTTTCTCCAAACACGGAAATTTTTTTAGTTTCAAATGATAACCTGCCTCGCCATCCTTTGCAAAATCATCTCAATTGCCATACAAGCAAGTTAAACCATTCTTCTTCTGAACGTTTCATCTCTTGGCGAATCACTAGATTTTCTTGAGGAAATTTTTTCTAGAGGATTTTCTAGAGGAAAACAAACTTTTTCACCACACTTTTTCTTCACGCTTTTCTCTTGCCGTTTCCAAGGCCAGCAACTAGTTTCAGAAAATACAAAATAGTATGGTCAAATGCCAAATTCGAGTGATTTGTCGAATTTCACCGTATAATTGCGCTTTTTATCCACCACGTAAATAAAGTAATTGCCCATAGACTATTTATTTTCGACATAATGAATTCACAATTACGAGCGTATTGTTTTTTACTGTTTCAGATCGATAGTTTCGCACATAGACTGGTTAACCCTGAGCTTCAAGGACAAACAGAAAGAATACAGTTATCGGCATAATGCGGAAAGTTTCAGCAGTCTATCCTTAGTGGCCAGTCCTCTCGTCATGATTATAATTTCGATTGCTCAGCTGATCGTGCTTCCACGGTTTGTCGAATGATACACGATAATTACGTTCCATCTTTCACGTCGTGTTTCGATGTCGGAATAATTTTTTAATGAAACCTCCGGTGATTTTTTCCCCAGGGACTCGCTGAGCATTGTCTCATTCGCGGTGACTTTATCCGTTCTGATAGTCTTAACATTGTTCGCCGTTATGGAGCAGTTTCCAAAAGTAAGTTTGCATTTCTTTTCACCGAGTCTGGTTTTATTTATTTATTTTGGAAATTTATTCTATATCAATGACACGTTTCCGTGTTCTACTTCTAGTACTTCCTTGAAAGCGTGGCGACGGCTAGTAAGAGGATGAACCATTCATTACTAGGACGGTGCATCTTCGCCTCCATATGCATTGTGATTTTGGCAACTGGCAACATAATCGATACAGTATGCAATTTTCACTATATATATAAATATAAATGTATATTCTTTTTTATTTTATTTATTTTTATTATTATTTTATTTATTTATTTTTTATTGTTATTTTATTTATTTATTTTTTATTATTATTTTATTTATTTATTTTTTATTATTATTTTATTTATTTTTTATTATTATTTTATTTATTTATTTTTTATTATTATTTTATTTATTTATTATTATTATTTTATTTATTTATTTTTTATTATTATTTTATTTATTTTTTTATTATTTTTTTTTTTAGAAAAATAAGCTCAATTGTTAGCCTGTAATGGATCGTTCGTATATTGATGTATCCAATGTTGCAGGTTGGATGTTCGCAACATTATCACGTACGCGACGTGAACTGTACAACAGAGCTGAACATGACGGACGAATGTCTGTATCCGAGTTATTTCTCGCACATGACAGTGATGGTCCTCATCGCGAACGTTATACCTATTCAGCCGCTCTTTGTCGCTAAAGTCGTCATCCCGACAGTTATCGTGCTCGTTGGAATTCTCGACAACGTCGTTTTCCTTTGGGAGCTTCTAGTTCGAGAAGATATAATCAGCCACAGACATTGTCTCACGTATGTTTTCACTCAAAAACTGCTATCCAGAAAGGCTTGCTAGGGATTAGGTTAGGTTATTAGTCCAGTCAAACATTCGCAAAAAAGCCAATAAGGGCAACCAAAAAAAAAAAATGGTTTCGACATATTTTATAACGAAAAACATATTTTATGTAATTTTCATGGAAGGATAAACCCGATTGTGTAGAAACCAACAACATTTCCTTGTGGGTTTCGAAATAGTCACTAAAAACCGCGCGTTTTCAGCGATTTCTCCAGTTCTGCGTTTATAACTCCTAAATGAAACATCCAACAGAAAATTAAATACAGTTCTTTTTTAAAAAGCATTAAATTCTGCGTCGAATGGTTTTTTATTTGCCGAAATCGGACATGCCGTTTAACGGTTAATTTTTTGAAAATGTCCATTTTTACCATTTTGTAATACGAAAGGTCTAATACTTACGTTCTTTTTGTTGAATTCCAACTACCGTTTGACTGGTTTATACTATAGCAACTTTAGCATTTACCTTATGAAAATAATACTGATATCAACGGTAACAGGAGGAAGTGTTAATATTTTACGTCCAGGGGTTGCGATGGGGAGAAAAACCAGGCGACTCATTTCCGATTCTTTATTTGCTGGCCGAGCACTTTCGCCCCTAAAAGCGACGTGGAGTCATAAGGTCCGATGCCCGAACGGACGAAAGCGCTCAGCCGTCTATGAAAATTCGCATGGAAGAGTTTAAAAAATAGGGGTTGTTTAAAATGTAAGGCCACTTACAATTTGGTGTATTTGGTTATATATTTAAGAAAACTCGGAACAAGTTTTTTTTTACATAAACGTGGAATATATCTCGAAAACAAAAAAATAACACGTGTCTTTTCTATTTTTAATTGATTCTAAATTAAATTTCCTCAATTCGCTCACACAGGACAAAGTCACGACCATTTTCAAAATTCACGACCGTGACGAAAAAAAAATTCCCAAGTTAAAACTTCAAAAGTGTAGAAACTGGAAAAATTGCAAAAAGTTATTAATCGTTCGAATTTAATTGTTTTCTCTTCAAATTCAAATTCTGCGTCTAATTTCCTTCAGGAATTATTAATTACTTAAAACTGAACAGTACTGTAAATATTTTCAACGAATTTTCAAAGTTGAAAAACAAGAAACGGTGTACCACTAAAACTTGGAAAAACTAATAGTAGTCGTCAAATTTCCGTCCTTTTGACGTCAAATTCGGATTCAGCGTTAAATTTCCTATAAGAATAGCTTTTGAAATCGCCTAGGAACATAAGTTTAATTTTTTGTCAGCGGAGCTCCAATTGTCGGCCGGTGAAAAACTCGATTTACGGAAAATAATTTCTCTAGCGCTGTTTAAACTTTTTTCACCAAATTTTTTGCTATGTACGCGTGTAAGGCGTTCAAATGAAGACTCCTGCATAATAAAACAATTGATTCGCATTTATTTTGACCCCGAAAATCACGGTTAAAGTCCAATTTTCGAGCTTTCAAAAACCGATTTTTTTGGACCACTTACAGATTTTTCCGAGAAATAAAAAAAATCACAAAAATACATCTTGGTAAGACACAACTTTCCTGAAAATTTCAGATTTTTATCTTTATTGGAAGACGAGTAAAAATTCGTTAACTGATCGGTTGAAAAAAATCGCAGGGGTACCCCTTGGATTTTTCGCGAAAAATTTTTTGAAATAGATTTCGCTCAAATTCAGCATAATGATAGTTGATGATGTGTACATCAATAATATATGGTTCATTCTTTGTTTCTTTTGCAGTAAATAGATGAAAATAACGTTTAAAGTTGAAAAATGTCATTTTTTCGTGTATAGTCTACTTAAATTGTTGAATAACGCAAAAACGGTTGAAAAATGGATAGGTACATTACATTAGGAAAATGTGGACAGTTAAATTACCTATATTTTGGTATATTCAAACATCTGAATTGACGACTTTTTGTTAAAGTTATCCACTGTGCAAGTTACAAATCTCGGAAAACTTGAAGATGGAGTGCCTACCTCGGCTAAAACTAACGAAAGTTGCAAACCTACTTTATGATACAAAGTACAAACAACACCTCCAGCTAAGGGGCGCTCAGCCCCTAGTCAAATAGAGAATCGGAAAATGAGTCGCCTGTTTTTCTCCCCTTCACAACCCTGGGAGTAAATAAAGAAGATTGAAGAATATATCAATTTTTTATTCTACAATTCATCGAAAAAAAACTTAACAATTCTGGAAATAATCGAAATGATAATTATTTATGATTCTAGATACACCCCAGCAATTTTAGCTGTCAGCTTGACTCTAATTCTCGTGCATTTGGGGCTGATTATGCTTGCAAGAGTGGTAAGTTGGACCTTGGTCTTTTACATGATTATAGCAGTAGTCTATTTTTGGTTTATTATTCAATAAAAAATCATTGTGTGGTCGATAGCTTTATTGGTCTCGATTTATCGCAGCTGTTATGTTGAATTCGGGAGCTTTTCAGATATTCGGCAAGCGGGTATAACTCGAGAGTTCAAGCATAAATATTTATAAACCTCAAGCATTCAAATATATCGATTTTGCTGCCAGCCAAAAAAATGCTCACGAAAACATGCCAGTCACAAAAAAAAAGCCCATAACGTGGAAGTACGGTGTGTGAGTCAAAGAAAAAATCAAACGTCATCTGCTTGCCATAAAAAACATTTTAAGAATTTGACCAATCGAAAATATTGACTTTTTTTGGCTTGAAAAAAACTGCAATAAACAACTTGGAAGAATACTTTAATCCATATTTATCTCAACTGTAATGTGTGTTAGGTATCAAAAATTCTTCACACGAACAGACAGACAAACAAACACTCAGACACTTTTTCAGAAAGTATTTTGGAAAAAAATGTCTTCCGAATTCGACTTTTCAGAAAAATCAGAATAGGTACTTCATTTACTTCGTAAAAATAGAAGTAAAAACAGGCCCCGAGTCGACTTTTAAAAATGTGTTCGCGCAATTAAAAAAAAATTAATAAGCCTCCAAAAAATAGTCTTTTTGAAAAATTATTCATTCCTTTAGATGGAAGTCGGCTCTCGAGTTCTGTTCCTTTGGAAAAACGAAGCCGAAGAGCAGCGAGAACGAGCGTGCGACATAAGGCGGAAAAATGAAGCCCTGGTGCACAATATTCTTCCTCCTCACGTTGCAGTGCATTTTCTCGGCAACAAGAAACGTCAACATGAAGAGCTCTATTCTCAAAGCTATTCGGAAATCGGCGTGCTCTTCGCTTCTATGCCGAATTTCTCAGGTGAAAACTAATTACTTTTATTGGTGCTTTGAATTTGAGCTGTTGATTAATGTTGTTCATAAGGCTAAGCTTTTTTTCCGATCCCATCAGATATTTTTGAAAGGTGAAGAACTATTCGTTGACATTCGGGTCAATCCAATAATTACTTAGTAATAGCAATTATCACACCGAGTTTGTTGTTCGTGATTGTAGATTTCTACTCCGAAGAAAGCGTGAATAATCAAGGCCTCGAGTGTTTGAGGTTCCTCAACGAAGTCATCTCCGATTTCGACGCTGTAAGTGAACACTAAATAGAAGAGTATTTATAACTGTTTGCTGTACCACATAAATACGCTTCAGAAATTATTGTCACAAAAAGTTCCCAAATAAGTGCAACAAACACGAAAATTACGAAATTGGACAACAAAGCAGGGAATGTCTACTTTCATACTTGGAACAATATCCATAAAATTTCGTTTAAAAAAAAAAAAAAAAAAAAAAAAAAAACGATCGGAAAGTATTGAAAAGTGAATCGCAATATGAATTTCTGAAGATTTTGATTTTTTTCAAAGTTTGGATTACTTTCATAGCTGTTCTGAAAATGTTAACGGTTACTTAATTTCACCTTTTCAGTTGTTGGAGCTGAAAAAGTTTCAGGATATAATCAAAATCAAAACAATCGGTTCGACGTATATGGCGGCCAGCGGGCTCAATCCTCAAACGGTCGCGGTAAGCGCAGCTTTTGACAGGAAATGTCATTCATCTGTTCGTATCTATATTACCTTGTGTTTGTATCTATTCCTTTGCATTGATACGAATTAATTTCACAGAAAGACGATTCTATAACATCAAGATGGATGCATTTGTCTCTTCTTGTCGAGTTTGCCTTCGAAATGAGAAAAGCATTGCAGAGCATAAACGAACAAAGCTTCAACCACTTTGTGCTTAAAATGGGTACGTATCTTGTAAATGATTTTTGAAGTTTGAAATTCGTATGCAAAGTGCAAGAAAAGAAAATACCAACGAAGAAGTATGACGACGGTGTAAAATATTTGCAGGGGTGAATCACGGACCTATTACAGCTGGCGTGATTGGTGCGAGGAAGCCACATTACGACATATGGGGCAATACGGTAAACGTTGCGTCGAGAATGGAAAGTACCGGAAAAGCAGGTTACATCCAGGTATCTATAAAAAACTAATTAGCGCTGTTTTTGGTTTACAATAAACCATTGTAATCACACAAGAAAAAAAATGTCTAACCCCTCCCCCCCTTAAAACTTGATGTTTTACAAAAAAAACTTGATGTTTGATGTTTTTTTTTTCTAGGCTATTAAATAAAAAATTCTGTCCGTCCGCCGTCGACACTTTTCTGACGAAACTATAAAAGTAAAAGTTTTGACATTTCACCAAAAACCAAGTTGCAAAACCTAATCGCTACTTTAATTTTAATTTTATTTTTTGGAGTTCTTGAGAGAGAGAGAGTGAGAAAGAAAATTAGTATTTCTTAGTGCATAAGGTATCAATTTCAATAGACTTTCGGACGCTGAATCGAATGAGACCATCGCGGGGTTGATAGATTTATCGTTTTATAGCAGCTTTTGTGTTGAATTTGGAAGATTTTCATAAATTGGGCATAACTCGAGAATTCTTGGAGCTATAAAAATCGTTATATACTCGTTGAAATGCCCGTCAAACACTCTCTTTAGCTCTACCGTTAGACGAAAAATTTAGCTTTTAATTATTGTAAATCAAACAAAAAAAAATTTAATTATAATAGCTGCTACGCAGTTTTCCAATCTGTTTTTCGGTGGGAACGTTCACAAATGTTCCGAATGATCACAAATGGATAGTATTCTTAAATCATTATTAAAGCGAAGGAATAATAAACTACAATCATTTGCAGCGTTTTTTCTGAGCGGTTTCCTCTCACATACCCACAAACAAGAATAGAGCAACAAAAGCTTTCCAACGATAATAAAAATTGCTATTACCTATCAAAATGATGGAATAATTAACGTTTTTATGGAAATGTGTCTGACATCCCATAAAGTCTATTTGAAAAAATTTTTCGTTTGCATCGCACCAAAACTAAATAGGTACTTTTTAGGCCGTAAGTATTTCTGAAAAAAATAAATGATGCTTTTTGTTATATTAGTTCCAGCACATAAAAACCACTCGCCCAATAATTATTTCAATGAAAGATTTGTATTCAGCATTAAAGTTTTAATAAAAAGCGTGGTTTTGAATACCAAATAGTTTTTCATGCACCAAAGTTAGGTAAGTTCCTGAAATGTTGTTCGCATTGTCCCATTCCGAGTATTTGCAGATAAGCTTGAGGAAGGTTTAATTATATTAAACATAGAAAAAAATGAGATGATTTGTTTTTTCAATGGCGAATAATAGTAAAATTGACAAATTGAGTTTTTAAAGCAATGGTCAGTTCTGAGTAATTAATGTCTTTTACGTGATGATCAAGGGCCCCAAATCCATTTTTGTTCCACGCTTACAACCTTGTTCTCAGTTATGAAGTGATTTGCGTTTGGCGAACAATTTCACCAAAATCTAACATTTTCCTGGTCTTGGATCTTCATTTAATTGGTACCAATATTGTTCCAGGTGACCGAGGAGACGTCGGAAATCCTCAAACATTTCGGTTACCAGTTCGAACAAAGAGGACTGGTCGCCGTCAAAGGCAAAGGCCAACTAATGACTTACTATTTGGTCGGCAAGGCTGGTGACGGATATCAGCAGCACGTCGTCGGTGAACCGTCAGCACCGACGGCTGAACTTTCCAACATTGCTGAAGAAGCTGAGCCAAGCGACCAATCGGCACTTTTATCCGAAGAGCTCTAAGAGGAGTATCACGTCGACCGGACGATTCTCTGGTCGAAAATCGTACCCAAGAACAGTATTATTGTGATCTTCGTCTTTGTCAAATCCGTCTATTGGATGATCAGAAGTCTTCTGTCGATCTAACTCGATTTAAGAAAGCGATCGCTTTTAATTCGTGCTATTCAGTACAAAGGGATTTCATTTTCCACGTCGTTCTTGAATGTGGAAAACTCGAGCGTTCACTTTTCATTGGTTGTTGCTTTACGTGCGAATCTCAACATAAGTAACGAGTTCGATTTATATTTTAATTATGATTTACCTAGGAAATGAACAGCGTTGCTTCACGGTTGAAGCTTCAAGTACGCACCTGACGGAGAATTTATATTTCCGTGGTCATATTATTTATTCCTGCTAAAACATCAATAACCCGTCGTTACGAGGGATTGAGCTGTTCACTTACGTCTGATTCATTTTTATTTTTGACAACTCTTGGACCTTTAATCTGCATTGCGGAAAACGCTTCCCCGAACAAGTTTTAACCTAAATAACAAACTACAACGAAATATCAGACTGGCGAGAGCAATTATAGCGTTGCGTTTCCGGTATGACATTGATGATTGTGTTGGCATCGACTGGAAAAAATGGCTCGTCGCTTTTCCAAACCGGAAATATTCACCAGGGCACTGCCGAAGAGCACAAAAATACTCTTTGCCTAATGAGTTTTTTGAATGGTTTGTAATTGCTCATAATCATGCGACTCTCTGCCAAAAATAATTCGAAATAGGGGAAAAAGTGGACACCGGTCGAAAATTGTCAATTCTAACTAAGCAAGTGAGCTATGAGACTTGAAATATCAAGTTTTTTGTAGGCAACAGCATGGAAAATTTGAAATTTTGGAGCTCAACATGGGCGTATTAGACGTACGGGTATTTTATTCAGATATAAATTGGCAGGATCTCTAGGAATGCTTAAGGGACTCAGGCGTGGTGGCCAGCGAGAAAAACGGAGCGTACTTTTCTGGAAAACCTGGGATTCTGGTCACTTAACACTGAAAATCCGTCAAACTCATCACGATTGAAAAGATGACTGTGCAGGTTGATCGTTAAAAGGTTCACTCTGAAAAACAACTGGAAGAAATAATTTAGGAGCCGAAATTCGATCGTGAAGAGAGTGATTATGTGTAGATAGGCGATAAGGCATTCGATTTATTTCACCTTTTCCGTGACACTATTATTGCTGTTTTTCTTCGTGAAAATTAGTCAGCTTTCCATAAATGCAATTTTCAGAAATTCCCGAAGCGAATATCAAGTGTGCTCTGACGCCGTTTTCTAGCATAAACTGCGAAGTTAAAAATTTATTGGAAGTCGTTATCCTAAAGACGGATTTTTTTTTTTTTTTTTTTTTTTTTTTTTTGACCGTGCTGAGAACGGTTTTATTAGGTTTAGGAAAAAACTTCACAAAAAAAAAATACCCTCATGTTTTTCACATCTTTTACAATAGAGTGAAAAGTGGAGTGTTTTTTCAAGTTTTGAAGGTACTCGGCGTTCCCGAGTTGGTCAAGAACCAATCCCGGGCAACAGTGACTAGGAATGATTAATTTTGGCATTTTCACACAATAAATGTCCTCCGTAGCTCGTCTTTAATTGAAAAACGCTGAACAACATCGATTGCTGTCTGTTGTTGAAATTTAAAATACGATCTTGCGGGAAAAATCTACTCATCATGATCTAAGTGAACTGAATTTATTTTGTACGGACCAAAGGGTAATGGAAAACTATGTGACGTGGAAAACAGGGATACGTGCCTTGTCTTTTTACTTCCAGTTTACGCAAATGGAAGTACTGGGAACGTATGAAAGTCAAATTCGGAACGGAGGTGCATCAGAGAAAAATATTTTCATAGTACTAATCACTCCGAGACACTCTAAATACTTTGATCAGGAAACAACAACAAAAAAAATTTCAGAAACCTTTTTTTGAAGTTGGTCAAAAAATTACTAAAATCGTCGTATATCTAGGCGAATTACCAATCAAACTCAATGAAATTTTCTACCGACAAATGGGTCAAAAAAGCTGTAATTGAATTTCGAATAGCACGCTTCCGGAGATATATATTTTCGAACTATTGTCTTATTAAAGACAAAAGTTTTTCACGCGATACGAAGAAGAATTTGGATTGGTCAAGGTCTGGCAATGTGAATTATGACAGAATGACGGTTGATTTTAATCGCATCTCCGCTTCATGAAATGTTCTAATTGTTTTTTCTCTTTGCGGGTCTCCCGTGCACGGGAAACGGTCGAAATTTTACGAGGTTCGTTTTAAATCAATATAATTCGGCAGAGCCCACCTTTTTAGATTTTCTGGAGTTAGTACTGAGCAAGTAATATTACTCTTAGATTAGATTAAAATCAACGATCTCTCGAATTGATTTTTTTTCTCCGCACAATATCGTGGGTGGTAAATTTTCTACTATTATGGACTTCTGTAGTATATTTCCCTTCATTTTTTGTTAAAAATATTAGGGACAACAACCTTATCTCTTACCTTGAAATGAACTACTTTACTACGCGGGTCCTCGAAGAATTCAGCACAATGAATAAGAATATCTCAGTAGCATTTCAATGTACGTGACACCCGTGGTTGTTGATGTTTTAATAAAACCATTTCGAATCGCTAAAAACCCAGTTAAAATTTTGAACGAATTTTTGCAGAAAATGATGTTATTAGGCTCTTACAGAAAAAAATCTACCATCGAAAACCGGAAAACGGGTACAAAATCCGTTTCATGTGCATCAGCGAATCGAATTCAAGAGTAAAAAAATTTGTACGTATATCTATGCACGATATTACGAGTAATTTTCGGGATAAAAATCTGATTTTTTTTTTTTTTTTGCAGAAAAATTCATATTTGCAAAAGTGATAACAAGTTCGCACGCCAGCCAAATCGAAGCAGAGGGTGGTGTTCAAATTTAACCTTGAACTTGCCCTAAATGCGAAAAACGTCAATACCCGATGTATAAGTGCATTTTGGGTATTGATGTATTTTTTCGCGCTGAATCGAATGAGACTACAGCGGAGTCGGTATCTCCATTGTTCCTCGAGTTATTGCAGTTTTATGGAATTTTCGAACTTTGGAAAAACGCATATATAACTCGAGCATTTACGAACTTACATAAAAATTTTTCGATATTCATTACAATATTTTCTATACAGATCTCTCTATAATACTCTGCGAAAATCCGCTCATAAAGCTGCATGACTGGAACTTTCACTTCAAGGCCTCTACATAAATATCTAGCTTTCATATATATTTTTACCGACTCGAACGTGGAAAAACTGTGTACACACACATTTCTTCTGGGTACGATTTACTGATAATTTCTTTCATTCTAGTATATTTCAAGAATGAACTATCAGAGTTGATAATGAGGGCCTAAAACATTACCTAATACATTGTCAATGTCTTCGAAATACAACGCCGTCGATAGGACATAATTCAACCTACGAATACCTCTCGAGCAGCTAAGACAAGAATAATGACCATAAAGAAACCGATGTCGAAATTCTTAGCAACGCGCTAGAAAATAATGTCAAATTTCCAATTGATTTCAATCCGATGTAGCCAATATACGTAAATGATTATCAACTCTGTTGTAAGAATGCGGTTGTCGAAAATTAGAGTGAAATGAGGTTTGTAATACCGCCTAGTGTGACTTGCTATGAAATTGGACACTTATCTGTTATCGATTTTAATGGTGAACCGATAGGAACAATCTGTGTCGTAAGTTAGCGTGAACCATGTGAAAATGTTATAAAGGCTACTGATGCTAAAACCTGCATTTTAGTGCAGTATTGTTACTATTTTGTTATAAATATCGTTTTGTTATCGCCTGTAGCACAAGTGTGGAAAAATATTGTTGGCGGGTGATTTCGAAACGGAACGGATTATTGTTTTCATCAATGTTTCAAATAAAATGTGAAAATCGTATTTTCACTGTAGAGTAAAGAAATTGAAAGATAGATTCTACTGAGAAAATATAAAATGGTGTTAGTTACCTTGCTGTTCGAACACTTGGTTGTTGAGTTTTTGGTGTCGGGTGAAACTATCTTTATAATTCATCGGTGCCGCCAAAAATTCCTTTTTTTCCGACGAAGAAAAATAAATATTAGTGATACGTGAAAGCATTTACTCTCAAATTTGAAAAACTATGTAAATACGTGCAGCTCGCGGACCGATTCTGGACGACACTTTCTCGTTCGGTCCAAAGTTGCACCAACACCAATGGAATATTTCTACTATTAGCATAATTTATAGTTTCATAGTAAAAACTATGGTTTTAGCTGAAAGCTAACTAAAAGACTGCTTTATTTATTATAATTCGTGTTTCGCAAAGATTCCCGTTTGTTTTTCGTTTTATATTTTACGTGCGTTATTGTTGATTATTGATAGATTGGTCACACGAGCCAATTAATAGTTTGCCGTTTTACACAATTTGTCGTGTAAATGCTTAAGGTTGTTATCTACTAGAGTAATTCGGTTGAAAATGCGTTTGACAAGGGTTGGAAACTAGAATGACGAGGTGAGTCTGGAGTCAGAACCTGGTACCTGATGGCTGGCGCATTCTTACGCCAAAAGCCCGTACTAGCCTTTACATAGTGTTACTCTCTACTTTGGCGATTATAGCATGATGGCATTTTCTTAGTTTTTGGTTTGGACTGGAATGGTCAAGTAGATGGTCAAAAAATGTTGAAAGTTATAATTCTAGGGTAACCTGTGTATGCGTAGGTTAATATAAATTGCTTATGGTTTACTAGCCATTTCCTACTCAGGATGTTGTTGGTTCAAATTTCGACTCCTGTGTGAAATATTTTATCTTCTTTCTGGAAACAGCTATCTACTATCTACCTAGTCATTTTCTGTAACCTTTTTTCTTTTTTGCTTTCATTTGGATAAGAGCGAGTAACTCGGTTTTAATTTTCTTCTTTCGGATACGCAACCATCCATTTTCTATTGTTTGTAATGATAGGTGAAGGTTTTAACCATGATGATTCCTTCGAGGACAACAATAAAAGATAGAAAATAGGATTGATAAAGATCTTGAATGAATCTGCCAAGATCTCTCGTCATGTCTAAACATTGAGCTCCTTCTACATGCAGGCCTGGTTAACACTCGAGCCATCAGTTGCGCTAGTAGTCGGGTACCTGGTTCTGACCTCAGACTGTGGAAAAGATAGCTGCAAATAAAACAGAAAAAACTTTCCAATGTCAAACATACTTTCAACTTCTAGTCCATTTATTGTTGTGTTCATGATCATAAGTAGTTTCTTCGAACATAGTTACATGAGTAGATATATTTTTCAGTTGTATACTAATCGTGAGCCCTTAGGATCATTTTTTATTTGGTTGTTTCTTCTTAGTCTTAAATGATCCACGGTTCGATGACTCTTACTAAAGATTTTTGTTTTTTAAGGATACAATTTACACGCCCATGGCAAGAAAGTATCCTGTCAAAAGAAAATCCTGTTATAAAAAATCCTGTCAAAGGAAAATTTGGAAAAATATTTTCTACGCTTAGCGTTCAGAATTAAATAAACTATCAACCCCTAAAATTATTAATGGTATTACTTAATTAGAAAATACACTTCCTCTTTTATTTCATCAGTGGTCATCGTGAGAAAAATGAAATAAACATAGTTTTTAATACAAAATGTCAATCACGAATGTTGAAAGTCCGCAGGTATAACGGATTAAGCAGGAATTAAAAAAAAAAATATTTTGTGGAAAATATACATAACTATTAGTAAGTGATGAAGAAATAAGTAGTAACCGAATATTCTTCTTGAGATGATAAAATAATTATGTGTTTAAATTCATTGATCCAGGGAATCATCGAGAACAATCTAAAACCGATCAGTGAACTGATATTATAGTTGAACACGAAATGGGACGAATAAGTCAGCAGTTTATGAATACATGACGAAAGTAATTACCACTCGTGAAAATCGTATTGAATCAACTCATCTACAGATTGAAAAAAAATTGTTAAAAAAAATTGTTATGTTGGGGGGGGAGGGGGAGATGTGCGAGAAGTATGAAAGTTTTGACTATGAAATTTTAACGCTAACTGTTGAAAAATCACAGTCCACAACAGACAAAAAAATCAAGAAACCTATATTTTTAAACTTGAATACAACGGGAGAACGAATGTAGGAAAGCTCATTCCCAAGTATTTTTTGAAAATAATCCTAATCGACAACAGTTGACTCAAAGCGAACTATGAATCATAGTTCTCTAGTCAACTGAACCGTTTTTCTCATTTGGGAAATTTTAGTTCCAAAAGCGTTCGCTTTTTTACCAACATCTCGGACGTGGAGAACCGCATTGAAAATTATTCCTGGAGTACGCAGTTTTATAGAGGAAAAAATCCGCCACTGACTAGTTGAAATACATTTTACATTTACCACCGAAATAAATTACGATTCCTTCATGATCCCTGGAGCAATTCCGACAGTCGCACACGATTTAGCTTCCAATGTTGATGTATTTCTCAAC
Source organism: Tupiocoris notatus (assembly GCA_037159825.1). Taxonomy (NCBI): domain Eukaryota; kingdom Metazoa; phylum Arthropoda; class Insecta; order Hemiptera; family Miridae; genus Tupiocoris; species Tupiocoris notatus. Next base: position 90,623 of record JASJUZ010000403.1, on the reverse strand, counting down.
AAAGAAAAAAATATTCGATCGAATATAAGTAGTCTATTAATAATGGGTTTCGATGCTCATCGACAATCAGACACGGTATCGCATATTTATTTTCTATCAGTCCGACATTGTAAAAAGACCTTACAACGAGGTGATGACCAAAAATAGTGATATTGTAAAGGCAGAAAAATGAGAAAAAAAAAATTGTTAAAGTAGAGACTCATCTTGCAAATGCTGTAGAAGATAATTTTAGGAATCATTTAACGTTCTCCTCAATTGCTGTTAACTGAATAACGAAGTGAAAATTACTATTGCCATAGATTTTATTTTTATCCGTTTCTTTCTATAAGTAACCTTCGATTTGCAAAAGTTGCTTAGTTAATCTGTAACAGACTAGATGATGTTGTGTAAAAGCGGTGCTCTTCTGTTTTTAATAAACCCGTATTTATCCTCGAAAGGCGTTATCCTATGCGTTTCTGTCTCACCCGTCTACGCTTGGTTTCATACGAGAAACAGGTGGAATGTGAAAAGCAGTATTCATTATCCTCACTCCACGACCCCATCAATCGATAAGGAAATTAGCTGATCCTAAAGAAAACAAACTTTTTAGCGAATTTCCGCTGAAAAAATGCTATTTGGCGAGTTACGAAAAAATCGGCCATCGACTTTCGACTCGACAACAAACAGAAAATTATTTCATACATCAGAGAATCGAATCGATTAAATAAAAATGTGTGCATATGCACGATCATTTATTACGACTATAATTTTCTAAATGAAAATCCGATTTTTTGCAGAAAAATACTTCACGGCAAAAGTAAATAGGACTTCGTTGGCCAGCCGATCAGAGTCGTGGGTGGTGTTTAAATTTGAACTTGAACTTGCCCAAAAAGCGGAAAACCATCATCACCCGATGTAAAGGGTATTGAAATTTATGTATTTGCTAACTCTGAATACAATTGGATCTTCTTGGTATAGTCTGTGAAAAGAGTTACCTATAAGAGTTACCTGTAATAGGATGCAATTCGTCTTCTAAGACGTCAATTCAATAGTGATGAAGCCCATTTTCATAGAAACATTACATTACAATCAAACCGAAACGCGAAATGGCCGCGCTGAAAAAATTTTCTAACGTCCTTTTAGCGAGCTACACTCGAAAAAGAGTTCACAAGTTCGTACATGTCTTCTGCAGAGACGTTGGAATAAAACCCACAGAAAACATGCTTCAGAGTCTCGTAGGTACAATGATTTTGATTTATTATTGAATTAGTTTATTATCTATTGTAATCGCCCAAGGAAAAAACTGTTCATCCCCCTCAAAATTTGAAGATTCCGTTTTTAAGGCATGTAGAATTCGAATATTCAATTTATAAAAGTTTGTCCTCCCGCGGTCAATTTTTTTCAAAGGAAATAACAGCTAAATTCTTTAAATTTTTACCAAAAAGCGATATTTTCCAATGGCTCAATTCATTAACTAAATCGCTACTTCAATTTCAAGGTTATTTTCCGGGTGTTTTTGAGGGAGAGAAGATTAGTATTTTCCAAAAATTTTCAGAAAAAAGTGTATTAGCTATCAATTGATTTTTGGGACGTTGAATCGAATGAGACCAAAGCTGGCTCGATAGCTATAATGGTCCCCAAGTTATTGCAATTTTTTTTTTTTTTTTTTTTTTTTTTTTTTTTTTTTTTTTTTTTTTTTTTTTTTTTTTTTTTTTTTTTTTTTTTTGTAGAATCATCTAGATTTTTAGAAATTCGGCACAGCTCAAGAATTTTTGCAACTATAGAAATCGTTATATACTTGTCGAAACGTTCGTCAAACTCAATCTTCAATTGTTTATTTTTTCTAAATTCTCATTTTCCTACAATCCCAATAATACATCCATCAACTGAATACGAATTTGGAAATAAAACATTTAAGAGGCTATGGAACACAATGAAGGGCGTCGTCGTGTTCTTAGGAAATAGTGAGTTTGACGGAAAATCCATGAACAGCAAGTGGTCCGTCGAAATTCTCCTTCAATGATTTCCGCCTTCATTATTCAGGAATGGTTTTGCGGGACTTCGGTCCCGTGCGGGGCTCAAGTCGAGTGAGTTATGGCTTAATTACCTAACCGCTTCCGACTATTAAACAGATCATCCCCGCGAATGAAACCATCCATATCCGGTTTGAAGGGACCTAGCGCCTGGCTCGCAGCTTAGGGAAGCAACGGCGTCTCAATTCTTAATTAACAGCAGGGCCCACTTCTATGCAGCCTCCCACGTTCATCAGGTCGGACGTTGGGTTTGTACATAATTGAAACCGCGGACAAAGCAGGTGGAATGACCTGCGTGCAGCAAGATGCTGAAAAGGTTAATTAAAATTTGGCAAAAATTGCCTTCAACCGGCATCGTTAAATTTCGAGAAGGTTGTTCTTCATGGCGAGCTGATGACGATTGATTTTTATCTTTGGCACACACACCGTACTTCCATTATATGAGGTTTCTTGAGGGTATCTACTACTGGCTGAAAAATCAATATAATATAATTGTATTGATCGAAGTTTTTAAAAGTTTATAACAACGAACAAATGACGCCCGATTTCCATTTCAGGGCTTGTTACACATTTATTTTATTAAATAATAAACCATTGTAATGGCCCAAAAAAATGTTCTAACCCCTCAAAATTTGATGTTTCACGTTTCATGGCATGTAATATCCGAATAATCTATACAAAAATTTCTGTCCGTCCACCGTCAACACTTTTCCGACGAAACTATAAAAGCTAAACTCTTGAAATGTTCACCAAAAATCAACTGACAATGGCTCAATTCTTTAACCAAATCGCTAGCTCAATTAAGCTAGCATGAATTTTGCAATTATTAGTGGTGATAGTTGAGGGTTTCGAGACAAGCTATCATCAGAACTATTACAAAATTTGGGGAAAAAAACAATTAAAATATTCACCCTAGTAAAAAAAATATGAAAACTGAAAAGCTAAAGAGAAAAGGGAAAAACAGCCAGACCCTTCTTTGTACTTAACACTTTTCAAATCAGTCACTTTCTACTCTTCACTTTTCCACAGTCAGGCTTCAAGAAACTCGAATGGGCTGAAAAGTGCTAACTGAGGAGTGAAAGTTGAAAAGTACTTTTTTAAACAGGACCCAGCTGTAAAAATTCTACCAACTCTCACATTAAAATAAATGAATCAATAATTCTTGCTAACAATAGAAAAACTAATTATTCCTCGTTTCTAAATTAATTTAACGACTCTCCTTTTCACCCATCGCCTCCAGAATGGTCACTATTAGGACTCGGCGCGTGTCTGGCAAATGACAACCGGATGGTTACAAATAAATTTGGATTCGCGTTAAATTAGTAGGTGACTGATTAATAAGCCTAGTTCTGGACGTAAATATCCATAGACAAATGTGAAACGGTTTTTAGGAAAAGGTGTCAAAAGTCATTGTCAAATTGATTTTGTTAAAAATCGACTCTCATAAATTATGCTGGCCTGCACTGTTCAAATATCAAGAAAACTCGTGATATTTATATTCTGTTTTTGTCTGTCGCATTTTTACGTAATTGCTGGAGTGAGGGGGAGATAAACTTGGCGTTTCTTTTTATACAGGTGATAGAAAAAAATTGTAAATAACTATGAACTTTTTACCATCTTAACAGGACGATCGATGAGCCTTGATTTTCAACGACAGACTCAGTCGTAGATGTCTTTCCCCAGCTATTTATATTCTTGCTAATTCAGATTATATTTCTTTCCTGAAGACATTTACGAGAGGCGCCGAGTCCAAAAGTGACCATTCTGGAGACGATTGAAAGGTGAAAAGGAAAATGGTACAATCATTGGGCAAATGTGAAATAATAATTTTTTTTTATAATTAGGGGAGGTTTTCCAATCCAGTAGTAGTAGTAGATGTTTTTTCAACTCATCTTACTTCGCCAAATCGAGAAAAAAAATGTGATGAAATTGTGTTTTCTATCTGCTGAAATGATAGCTATACTCGCCCTCTAATTATGTATCAAGAAAATCATACAGTCTTACAAGGTATCTCATTATGACGTACTTTAATATCAACATGATACCAAAACGTTGATTTTACGAGTTTTTGCCTAGCTTCTGCACTGCGAGTCTCAGCCAAGGGAAGCCAACTCCAATATAGAGGTGAAATCCATCGCAGAACGGAATTTATCGACATTCGAGACGTCTGGTCAAAGGGAACGATTGAACCCTCTGCAAGTACTATCGTGTACTTTAGAGTTGAAAGGTAAGCTCTGTTCCACCTGTGGCTTGAGGACACCACAGGTGGGATCGATTCAACGGCCTTGGTAGGACGGGGTGTCGAGGGGTAGTCAACCCTTTTTCCATCCCTATCCGCCACCAGCCTACGGTCCCACAACCTAGCTCACTCAGTCTTGGCCGAGCACCATTCGTGACTAGCCGATCTGTCTATACCAGCTCAAAATCGGTGAGAATGTTGTCTAGTAATTAAATCAATTATCACCTCATTGTATACCAGAGGACTAATAGAAAAAAATGTTTCTATTAATTGTAATCTAATTACAATTACCACTTCTAACGGCATCGATGTTTGGATGAACAATATTCAAAAGGAGGAATATTACATTGAAAATTTACAATTATTTTCTATTGAAGCAGTTGACATTTCACTAATTCATTAAAAGCCCCTGGAGACGAAACAAATTCAAAAATAAAATTATTCATATTCATATCATATATTATTCATATCCTCGAGACAACAAAATTGAGGCACGTACATATGAAATGTGACATGGCCCTTGAGATCTACGCGAGTGAAAATGTAATGAACTTAATTACCAAAATTGAGTAGACACTCGATTCAATGTCAATATCTCAATTTAATAGAACGCTTGTTGCTTGATGAAAAATAATTAAGATGACTGGTGGCAGAAAATCACGCGTCACCCAACTGTTGATGGCATTTTTGCATCCGAATGATGTATTGCTTTGGTCGCAATAAATTTAAAACGCAACAATATGGTCGATTTTTAGCTCGCTGTCTCGTTTTTATTAAATTGTCATTCATGGTGTAGGCGCAACAAGTGCATACTTTAGTGATCATGAAGTATATAAATCACTAGGGGGTAGGAGCTGAGCGCCACTGGCGGCTTCGCCGCCCAACCCCCTCAGAGGGGGGCTGCGCCCCCCTCAGATATCGCGCACGGACGGCCCGTCGGAGGGGCTGCGCCCCTCCTCTCGGCCCTTACATAAATCACTCGGGGGTAGTGTCCTTATCACTCCTATAGTTTATTATTTGTGTATAGAGAGTGGGAATCTATAGTTGTTATTATAGTAGGTAGTAGTAGTTTCTATAATTTGGTATGTAGGTGGAGGTGTTGGAATGTACTTTGTATCATAAAGTATTGGGTTTTTCAACTGGAGCAAAGTTGTAGCAGATTTAGACGTTTCAACTTTTAAGTTTTCCAAGATTTGTAACTTGCGCAGGGGATAACTCAGACAAAAAGTCGTCAATTCAGATGTTTGAATATACCAAAAGATAGGTAATTTAACTGTCCACATTTTCCTAATGTAATGTACCTATCCATTTTTCAACCGTTTTTGTGTTATTCAACGATATTAGTAGACTATACACGAAAAAATGACATTTTTCAACTTTAAACGTTACTTTCATCAATTTGGTGCGAAAGAAACAAAGAATGAACCATATATTATTGATATACACATCATCAACTATCATTATGCTGAATTTGAGCGAAATCTATTTCAAAAACAGTTTCGCGAAAAATCCAAGGGGGACCCCTGCGATTTTTTTCAACCGATCAGTTAACGAATTTTTACTCGTCTTTCAATACAGATAAAAATCTGAAATTTTCAGGAAAGTTGTGTCTTACCAAGATGTATTTTTGTGATTTTTTTTATTTCTCGGAAAAATCTGCAAGTGGTCCAAAAAAATCGGTTTTTGAAAGCTCGAAAATTGACCTTTAACCGTGCTTTTCGGGGTCAAAATTAATGTTAATTAATTGTTTTATTATGCAGGAGTCTTCATTCGAACGCCATACACACGTACATAGCAAAAAAGTTGGTGAAAAAAATTTAATCAGAGCCAGAGAAATTATTTTCCGTAAATCGGGTCTTTCGCCGGCCGAAATTCCGAGCTCCGCTGGCATCGGTAATAGTGAAATATTAAATTTTCGTTTTAAAGCGATTTTGAAAGCTATTCTTATAGGAAATTTAACGCTGAATCCGAATATGACGTCAAAACGGCGGAAATTTTACGACAACTATCAGTTTTTCCAGGTTTAATACTACGCCACTCCTACGTTTATCAACTTTGAAAATCCGTTGAAAATACAGTACTGTTCAAATTTGATTATTTAATGATTCCTACAGGAAATTAGACGTAGAATTCGAATTCAAAGTGAAAACAATCAAAATCGAACGATTGATGATATTTTTTGAATTTTTTTCGATTTTCATATTATTGAAGTTTTAACTTTGGAATTTTTTTTCGTCACGTTCCCGAAATGGGAATGATTAGGTGCTGTGGAAGAAAATGAAGGAAATTTAACGTAGAATCCATCAAAAATAAGAAAATGGCTAGCGTTATATTAGCTCTCGAGATGTATTCCACTTTATGTCAAAAAACGTGTTTCTACTTTTCTTCGATCGCGAATAGCTCCGCGGGGACATAACATAAAAATATAATTAAATACACCAAATTGTGGGATTTTGATAGCTCTTTCTCGCCTCTGAGTAATATACCTATGTAAAAGTGGTCGGTTCAAAAATTATTTGCGAGAAACATGCGAAAAAACGCGAAAAACAGACTTTTCCAGCCGATGAAGTTCTTATGACCAAAATTTGATTACCTATTCCCAGTTTCTCAATTAATCGTATACCCAAGGATTTTTGACTTTCACTTCGGGCCGCTCTAGCTCCGGCTAAAATCTATCAACGAACGAATTCTTGTACTTTTTTTTTGAAAATAGATTTAAACATAAAATATTCTCTAGAGCGAGGACTTGCTGAATAAGAACAACAAATTCTTCGACAACGAAGACTGTTGAGTTTGAGTTTATATAAAAGCTTTGTTGCCATACACTTGCGCAGGGATTCATTTCAACTCAAAAGTTACAGAGTAAATATTGAACCTCGGTGTTCAACTCGTTTTAATCAAACGCTGCTTGTTTTGTTCATTTTTCTTACAGCAGTCCGCCAGCTTGAATAAATATGCTCTTTAGATAAGTTTCTCGATTTTATATTGGTTATAAAAACGACGAGCTGGGTTGAAAAAAATCAAATCGTATCAACCCCGCTTTAATTTTGAATTGATGTTATATTTAGAATAGATAGATAGATAGAATGAAGCCTGATCTCTTCGAGGTATTAATTTACGACCCCTTCAACGATTTTAGTCACGTAATAGAGGGGAAAATGAGACGGAAGACGATGGGATCAATTTAAATAAAAATTGATGTTAACCGCATAACGATCGGCAATCTTTTTTACCTTTCGACAGCAATCTCGACACAAGATTAACGGATGAATATTTCAACACGAGCATGATTATGCGTTGCTTCTTCGCAGCCCGGCAGGAATCTTTTAGATTTCGTCCTGCCTAAGGTCAACCTTTATCGTCTAGATTCCGGTATTCCCATCGCGATGTTCGCTCCTTGAATTTAATCTAGTTCTCACCTGCCTTTTGTTATTATTATTATTTTTTTTTCTTACGGGCGCATTTCATTGAAATGGAGCATATTATATTGCACATGTTTATAAATTGAACAGCTGCAGTACACTGGTTTATTGTTCCTTTGCTTCAATAATGATTTAGGAAGACCATCCATTTGCAGAAATAACTTGTCGGATCATTGGTGAACGTTTCCACCTAACAACAAATTGGTAACTAAAAGCAATTATTGTAATTTAAATCAATTTTTATTTTTATTTTTTAGACTAAATGCTAAATTTCTCGCCTGACGGACAGTTGAAGAGTGTTTCACGAGCATTCCAACGAGTATAGAACGATTATTACAGCTCCAACAATTCTCGAGCTATACCCTCAAGCCATTCTGTGAAAATCTCCCAAATTTTACACTAAAGCAGCGATAACTCGAGAACCAATAAAGCAATATACCCCGTTATGGTCTCATTCGATTCAGCGTCCGAAAATCTATAGAAATTGATACTAAATACACCTTTGTCCTAAAAACTTTGGGAAATATGAATTTCCCCCCTAACAAATTCCCTTAAAATCGAGGTAGCAATTTGGTTAAATAATTGAGCCGTTGTCCGGCCAAGATTTTTTGTGAAAAAATGGTTTAGCTTTTATAGTTTCGTCAGAAAAGTGTTGACGGCGTAGGCAGACATGGACGGAATTTTTTAAATTGAATATTTGGATTTTACATGCCTTAAAACGTATATCATCCAATTTCATGGGGAGGTTAGAAAAAAAATCATTTTGGGCAATTACAATTGTTTATTATTGAATAATGATCAAAATGGCAAGGGCGTACATTTCTCATGTGAAATTTCCAATTTTATTGGATCAATAGTGACAAGGAGAAGTTTTTCTAAGTAATATCCTGCGTTGCGGAAATAGAGAGGAAATATTCATCGCAACCGGCCATATAGCGTGTCTCTTTGTCATTGCAACACGGAAAATGCGACTGTTAATTCGTGCGAATCATGCGACTCCGTAAATGCTTCCACGTTGAGCTACATTTTTCCACCTTTCATTTGAAAACAATGCCTAACAAACTGAATGAAAAAATGCCTAAAACCGAACTCATTCGAACGTTTCTAAATAAACTAGACACACTGTATTGGTTTATTATTCAATAATGGAATAATTTCTATGAACCTCTAGCGTTAGAAATATAGATTTTTTTCACGGCCTTTAAGAATTGAAATACTCAATGAGGCGGAAGTACGTTGTGTGATCCAATTGATACATAACACGTTTTGTGAAATGAATTCATTTTTAAAGCAAGTAGACTCAAATATACAAAAGATCACAAATAAAATAACTGAAAATGCGAATTATGAGGAAGTACGGTGTTACACCAATAATAAAAATCAAACGACATTCAACTGACAAACAGAAACGTTGCTACAGAGTTTGCCCTCATGCATACCATCTGGATAGAAAATGGATGGTCTTCTTAAATCATTATTGATGCGAAAGCATAATAAACCTTGAACAATCATTTGCATTTTTTTTTCTTACGTTTAAAAAATAAAATTGATTGAGTAAACAAGAATAGCAATGAAAGGAACAGGGATCCCTTTTATATATCCCGATCTTAAAGGAGATGCCGAATAATATCCGAATATTAATTCCGATGTAAGCTCTACAATGCCGGCTGTGTTTTGATGGCTTAGCATACATTATGTTCAAGGGCATGACCAGGGAAGCCGATGTCGTTCCGCTTATCTCTTGCATGTTCAGGAGTGGGATCCCTTTTATAACCCGAGTATCGCTCGTCGGCCCGCGACTCTAAATTCAGCCCTCGGCCAACGGGAAATGACGAATTCATGAGGGGTTTCGCCGGCCATTTTCAACAATGTAAGGCAAGTGCACCTGCCATGAATGAATATGTGATCATGTTGAACCTGAAGTTCACGAATTTCACACGGTGCGGTTGGAAACTTGATATCAAGCGTATTTTCGCTCGGAAACTTCAACAAATGAAAATTACATTCAACGAAAGCTATTTGATTTTAAATGAATAATCTAATTATAAATAATTATATAATAATCCAATGAATAATTTTAATTGATTTTAAACGAGAACCTCTCCTATTGTTCTACTAACAATTTCCGACCAAAAGCCTTTTTTTTAGCCTTTTTCGCTAATTTTTAAAATATATATAGGTTTTGTGGAAGCAATTTGAGGAAATTCGATTTAGAATCGATTGAATATAAAATATATACATCGGTGAATTAAAAACATGGCACAATTTGTCAATTGTAGAAGGGAAAGAAATCGATTTTCCAACACGACATCATCATCAAGCTCACCTGTCGCGTTCTTCATCATTGACTTCACACACGGAGGTCGGCTATTTCAAGAGTTGAAAAACATGAGCAATAGCCATGGTCAAGGGCTGCGAAGCTCTCTTTGTTCCGAAGGTTTGAAACAGCTAATGAAGAACAGCGTCACGAAATCAGATACAGCGGCCAACGGGGAAATTGCTCGGCAAATTACCGCCAAAAACGGCCTGTCTGGAGAGGTCAAGGTTTGCGGTAACTGAGAAGCGATATGTAGCATGATTCTGATTCAGGGTAAACGGTCGAGAGCCCCGAGCGCAAGATCGATCCTATCGGTAAACAACAGAAGTGGGCTTATGCATTGAAGGAGCTGGTTTGGTTGTCAAGGATCGGAAGACATCGCAATAGCGTCCGCACGAATACAGAATTTAAACTGATCATGTTTTATCATCTGATTCGAGACGACTGAATATTTACCACTTTACACTTACAAATTTTACACAAAAGCAGAACTATCTACCCTACGATAATTTCACTTGATACAGAGTACAAAACTAAATGGAAATTCTTCGTTGTTGGGGTTGAGGGGGAGAAAACCACGGCGACCTGTTCTCCTGTTTTTTATTGTTGGCTTGCCAAGCACTTTCGCCCATTTGGGCATCATCAGGGCTTCCTATATAAACAATTCATCTTGATACTTTCAAATACATCATGGAGGTACTAGGTTACATATCCGATAGTCTAACTTACGTAGCACCATTACAAGGTATCCACGGCCAAGTCTGGCTTATTTTCTAAAATTGGTCGTCTGCCTGGTAAAAAATCCCCGAGGTAGGTTCGTCCTGCTAGTTTAGTTGTTAACATCATTGGATAATAAAATAGTGGTTACTTAGGAAGCCCTGATGATGCCCGAATAGGCGAAAGTGCTTGGCAAGCCAACAATAAAAAACAGGAGAGCAGGTCGCCGCGGTTTTCTCCCCCTCAACCCCAACAACGAAGAACGAAAAAAGCGACAAAGCTACAACAAATAAATGGAAATTGATAACAAAAAAATACATATTTTTCTGAAAAACGTTGGAAAATACGAATTTTCTCCCCCTCAAGAGCGCACAAAAACATCCTTCAAATTGAGGTAGCTATTTGGTTATATAATTGAGCCGTTGTCAGGCCAATTTGGTGAACATTTTAAGAAGTTAGCGTTTATAGTTTCGGCAGAAAAGTTTTGATGGGGTAGGGAATTTTTTTTTATTTGATATTGGATTCTATTTGCCTTGAAACGTATAAAAAATCGGGGGTTAGACTTTTTTCTAAGGTGACTACAATGATTTATTATTGGATAATAAACCGAAATGACTCGAACTGAAGGGACCTAAGCAGTAACTGTCCTTTGTTCTCTAGCTCTGGGCATAGGACAGCAATGTGATTTATTTTGTGAGTGGTCGGATAAAAGGTAGATTCTCAGTGTTGCGAGACCGCCCTTGTGACGCCAGCAATTTTTCACTGTTTGGCGCCAGTTTTGAGGAATGTACGAAAATTATTGATGATTATATTTAGAATAAAAAGTCTACGCATATTCCCGATTTGTCATCAATAATCAACCCAACGACCTGCGATACCACAGTTTGCCATCTGAATTTCATGGGCATAATTACAGATCAACCACAGCTGATTCAAATCGCCAAGGGGAAACCCGGAGAGGGAAATTATGGTGAAAAAAATTTTGTTTTCCTTCTGAAAATCGTAGCGCGCCGTACGGGAAGGGGAATTGGAATGGGATTCCCGAGAGGATGAAATGTAAAAAGGAAAATTCGACCAAACTTGCGTTTATAGACATGTGAGATGATTTTGCAAGGAACTCAACGCCGAAGTTTGGGGCACGTCAAATCGGACTTCTGTTACCTACAACACAAACATCCAAGTATTCGAAAGAGATTGTGCTGATTATTCAAGGTAGAATGTCTATCTACTGAGGTCACGGATGTCTCCCAAGTTTGGCCGTCAGTGAAGTTCCACAGGCTAGAGTATGAGTTTCAAAGTCCATTTAGAAGATAATGGATCACTCCAAACTTGAGCCGTTTACTTGAATCCAAAGGGACCAGGAAAACCTCTCTTCCGATACGCGCTACTGGATTTAGCTGATTTCAAAATGTTACCCGAGAAGACATTTTTTCATATGCCCTAAAAAAAATAATAAAAAAATTTAAAAAAAAATTCATCGATCTGGAAGCTTTGGAGGAAGGAATAGTTTTTTTAAATAAAGAAGAATTAAGTAATTTTAAGTTATAAGTTCAAATCGTATCGCTGATTTAATGATTTAAAATTTTTCACGGTTTTGAAACTGAAAAAACGGAAATACAAGTGAACGGAACGCTTAAAAAATTCCGCCCCAAGGGCATACTGGAGTCGGCTGGAAAACCGCCAACCGAGCTTGTACGGGTGAGAAGCAATGCAGAACTATTTAAACCACTTTTTCAGTAAAACGAAACTATAGACAGAAATATAAGGCTTCGGTTCTCAACAGGGGAGTAGGTTCAATAAGTATTTTCCAACATTTACTCCATTGAAACGCCTGTTTTTCAGTTCTAAGATTTTCTCGTGTGTCCGACCTTACCTCAGTTGAATGACCCCATAACTTCCTTTAGCGAGTGTATAAAGTAAATCGTACGTATACTAGTAGGAAAAAAAAAAAAAAAAAAAAAATTTCCTATTGGATAGGATATCAAATACATTTTCAAGCCCGTACTAGATCTGCGTTTTTTCCTAATTAAATAATATCCCATATTAAATCATTTTCCTGTAATTTTTATGTTTTTTTCGATAGGGTTCTAAACTAGGTATAATCGAATTTGAATTTACTTTGTAAATTACGGCAGGAATATGCGTTCAAATGCGGAAAAAATGAAGTGTAATTTCTCATACTCATTTTATTAACATTGTTAGAATTAATTCACTTTTTCTTTGTGAAATCTCAAATTTGTTTTTAGCAGCCCTAAGTTTATATGAATAAAAAACAATACTAAAAACCGAAAAAACTCTACGCACATCTGAAAAGTTTCCGTTTCAAAACATACGTACGACATGGATTAGGAGTTATTGCGTATTGTGAAAAGTGGCGTGTACGATGGTAGTGAAAAATGGCAATAACGATCCTTTTACCCGTAACGTACTGGAGCGACGGAGCGGAAATTAGTACGGCTCTTTCGAACCCTCATAAATCTCCAATTCAACCGAGTAAGACCACACCGGCTTTTCCACGTTGGGGTTAAAAGTTAACATGAGAGCTCAACAATAAATGTCGAGAAAACTTTATTTCTTAAAAAAAAAAAAAAAAAAGAAAGTTTATAAATACTATCTCCCCTCGGAAAATCATTTTCCCTAAAATTGTATAGAACTTCAAATGTCATAAATAAATTAGGTATTGATCTCGTTAGAAAATTCAACTAAATTTTAATTATTTCGAGACCTTGGTATTCTACTGAAATTTTATTGCTCAGCATTTCGCTTCCCAACGACGTCTATACGTGTTTTCCCACTAAATCAATAAATACGATAGATAAAATACAAGAAAATTGGCAAAGGAGATAGAGCGGAGCGTCACGTAGGACGTAACATCATAACGAGCCTCGCGAGACGATGTAGCTGGCGTAGGTTGATTTTTAATTTACTTTTACCTTTTCAACCAGCGCTTCTCTAGAATACCAGCGAAACTTCTGTAAGATCTCAGGCTCAACGAAAACTCGATTCTCAACACGATCGTGGGTGGATAATATTTACATTATTTCTACGCTGCTGCCTGTTCCTATCGATTGATTGCTGCTTCAGTATGAAGTAAGACACCCGGAATTCCCTATATGCCCTAGATGTTATGTAGAAAGCTAAACCTAAAATAATTCTACACATCGTTGCTTTAGATGAGAATGTACGAGTCTATAGTGATTCTTGCTATTATAGAAGTATTCCTCCTAAGGGTTGTTCCAATGATATCCAAGTACTCGTATGTGGTACCTATGAGTGATTAACATCAGAAGGACCATGAGGCTCTGAAGACGCACATAAAGTTGAAACTGCCTCAAGCAGCAAACAAGGGTGAAACCGGTTATGGGTTAGACCAAATATTGCTGAACAAATTTCAACAAAAACATTTTTTACGTTAGTAGATACACGATAATGAAAGTATTTGGCATTCAAAACCATGCTATTTAATGAAAATTAGAGGCTGAATTCAAAACTTTTGACGCCATAAATATCCCAAAAAATGTGATTTCAAAACAACTTTTTTAGAAATACGGCCTAAAAAGTGTCTAGTTTTGGGTCAATCAATACTAAACTTTGAGTGATCTTAGTAGACTCAAATTTACAGTTTAAGGTAAATTGAACAGTTAAAAATACAAACAATGAAAAGGCAGCTTTCATTCAGAAGTTATGGAGTCTTAAACACAGCTTCATAAAAACGTCAATTATTCCCTCATTATGAAACGTAAAACTAATTTTTTTTTTTACCGTCGTTGGAAATTTCTTGTTAAGTACTTTCAATTTCAAGGATGATTATATTTATTTCTTGACGTAGTTGGTGATATTGCTCGAAAAAACTAAAAAATTGAAAAACGTTTTTTGATAGATGTTTTTCTCTACACACACCATCTCAAAAAACCGAAAGAATAGGTGAGCTAGTCCTTCTTAGGCAGATTATGAACTAATTGACGTCAAAAACATTCAAACCAAGAATTTTCGCTAGAAGCTATAAAATTGCTAAGTCAAATGTTGCTGTTTTCACGAGAATAATGTTATCCGGCATTTCTACTGGAAGGATTCGATTTGAAGAAAATGAGGGACTTACCTAGATAGTTAACCATTTTTAAAAAAATCTATTGGACTTACAGGGGCTGAACTCGAAAAAAACCCGCAAGTCAACGGGATCAACCTTTCGCCTATATATATTTTTTTTTTTTTAAATATAACCTTCTTCTTTTGAAATTGGTTAAAAAGTATGAAAATTTGGAAAATCTTATGTTTGCCGACAAACATCTTCATTTTTACTCAAAATTCTAATTCAATTGAAGAATTTATTGAGCTAATTATTCAGGTTTGAAAGTAGAAGATCGAACTTGATCGATTCCTCTCCAACCTTTAACCCTGCACTGATCATCTTCAGTCGTATACCACATCTCCACTGATTAAAGCATGATTTTAATATTCACTAGGAAATAATTTATACGACAAAACTACTACGTTTGTGCCGATGTCAGCTAGTTTTCTTTATTTTGCTGATGGAAAGAACTTGTTCATAAATGCAGTCAACCTTTAGAAACCGTATAAAACTAATATGATATCAACGCTCTCTTGTGGTGATATTGGCTCATATTTTGAGACGTGAGTTGTTAAAAAAAAATATTCAGGTCGACAAGAAATAGGAAGATTTTTTCCTTCTTCATCTCATTTATTTTCACAAAGAACTCGCATTTTCTTAATCCAATCCTATTTTCTTTTTTCTTCTCTTGCGTTTTTTCTTCCTCGTTTCCGATGCGGTTTCATTGTCAATGGCGTCTTCCACGCCAGGTATGTCGGGTACGCCACCAGGAACTTCTGGGATGGATGGGACTTCTGGTGAGCCACCAGGGATTGAAGGAACTCCAGGTGAGCCTCCGGGGATCGAAGGAACTCCAGGTGAGCCTCCGGGGATTGAAGGAACTCCTGGTGTGCCTCCAGGGGGACTTACCCCACCCCCGCCAATTCCCCCAGCTGGAGGTCTTCTTCTAGGCGGTCTCCGCCGAGGGGGGATAGGGAAGCATTTTGGCTTCCCATCTACAGATTCAATAGAGGTTATTGCAGGAGTATTGTTCTTCTCTGGTGTCAAATCTGAACCGAATGAGTCGATAGATGTACCATCCGTTCGATCTTGTAGCAAAACCGATTCTACATTGCGCTCTTTGCTAATTGGAACTCCAGATGTAATCTAAAACAATATTATAAACACCAATTGGATAAAAAAAAAACTTCCATGCCTCAAAATTGCGTAACAGAGGATACTAGAAGCAAAACTGGTAAAATCCATTGTTCGATCTATAACACATATATATTTAGATCAGGAATATTTACCCGTACGGATCCTTTCTTTATTTTTTCATAGACAACTGTTTTTTTTTTGTTTTTTTTCGAGATAACACTATTTTCTAAGGTTACTCATAGCGGTTTGTCGACTGATAGTATTAGCAGCTCTTTTCAAGAAAGAGAATATAGTATTACTTTTTCGTCAAAAAGTAGTAAGTAACCTCGTAACTCAAACGCACAAGTGCATGTCATGCCAAAACTAGTTTGGTCCACTACACTATTCAAACATGATTATCTCACTATGTGGGAACAACATAAGCCCACTACTGCATTATCATGGCTCTGTAATCCTCAATGTTGCGTTTATTATTCTCATTTTTATTTTCAATTATTATTTTTATTTTATTTTATTTTTATTTTATTATTTATTTATTTTTATTTTTTTTTTTTTGTTATTGCGTCGTGGTTTATTTGAGTATTTTTTAGCATTTTTAAACTAGTTCATTCCGAGCAGTTTAGTAGCAAAACTAGTAAAATCCAATTTTTAAAACAAGACAGGTCATATACGAATGTTTTTATCGTATTTCTAAACCGCCGAAATGCTTGAGTTTGGTGAATTATAAGTTTAATAAACGAGGAAAATATTCTCTTACGTGTATAGGAACGAAATTGAGAGCGACGATCGAAATCAGAATTATGATCATGATGCTCAGTAGAGTTGCAACGCAGCATCGCTAGCTCTACTCATCAGAATGATTCCCACGCGCATTTCCTCAGCTCTCGCGTGTTAAGCCGGCCTTCCGTAATCATATAACAACATGACCTTTGGATGAAAATCTATCGAATCAAAGGATCGCATGATGAGAATCCAGATTGTTGTACTGGGAAAACAAATGGATGGTTATATAATGTATTTTTTCAAAAGCGCCTATCGTTGCAGCTGTTGAAAAGCTTCTAGTTGAACTGTATTACCTTTTTTTTTTTTTGTAGGTTGAGGGGGAGAAAGACGAGGCGACCTCTTCTCTATTTTTTATTATTCAGCCGAGTACTTTCGCCCGTTCGGGCTTCTTCAGGGCATTATAGGACCAAGGGTGCCTATGGTCTATGTATTACTTTTGTTGGAAAAAAAACCTAAGGATCGAAATCAAGAACGAACAGTCTTCGAGGGGGTTTTATGGGAACGACAGAAAGTCGAGTTTTAATAGCTATTCTGTATAAAAGTACGTGGAAGTAAATCAATCGTTATTAATAATTATTAACCACTAGCTGCAATTAATAAATACAATGGGCGCTGGAGCATAATAGTAAACTCTCAAATTAATAGTCTAATGGATGTAGACTTCTCTTACATGATAGAGTTGAATTCCCGTTGATTTATACCGGAAATGGAACAGTTTTCTGATAATGGATCAGACAACTCTTTTTCAGGGTCAATAGGGCAAGGAAAAGATAAGAACAGACCTCGATCATAATTATGGGAAGGTAATAGAATAAAAATCGCCCCACCACTTCAGAAAGCTGAAATTTTGACGCATCTTCTAGTTGACATAACTGATTCTGCTAAAAGAATCAACCGGTTCACCAAACGTTCGGAAACGGGTGGTTTTAAAGTTTTGGAAAAATTCACGTTTCGGACTCCATTTTCACTTCTCAATTAAAAATAAAAATTAGAGTTAGGAAACTTAACGCTCTTCCCAACCAGCGGTGTAGTCAGGTATGAATTTGCATTCAAATTAAGGGGTTATTGCCATTCTAGTGAAATTAGGACTAAACATGGAAAATAATTTCAAAGTGAAATAACGAAAAATTACATAGGTACATCACTTTTGGTCGGAAATTATTTGAAGAAAACGCATTAAAAATTACATTTGAATCTTAACGTGAGCAAAAATATAAATATCCAGTTGTTTAAAATTATCACAATTTTTTTTATAAAAACTCTCAAAACCTGTTGGTTTTTTATTTCCAATTTAATGCTACACCTGGGGCCATTAGTTTAAAGTACTTTTCAACTCTTCACTGAACACTTTTCCAGCTCGTTCGTGTTTTTTGAAGCCAAACTATTGAAAAATGAAGAGTGAAATCAACTTCTTCAAGGGTTTAAAGCGTTCGTAAACGGTAGATAACTAGATAATTAAAAGCGTACTTAAGTGCCGTTCAATATTGCCGTGAGCCGTTATGACACTTGCCGATCGCTCATCGATCAGGTCTCGCGTTCAGCGGGCCAAGCCCACAAATCTGCATCGCGAGATGTGTTCAAACAAGACCCGGGCTCGTTTGGTAACGAGCTAATTGCCATTTAACTCCCTTTGTACGACCTGATTGCCAACTCCTCTCTCGCAATCGAATGTTCACTCGGTGAAACTCGAATCAGTCGCGAACATAGTCGATGTACATCGACGAAGGAAAACTCGTGAAGATATTAAATAACAAGGGTGAAAATTGATATGAACGGTGAAAGAAAAATGCATATTTTCCAATAGCTCCCATATTTTCCTCAGAAAAAGGCCAACGGCGGATGAACAGATTTTTCTACATGTCGGGAAATGTTGAGGATCGAGTTACGCAAAATGTTTCACATTACTATATTCTTCTATGCTCCCCAATGCGATTTTTATTACCCTCACGAGATCTAGACGTAATTAAACGCTACAAATTATTTTATTATTCCTTAGCTTCAATAATGATTCCAGAAGACTATTACATTTGTGATAGTAATTATTCCGAACATTTGTGAACGTTTCCACCAAAAAACAGATTTGTATATAGGGGAAAACTCCGTAGCAACTACTGTCATCTTAATCATTTTTAGTTTTTTTAATTTTCAAATAAAAGCTAAATTTTTCGCTTGTGCAGTTGAATAGTGTTCGACAAGCACTCCAACGAGTAAAAAACGATTTTTATTGCTAACTCTCTTGTTATACCCTGATGTCAAAATCCTGAAAAGCGCTCCCAAATTCAACACAAACTGTGATAACTCGAGAACCAATAAACCTATCGACTCCGCAATGGTCTCGTTCGATTCAGCGTCCAAATTTTTTTAGAAATTTATACCTAACATAACACAACTTTTTCTGAAAAAAACGTTGGAAAATACGAATTTTCACCCCCTGCAAAAACCCAGAAAAATTCCCTTAAATTTTGAGGGAGGGTTAGAAAATGTTTTTCTTGCAATTACAATGGTTTAGTATTCAATAATAAACCAAAAATAATAAATAAATAAAAACCTCGAAAGTTTGTGTTGTGAGAATGCTTTCTAATATTAGACTCCAGCGGAAATTATGTATTCCTGGAATGTATTGGTTCGATATATCGGTGGAATTCGTGCCTGGACTTCAGATGAGAATAGTCATTGATTCGTCACAGATACGAAAATCGCGCCGCTACTTCGACTTCGTTTTCTTGCTGTGAACTAACGGGAGTGTCTTTGATTGGCTCAATTCAGAGCCGAAATGTTGTTCCTACTGACAAGTCACGATTCACCGAAAGATTAGAAAGCCATCCTACTAATACAAATAGAACCCCAATTAGCGAGACACTGACAAGACATTTTTTTGCTCATTGCGTTCCCATTTATATTTATTCATTATTATTTATGTTAATTTATTTATCGATGTACGGCGGACGGACAGATTTTTTTATTGGATTTTCGGATTGTATATGTCTTGAAACGTAAACGTTTGTTAAAATCGCTACAATGGTATTTAAGATATTAAAGCACAGGAGGCACGAGTATTTATTTCAAAAAATTACATTTATGGATATGTGCATGAGAGGAATACAGAAAATATTGGAAAATAGTACAAATGCCAACTGATAAAACTGAGATGTGTGGTCATTGAAAGGTCATTTTGTTACAGGGAAAAAGTATACCATGAGAACGATTATTTTTTGGTTTATTATTCAATAATAAATCATTGTAATCGCCCAAGCAAAAAAAATTTCTAATCCCCTCTCAAAATTTGATGTACGTTTCAAGGAATGTAAAATTCGAATATCCAATAAAATAAATTCTATCCGTCAGCAGTACGCCATCAAAACTTTTCTGACGAAACTATGTACCTATGAAATTATTGACATTTTCACCGAAAATCAATCCTGGTCTGACAATGGCCCAATTCTTTATTTAACCATATAACACTACACCAATTTTAAATTTATGGAAGATAATTAACTCCTTTGTGTACCTATTATTTTATTTTACTTTTGCATACTTACTGTATTTTATTTTAATTATGGACTTTTTGTTTATTTTTGTATTGCACTGTAAATTTTTCGTTTGATTGTAAGAGCAATTGTATTATTTTGTAAAAATGTGGAAGAGGGGGCCATTTGGCCCTAACCTTTCCCCAGGTGAATAAGTAAACGATTACAATCAATCAAGCACTCCCTCTCCCTTTCCTTCTCCTTCTAAATATCCAAACCAAAATACGAACCAAGAAGGAGAAAATTCTAGGTTTATATTTCAGTTAGTAAATTCAACAGTTATTTTAGTTGGTTATTTAAAACAAATTTTTCATTACAGATGAATTTCTCATTTTTTCAAACTTTGGGGGCTTGGCAGTTATGGACATTTCAAACGGTTAGTTATTGAAAAACTTCTACAGAAGTTATGTCAGCAACGTGGACACCAAACATGAAAAATCAACAAACCCCAGTTTAATCTTCCATTAGGCGCAATCGAGTCCTCTCCATTTTTTCCGTAATCTAGCTCCACGGAATATTCTCCAACGAGATGCAAATGTAATCCGATTGTGCGAGCGCACATTCTAAAAGAGATGAAAATAACCTTCCCTCGAACCAGCAGTTAAATTTCCATCAATGGACGATGTAGGTTAATAAAAATTCACGTTTTGCCTTCCGGTCAATGCCGTTTAAGTATTCCTTGGATAAAGAAACGAGGCCAAAGCAACCCTTTTGTGCTCGAGTCAAAGCAGTCCTCAGAGAGACGCAGTTTCGTTTTCAACTCTTCCACAATGCTCACTGGCTGAGTTTAATTCGCCAGTGGAAAATCGAATGAGGCCGGATGAAAAGAAAGAGGAAAACGAATGAAGTTAAATTGCAGAAGATTTTCCGTTTTTAATTCCGCTGATGTGACAACCGTTTTTGTAATAATAATTCAAACCATGTGAGGTTAAAGGGAGGAAACTCTTGCAGCTCTAAATAGATATCTACGGTTCTACAAAGCTCTGAAGAAGCTCGAATGGGCGAAATATTTGGGCATATTAATAGAGAGTCGAAGAAAAATGTGTCGCCGGTGTTTTCTCTCTCGACCTCACAACAAGAGATATTATGCAACATCCAAGACAACATACAAATTTTATAAAAATTAGTGAGTATCAAATAATAACCATAGCAATTATTTTTGTTCCAGACTAACAAGCAGCTCAATGATTCACCGCTTTAGAATACTTCCAAACGTAAGCTCAACAGATTTTTTTTTTAACATATCCCAATATGTGAAGTTTCACGTTGCAATTATTACATTAAAAAAAAAAAAAAAAAAAAAAAAAAAAAAAAAAAAAAAAAAAAAAAAAAAAAAAAAAAAAAAATCTACAGTACATTACAGTATCCAACATTCCACATAATATAATTCATTCAGAATTACAGTATCGAAAATAATATAATACAACGGTATTCCTTTTTATTCTCATGAAACTATGTACGAAATTTTTCGGATGGAATGTATTTTTATTTAGCTCTCGGTGATTAAGAATTCGCTGCTGGTTTTCTCGCACCTCGGCACGAAAATTTTAGTTTCGCACCTGTAAACCAAAGAAGAAAACCACAAGGCACAACAGTCGAGCTCGAATTTTCTAGTAAAATGAGTTGAGGACTTTCTCATAGATTTTGGCTAAACAGGGAAAACAGGGGGAAAACGGGCCTTATGGCCGGAAATCGCGTTTGAAAAAATACATTAAAAGAACGAGCTACAGATAGTTCTTCTCCCTCTATCCACCAATTATTTTCTATCGAGAGTGCATTTACAAGACAAATCACCATTCCTAAAGAAAACAAGCTGGTCTGATGCTGTTCTGTGGAGTAAAAGCGCAAAAATATTAAGCGAAACTTACCCAAAATTTTCTGTTAGCCAGTTTCCCCGTGTAAAAGGAGATTTTGAGGGGTTCATTATTTTTGTCTACTTTTAAATAGATCATCAATATGTAACTAGGCACCTGAGGGGTTAACTACTGATAGAAAAATCCCATTTCAGTCTCTCTGTTATTCACAATTGTGTTGTCGCAACTTTTGTGTGAATTTGGGACATTTTCAGAAATTCGACATGAGAGTATAACTCGAGAGATCACCGAGCTATAAAAATCGTTCTATACATGTTGGAATGGTCGTTGAGCACTCTCTCCAGCTGTATCGTTAGGCAATAAATTTAGCTTTTAGTTAGGAAATTAAATTTTTCCAAATAACTCGTCAGATATAAAAAAAAGTTTGACAGTGCACACTGCTCAACTCAACTGCACACGGCAATATCTTATTAAGGTACTGAAGTATCCGTTTGCCTCGCAGAAAGCACTGTACACAGACTGGCAATGAGAAAATAAAACGGCCCAGTTCCGACAAAGGCCAGTCGAGTTTCCGAAAATTGAATAAAAGGGAAAGTGGCGTTGAACTACTACCTAAAACAAACACCAACGGATCGAACCGCTCAGCACTTCAGTATTCGCAACAAAGGGCTTGATAGCGCTGAAATTCTGAGGTGGATAAACGAACCGGTCGAAGGGTAAATTGGACGCCAAACATCGAGTTTGGAGACGAAAGCGTGAAATGTTTTGAATAGGTCGTATTTCTTATGACAGCAACACATTGAAAGCGATATTATTTCAAAAACGCAGGACGCTGAAGTTTCAAATGTAACATGTACTTATCAAACCAAGTGCGGCGTAGATGACAACCGATATTTTTAATATAGATTGCGTACTACTACGACTTGTTTTGATAGCGATCAATAGAGCACTGCACCAACGGGAATCCCCCTGTTTGTACAGTGGTTTATCATTCCTCTGCTTCAATAAATCATTATCCACCCACTTCAAATAGTATTGAGAAACAATTGTGAACATTTGTTGGACGAACGTTCCAACGAGTAGAGAACGATTTTTATAGCATCTCAAAAAAATAAAATAAATTTAATCGATTTTGAATTAAATTTTCTCAATTTTTCCTCACAGAAACTATTTTTTCAAAATTCGCGAACGTGACGAAAAAAAAATTCCCAAGTTAGAACTCCAAAAGTATGAAAATAGAAAAAAATTCAAAAAATATTATTAATTGTTCGAGTTTGATTGTTTTTATTCTAAATTCGAATTCTACGTTCAATTTTCTGTAGGAACCATTAATTAATCAAATTTGAACAGTACTGTAAGTATTTGAAAAGAATTTTCAAAGTTAAAAAATGTAGGAGTGGCGTAGTATTAAACCTGGAAATCTGATAGTTGTCGTGAAATTTCCACCGTTTTGACGTCATATTCGGATTCAGCATTAAATTTCCTATAAGAATAGCTTTCAAAATCGCTTTAAAACGAAAATTTAATGTTTCACCCTTACCGCGATGCCAGCGGAGCCGGTGAAAAACTCGATTTACGGAAAATAATTTCTCTGGCTCTGTTTAAATTTTTTTCACCAAATTTTTTGCTATGTACGTATGTAAGGCGTTCAAATGAAGACTCCTGCATAATAAAACAATTGATTCACATGAATTTTGACCCCGAAAAGCACGGTTAAAGGTCGATTTTCGAGCTTTCAAGAACCTATTTTTTTGGACCACTTGCAGATTTTTCCGAGAAATAAAAAAAATCACAAAAATACATCTTGGTAAGACACAACTTTCCTAAAAATTTCAGATTTTTATCTGTATTGAGAGAGGAGTAAAAAATCGTTAACTGTTCGGTTGAAAAAAATCGCAGGGGTACCCCTAGGATTTTTCGCGAAAACGTTTTTGAAATAGATTTCGCTCAAATTCAGCATAATGATAGTTGATGATGTGTATATCAATAATATATGGTTCATTCTTTGTTTCTTTTGCACTAAATAGATGAAAATAACGTTTAAAGTTGAAAAATGTCATTTTTTCGTGTATAGTCTACTTAAATTGTTGAATATCGCACAAACGGTTGAAAAATGGATAGGTACATTACATTAGGAAAATGTTGACAGTTAAATTACCTATCTTTTGATGTATTGAAACATCTGAATTGACGACTTTTTGTTCAAATTATCCACTGTGCAAGTTACAAATCTTGGAAAACTTAAAAGTTGGACTGTCTGCCTCTGCTAAATCTTTGCTCCAATTGAAAAACCCAATACTCTATGATACAAAGTACATGACAATACCTCCGACTACATACCAAATTACAGCAACTGCTAATAATAATAACAACTACAGATTCCCACTCTCCATACACAAATAATAAACTACTACCAACCAATAAAATTACTATTATAGTAGTGACAAGGACACTACCCGCGACTTGCATTTGCATTTGCATTATAGGAACCTCAACTCGAATTTATCTCAAAACTTGAAAAAATCAGATTTATATTTTTGACTTCGTGCCGACGAAGTAGTTGTCGATTACGTGTAGATGGACAATTTCTTATAAACAGTTTGTCAATCTTGGATATAACCAGTATATCCTGGAGTTAGTGCTATGTAAGTAATTAATAAATAAAGTAAAAGTAATTTCCCAATAATTAATTAAAGTAATTTTCTAGTTAGTTTATCTACAGAAAACTGCTTGGTACCTCTAACTAGTATAATCTCGGCTTTACGATTGATGAGCTTAGTCAATGCTCATCAATGCTTATATAGCACCCAGAACAGGAAGAGCAGGTTTTACGAATAAATCAAATCACGGAAGTCGGTAGTTCTATTTCCTATTCATTACTCCATAATCCATTATGTTTTCTTTTTCCACCTGGTTTAGGAGGACATTGCCTCGTGGCTACAACGGTTAAAATAAATACTCGCATGACTGTACTTCAACATCACTCCATCAACATGCAAACTTCTCTTTTGCACGCAATCGACGAGAAAATAAAAAAATATTCCCACTTGAATTAGTACGACGCCTAATTTGGAAAAAGCGTTCAACATGCAATCCCATTCTTTAGGAAAGAATTCGTATCTTACATCTCTTTTTTTATATATGGTAAAAGAGAAATATTCTATTAACGATATTCATTCAGATCACTCACCAGGTTAGGAAAATAAATCATTTTTTTCAATTCTCTTTTATCAATCGCGATGTTTGATCATTTTATTCAGAAATGTGAAACTTGCGTAATTCTAGTATCACTGTAAATATTACTCATTAACTCCAGTTGTTGCTTTTAATCAGAGCGTAGCAATAAATTAAAATGTTCGAGCAATCCATTTGCAACAGATTAGCTCGTCGTAACGGAGAAAAGGCTCACCTTTGAATTTCTTTCGAGTCATCAATATTAATCTCTAGGCTTTCCATTATTCAAAAGGTCGTTCTTTTCATGCGAACCAAGCAACTCGAGTGGGCGGAATCCAAGGGAAGAAGTTAATTTGTAAATCAAGTCACGTTCATATAATTATGTTGACAATAATTAACCAAGCCTCTTTCATCAATTTTAGTTACATACATAGGACGAGTAATTGAAGAGTAAAAAAAGCGTATGTTGGGTATTTGATTTCAGCCATGAGCAATTTGTCGAAATGATTACTTAGACTGTGCGATGCTTACGTTTGTTTCAGAAACGCAACTACGTACTTTGATGACCCTTAAGTTATCGAATCGCCGCCCGAGCAGTGATTTGTGAGTGAAAAAATTTTCTTCAATAATCCTCATTCAAAACAGATACGTCTTCATGAGCACTATGAGCAGATAGTGGGGAGTTTTTCCACAGTGGCCGTGGATACTTTGTAAAATCACACGCATCAAATGGTTACCGTCATCTCGACCGTGTATTGTGGTCTCTATTAGAGCCGTATGATTTAGCAAAGTAACCAATACTTCCACGGTCGCCGTAGAAAGAGTTAAAAGCAAAAACCTTCCAATAAAACGCTGCAAATGATTGTACAGTGGTTTATTATTCCTTCGCTTCAAATAAAATTTCAGAAGACTATCCATTTCAGACAGTCATTATTCAAAACATGTGTGAACATTTCAACCGAAAAACAGATTGGTAACTATCGGGGAAAATTCTGTAGCAACTACTGTAATTTTAATCTATTTTATTTTTCTTAATTTCCAAATTAAAAACTAAATTTTTTGCTCTACCGTACAGCTGGAGAGAGTGTTTGACGACCATTCCAATGAGTATAGAACGATTTTTATAGCTCCAAGAACTCTCGAGTTATACCCTCATGTCAAATTTCTGAAAATCTCCCAAATTCGGCACAAAAGCTGTGATAACTCGAGAACCAATGAAGCTATCGACCCCGCGATGGTCTCATTCGATTCAGCGTCCAAAAATCTATATAATTTGATACTACGTACACCTTTTTCTGAAAAACCTTGGAAAATATGAATTTTCTCCCCCTCAAAACCCCCCAAAAATACCCTTAGAATTGAGCTAGCAAGTTGGTTCAAGAATTGGGCCGTCGTAGGACCGAAATTGATTTTTGATGAAAATTTCAAAAATTCAGCTATTATGGTTTGGCCGGAAAAGTGTTGACGGCGTACGGCGTACTGCGTACGGCGTACGGCGGACAGACAGAATTTTTTTTATTGGATATTCGGATTCTACATGCCTTGAAACGTAAAACATCAAATTGTGAGGGGGGTTATAAAATTTTTTTTCTTGGGCGATTACAATGGTTTATTATTGAATAATAAACCAAAAATATGTAAAGGACGCAAAATTTCAGCATGGATGAAATTATGATATACCTACAAAGGGACAACGTAACGGATCTTTCTTTCACGTATTGAAAAAATGCGGACTGCGACAACAGTACGAATGTGACAGTGCGAATCGCAGTCCCATTGAACGCAGCCTACGTTCAGACCATTCAGGAAGAGAAGTGAAAAGAATTTATCTGATGTCAAATGAACTGCGGGGGATGAATGGTAACGAAGCGGAGCGGACTTCGTGCGTTTTCCATTGCAGTCCACGCGCAACCGAGATGGAAAATATTTTTCCTTTCATTTTCCCATGGTTCATATTTTTTTTTAGCGAATTTGGGCAGAAAATAATGCTGTTTGGCACGTTACGAAAAAATCGAGAATCGAATTTCGACCCGAAAACGCAGAAAATCAGTCCCATGCATTGGAGAATTCGCTTTCTAAAGAAAGTGTTTTTTTTCTACTGTTTCTATATTTTTATATTACTTCGCACAATAACTGCTGTCATTTTCGAATTAAAAATTTGATTTTTTCAAGCAGAAAAATCCGGAAAAATCGGAAAAACAAATAATATCACAGAGTAGGACTCCTCTGTGATATTATTTGTTTTTCCATCCTTAGTTCTCATAATTTTTGAAAGGAAGAGTACCTACCAATTTTTTGTTCCTATTTTTGTTCCTATTTACATGTTAGTTATGGTTCCTATTCGTATTGATTTTACAAGTAATAATTTTTAGTTATGTAGGTCGACTGTGGTATTTATGTGATGTCAATATTTTGCAAGAATATGCATCCCATGTGACGTGGATGGATCTGATGATGGCCTGAGACGGGTCGAAATCGATTGTTGGAGGAAAATATAAGCATAGAACTGAAGTCGGTGATATTTATGTCCTAAAATGGAGTTCTATGAAGTAAAAACGACTACTCTCACCAAGTTGAAAGTTTCAAATTCATAGTATTGATCTGAGCTCAGTGTATTTATCATGTAACTACTAACTGAGCGCGGATGGCGAACCGAACGTGCACGAAGTGACGTCGAATCAACTCGAAGAATTACAAGGCTCGCGGTGTATATTGAGCGAGACAAGCTAACAGGGACAAGCACTATGTAAATCTAATTCAGCAAGGATCGATCGTAACTTGGTTACTCAACGAGTACTCTCCGCCTGTCACTAAAATGCTCTAAGCGCGAACAAACAAACAAAAAAATCGCTTCAAATGATTGTACAGTGGTTCGCTATTCTTTTAATTCAATAATGATTTAAGAAGACCATCCAACTCGAGGATTTTGTGGTGCTATGAAAATCGTTCTATACTTGTTGAAGCTCGTCAAACACTCTCTTCAGCTGTAACAGTAGGCAAATAATTTAGCTTTTAATTTGAAAATAAAGAAAAATACAAATGTTTAAAATTACCATAGTTGCTACGGAGTTTCCCCTTATAGTCACCAATCTTCTTTTTTTTTCTTCTTTTTTTGACCACCGATGATGATTTGGTATGATTTTTCGTTTACAAGCAGCTTTAGAAAAATATAACGACTTCCTAGGAAGTCTTTTGTTCCTTCTAATAGGTGAAAATAGCCAACTACCCCTAGTTGTGATATATGATTTGAATCGCTTGAAATTTCAGAAAACCAAATTTTCCATCGAACGAAAATGACTCCAGAATAACTACAAGGTGGTCTCGACCGAAGCTACTAGAATTTCGTGCAAGGGATTGTAAATAAATAGCGTTTTCCTCCGATTAGAATATTGATGTCGGGTTAGCCTAATATGTTCTCAAATACGTACCTAATGATATCTATTCGGATCGATCTCGAGGCGAGCTTATTTACTTCCGTTTACGTTCAATGCAGGAGTCGAATTGTTCAATAAAGCTCTTTAACTTAAATTCTTCCATAAATACTTCATTAAACATGGAAGTAAATAATAAACTGACGCCAACCTAAGTAAAATTTTTATCAGAGTCACAAATATTTTCTGAAAACTGCTTGATTTTGAAGAAATATTCTTGATCAAGGAAAGTATCGAATCATCAAATCATAAAAGCCAAACAAAAAATCCCACGAGATTTTCGAAGTTTCAGTTATTTGTTAATAACTTCAAAACGGCGAATTTCAGAAACAGGCCCAATATTAGGCAATTTGAAGAACATTAAATTCTCATTCGAATTATATCATGAAATTCAAAATTCGGATTTTTGATTTATACGGCTTATAAAGATTGACATCATTGTAAGAAGGCAGAAGCGACACGAAAAATAGATATTTCTCTGGGTACAGCTATCCGAATTTCGGATGTTTAGTACTTTTTTATTCAAGAGATAAAATCTCAACACCGCTTGCTTGAAGATTGTTTCGATTTCCCATCTCGTTTTGAAGTTATGGGCGATTAAAAAATTACTACTTTTCGGTTTTCCCATGAAGGACATTTTTAGGTCCGAAAAAATTTACAACTGTCGATTTGGTGGCACCGATGGTTTTTTATTTTATTTTAATACAATACTTTTTCCTTTTGTCTTTACTTCTTTTTCTTTTTTAAAATATTTTTCAATATATTTTCCCTTCACACTATGTTATCAAAAATGTATACAACCTTCAATGCAAGTCCACATAAACGCAAAGCATCGACGATTTATTTAACAGACGGGAGAGTTACAAAGCACGTGAATTGACTATTGTACACGGTCAGAACCATCTTTTGACGAATTTTCGAAATAAGTTTCCGTCGTCTTCATTTTTAAAAAACTCCGGCGGCTCAGATCGATCGATTTCCTTCTCGCGAGGTTCGCTCGCCCTTTTCGATCTCTCCATTGAATGTTTGAGTCGATTTTGCTTTATTTTCCTATTGATTTCTGCCTTGGCCTTGTATGCTATAAATTGCAAAGATGGGTACCTCCTGTATTTTACCGAATCGGTGGTCAAAACGACAAACTCAGTAGCGTTGGATACGTCTTCGGTAACTGTTTCATTCGACAAATCGCCAACTTTAGATTCTCCGATCGGAATATCAATGCCAGCAGCCGTCGTGCTGTTCTCTTCGTGACCGATTCTATCCGTTAAGGTCTCAAGCCTACTTGTTCCAATGTTTGAAACAGAAGACTGTTCATTGAGGAGAGTTTTGTTCGCAATTATTGAATTTGAAGTTCCTGGGGGCTCGGAGATCAATACTGAATCAGTAGAGGATGAAATGTCTACGCCACTTCCGATCGCAGCGGCGAGGAGTTGCAAAGTTATAGACAACTTTAATGCGAACATCATTATTCTAGAAACCGACGAAGAACACAATTAAACCGGGTAAAGATAAACTGAGCAACTAAGAGAACAAGATACAAAATGACCGGACATTATTTTCAGGAAAAATAGGGAACTTGGCTGCTTCAATCCTAAAAATCCGAATTCTATTCGCTGAGATGGTAAAACAGAAATTTCATCGATTGAATCAATATTCTACGATGTCGAAATGATAAAATATAATTATCATCATTTGGACACTAGCACCTTTCAACATTTTCATCTCTTCATTTGAAATGCCAAGTTGAAATGATCTGCACAGCTCAGACCATTTCAACACTCTTTATTCCACTCTTCGAAACAGTCTACATTTTTAGGAAGAGAAATCTGTTCACGAACTGAAGCGTGAACTTGCAGAGTGATGAGTGAAAATCTATGAGAAAGAGCTCTCAAGTTTACCGTGATCTCAAATTTTAAAAACTCCACCAATGATGGCTCAACGGCCTCTAAGATATTAATACTATAATATTCTTGAGCAGTATTAAATACCTCTACGGAGAGTTATGCGAGTTTTGCTGTTACTGAACGGTTCCAACGTTGAAAAATGGTCCTTTGGAACGTCTATTCTTCGTCAAACACCGATCAAGTAGTAAGTGAAGCTATTGAGCATAATTATACAAGTAACCAGGCAAGCAATCGTGTCATTACGGTAATTATCATGTGATTCTCGGTTGATAAGTTACTTCTATGTGTAGTCGGTTAACAAATGCGTACTAATTGGCACTTTCAATTTATTTGAGATTTTCGTCAAGTAGGTAGTATCGAGTATATTATTCTCCGTGGCAGCAATTAATATTGATCTTGAATGCGAAATAGTGAATGAATAAAAATAAAGTTAATTCCATTATAAAACAAAATTCGTACAGAAATACACCCCAGACCAAGACGCAAGTACTGTGCGGTTTGGTGGAGAAGCTACAAATCATCGTTACCAATTAAAAAATAAGGTGTCAAAAAAAAATATGAAAATACATAACAAATACAAAGCAATAAGAAGAAAAAAATGCTCGACATAAATTTATTACAAGAATAATAAACACAATTTTCAGAAGTTTAAAATGTCAAATCTAATTTTAATTGTACTTGTGTTGATTGAAAACTGACATGCTAATGAAAGATTGCAGAACATGAAAAAGTTAATTTTTTCATATCGCCTATGGTGGATCATAAAATTTAAGTACCTACAAGTGAACTTAGGTCTCCCGACTCACAGAGCTACGCAAAAAAGTCTCCGTCTATAGTTGGAATTAGGCTCAAAAGGGCAAAAGGTAGGGTTCAGCTTTGGTTTGCGGTTTAAATCCGTCCTTAGCCTCTTTAACGTAGATGACACTGTGTAAATGATTCTCCCGTTGGTTACTTGAATTCCTGATAAAATAAAATTCTTAGTACTTGAGAATTGAAAAAAATGCCAATAGTGAGAAACAATAAACCGTGCGAGAAAATTTTTCTATTTTTCCGGCAAAAAAAGTCCCAACTATGCAGCATTGCTGTACGAGCGAATTTTCGATGAGTATGATAAAAGGGACAGACAAAAATTATAATGAATTTATAAAGATGTTCATAGCTTAATGCTCGAGAAATATCATCTTTATAATGGTATGTACTTTTTTCCAGAGCTCAAAATTATCTATAGAAACTGCAATTACTGTTAAATCTAACTAAATTATCTATCTAAATTATTCTATCTATTATTATCTATATTATTAATTATTATCAATTATTATTATCATATAATTATTATTATTAATTATTATTATCTAAATTATTCTATATTATTAATTATATCTATCTATTATTATCTATCTAAATTACTGTTAAATCTAACTGTTAAATCTACCAACCCTACTATGGTCTCATTCGATTCTGCGAGATAAAAATGCATGAACTTCGATACCCAAAATGCCCCTCCATATAGCTTTAGATTGTTTTTCGTTTTTCCGGCAAATTGAAGGTCAATTTGAACACATTTTCTCCGATATGGCTTACTTGGATTTTTTTAACTTGGATTCTACTGCAAAAAAATTTTCATAATAGCGAAAATCCGCTTAAAAGTTATTGTATTTTTAGTATGATGGGAACCTCTTCTTTTTATTTCTGATTTTATAAAATCGCTTGCATTATTCCTACGTACAGAATCATTCTCCTGCCAATGATTAGATTCAAATCGCAATCTATACAACTCATCAATTTAATCGCTCTGAAGTAGATACAATTTCATGATGATGAGGAGTTTTCAGCTGAAAAACCTTCATAGCCTTAATATTGTAGATAACCTGTTCCTTGTGTCCATTGTTCCAGAATGTCACTGAAGGAACTTCGCAAACTTTGGGGGCAACGGAAGCAAAGTTGCGTACCCTGCGATCCGGGAGGGAACCAAGAGAACGATGGGCACGAACTGAAGCCATCATTGCCCCTTCTGCAGGTTCGCTTATTAAACTAAGTTTCTTCGACGACTTACCTTCCTCTGTTAAATGCGCTGTATTCAATGGAGTTACTAGAAATAGCTGTTCCCGGAATAGTGTCCCTGTACTTATCTTCTGGTTTAATTGTGTAGTAAAAAAGGTTTCAATTTGAAGGAGACAACCGAGCAAAAAACCGGGAGCCTTTCTTTTAGAAGGGATCATTATTTCCTTTTAGAAATCATTTGTATTAGTGGACGTTAGCACATGTCATAAAAATCGGCGAATGATTCAGGACAGGATTCGCGGAAGACTGCATCCAACTAGTGAACTTTAGACGAAGTGAGAGATCACACTAATGGAAAGAGGAAGGGGTTTGCCAGAAGATGTTTTGATTTATTTGTGGAATAGAGTAGACATGAAACCAGCAAAGCTCTCTGCTCCACTTGATGCAGATAAGAGATGAGACAAAAAGAGGTAGCGAATTGACTAAAGAAATGGGCCATTGTCAGACCAAGATTGATTGTTGGTGAAAATTTCATGAATTTTAGTTTCGCCGTTCTTTTATAGTTTTCTCAGAAAAGTGTTGACGGCGGACGGACAGAATTTCGTTTTACTGGATATTCGAATTCTACATGCCTTGAAACGTGAACCATCAAATTTTGAGGGGATTAGAAAAAAAATTTTCGAGTTATCGTTGATCAACTTCTCTAATTCTCAAACATGGCACACTAAAGTGGCTAACTCGAGCACCACTAAATCAACAACATGGTGTTCGCATTCGATTCGGCGTCCAAGAATCGATAGGAATTTATACAAAACTCACCAATATCTCAACAATGGAGTATACTAATTTCTATCTCCTCAAAACCTTTTGCGAATACCCACAACATTCGGCTAATGAGTTGAGCTATGGCAGAACAAGATTGATGAACACTTCAAGTATTCAGTACCTACTTCAAGTATGTTGCATACTTCGAATCAAACGAATCTCCATCGCTGTGAAAATTTGAGGTATTATTTTCGCTTTCAGTGCTGGGAAGTATATTTCTCCGAAAAGGCAATTTATGCTGCTTATTTCACATGCAACACTATGGTTAATGTAGTAGACATATGACTCAATGAAGTGATTCATGAATTCCTTTAGTCCATCGAATTTGTAAATTTTACCACACGAAACGCCTGCCAACCGTACATGTAGGAGACATATGAAATGCAACCAAGGGTAGCAATTTTCTGAATAGAATTTTCAACTTGCTGAACAGGTTTGGCCATCTCAAGACTCTCCAAGAGGCGAAGCTGATGGTCAGTCTTTCGTGTTCCTCGTTCCCGATGATCCGCCTTCCACATCATCCTACCATCACGACTCTGGCATCGAATCAGTTCAGGTATGCAAACATCCTGTTTCACACTATTTTCTCAGAACTGAAAAGCAAATTATTGTATTGGATTTCATTTTTCTAAACTATAATTTGTGACATGGACGATATATTTGATCAGATTTAATCGAATGATTCCGTTCCAAATAATACTGCCTCAAAAAATAGGTACTATTTATTTCTGTCGAATTTCTTTCAAAGGTGAGCCCTTGTGGAGCCAGCCCCAGCTGTCCACCATTGCCCTCACCGTCGCAGTCGGCTCTTCTTCATCCAGATCACGCCCGTTTCCTTAGACGGCCCTCGACTCCGGAAAACAGTTTTTCGATGGATGAACCCGACCTATGTCCAGCATCAGCTTCTTCGTCTACTGCATCGTCGCTCACTTCTGTCGCAGTAGGTGGCGCTAGCGCCGTATGTTCAATGCCCAGAGACGCCTGGGACCGAAGAAGAAGCTCAACGATGACAGCTCGGTAATAGATATTATTTAGATGAACCAGTCCTCCTTATTTATCATTTCATACATAGTTGACATATTGAAGCCACATTGAGCGTGGAATTCATAGTCCTCAAGTTGGAAGAAACCTGAAAGTTGTGGCCAAAGTTGCATGCTGTGCTCCTTGAGGAGTGCTGGAGTCGAGGAGGGCCTTGAGGAAGCGGTATGAGTCCTTAACCTATTCTTATTCCCTATCACAATTTAAGAAGGTTGGGTAAACCTAACCCATTCCAGCTGGAGAATAGTCTTCGAAACTTGAGGGACTCGATCAAATCCACCCAGTTATAACGGCCCCAAGTTCAGAAAAAAGTCCAAAAACGTGTTTTGGGGGAAAAAAATTAACCAAATAAGCAACCTTATAACTTCTAGAAAAATTGAACAACGCCGCTTTTTTACGACATTTTGTTCGCAATCTATCTTCCTATGAGGGCCTAGCTAACTTTTTGTGAAAACTACTGATATGTCTTGTAGAGAAGAAAATGAAAATGATAACCATAATACGGATTTTCACATTTTTGAAGTTAAAAAAAAAAAAAAAAAAAAAAAAAGAGTAGATTTGTGAGATTTTAGTTACAAAAAATTTTGATGTACGCTATTTGAATTTTGCATGTAACAGTCCATTCAGAGGTATTGAATAGTTAGTTATCAATGCATCCAATGTGTTGAATCGAGGGGGCCAAATCAATGGATGGATTATTTCGTACGTTCAACCTCATTCTCAATTAATATAGGTATGATATTGAGGGGAAAAATCAAAATCTAAATAATTATAGTAAAAACCATTTTGGGAAGAAAAAGGATCAAAATTCACTCTGATCAAAAAATATTGCTATAAATTGACAAGTTCGAAAAAATTTAATTATTTTAAACAGCTGTATCTCAGAAGCTGTTGGGTATACAGAATCGGTTTTGGCCTCAAATTGTAGCAAATTAGGTCTAGTTTTAAAACGTTTCGTAAATATTGTCAAAAAAAAAAAAATATATAGTCCATCAGGCTTAATTTCGCCATACAATGAAGTGAAGTCGAAAATGTCACGGTTTTTACAATTTTTGAAAAGGTTGCGTTCAGCGCTCGAGGTCACAACTTTGATAATTCATTGGGCCAACATCATAAGCAAGTGTGCAAAAAATCAGGACAACCCGATATGACGCGTGGTACCCCCTTTCAGACAAGATTACTGGACTATAATGGAAACCTCTGTTTTGAAAATGCGCCTTTTGTCTTTGCCCCGCAGATATTCCCTCCTGGACGCCCTAGATCTCGAATACGCCTTGCTCAGGGCAGCAGCTCGAGGGTCCGTGGGCCCATATTCATTGTCCGAGTCCATCCACAAGCTCACGTTTACCCAGAGCCTCGCTTTCCCAGGGTTAGCACGCGGCCTAGCGAGCAAGTACCGTCGATCGTCGAGAAGTATTCAATCAGCACCGCAAGACACCGATTCAGGACTCAACGCTTTTGCAAAAATCATCACCACACTCGTTCTCGTGCTAGTGTCCGTCATGGTTTTTGGTGTTGTGTTTAAATTCGTGAAAACGTGAGGATTACTTCTGTCCCAACAGGGGCAGAATATGACTCAATCCGACCTCGCTGATCTGAGCGGTCTTCATTATGGAAAGAGATAATACTCCACGATTAGTGAAGGTGAACAATTTCGCGTCACTGCCATGATGTGAACAGTAGATAATTTTTACAGTTGATTGGCCTCACAGTTTGAGCCGGTCGCAGAAACAAAAATCCAAAATTAGCTCATTAATTCAATAGCTGACGATGTTTGTAACTCTGATGAAAACATTTCAATGGTGTATTCATGAGCCCCATTTCACCCAAAAGGATTGATATGTGTGCTATTGATTATGAGGTATATAGGTCTCTCTCTTCTGTTGTTATTATTGATCGGATTATAAGTCTGACACCAATCAGACATTTAATAATTTCTCCTGCGGATGTGCTCTGATTTTTTTACAGAATTATGCGGGTTTCGAACCATTAAAATGAATGCCTATATAGAACATAAATACGGCTTACCTTCAAGGATTGTTAGTTATTATCAAATAGAAGCCCGTAGCACGAACAAAGCTGCGAAATTCAGAACACATTCTCCAGGTTAAAGTTTGCCCACTCATTATGAGTTTGACTTGTAATGCGTCCCTCGAGACCCCTGTAACAACCCAATGCCCTCAGAGAGTAAATGGCAAGAGCTTGCTTTTATTCTGAAACAGCTATTTCGACAGCAAAACATAGTTGACGAACGCTGATTATAGTAACTCAAAAAAATTGAAGTACTCAAGATACTTCTTTTAGTGATTCACGGCGCCATTCAAAATCAAGCATGAGAAGTCTCGAAAACAAGACTGAGTGTGTTGCGTTGGACCAAAACGTGCCATTTTTCGTTTCCAGTGAACTATTCATAACTTGATGTAATGTATATTGGGACATTTTTCTGTGACATGATCTCAGCATTATTTTTGCTAAATAAACGATTCAGGAATGAATTAATTATTACCTATGTTCGTATCACAATCTGTGGAGCACTATTTCCAAACAATTGAAACGTTAGAAGAACATTAATAGTTTCTGGAGCCGAAGGCGTATTATTTTAAGGTATTCAGCAACAGCATTTTCATGTGAATTTTACATGGAAATAAAGTGAACGCGAGACAATTCTAGAAAGAGAAGGAGAGAAGCAATTGAGCGGAGTAGGAGGTAGCAGATTATTGACCGAAGGATAGATTTTGGTTTATTATTCAATAGTAAACCATTGTAATAGCTCAAGAAAAAATTGTCTACCCCTCAAAATTTGACGTTTTCCGTTTCAAGACATGCAGAATCCGAATATCCAGTAAAAAATTCTGTCCGTCCGCCGTCAAAACTTTTCTGACGAAACTATGAAGACTAAACTCTTGAAATATTCACCAAAAATTAATTGATGAATTCTTTAATCAAGTAGCTACCTCTATTTTAAGGGTATTTTGGAGGGGTTGGCGGGGAGAACTCATATATTCCAATACTTTTCAGACCAAGGTGAATTTGGTATAGATTTCTATAGATTTTTGGAGGGTGAATCGAATGAGACCATCGCGGGGTTCTCCAGTTATCGCAACTTTTGTGTAGAGTTTTTGAGATTTTCAGAAATTTGACACGAGGGTATAAAGAATAAATATAAAGATTTTCGGAGACATACAATTCGTTCTATACGCGTTCAAATGGTCGTCAAAGACTCCCATCAGCAATACCGTTACACAAATAATTTAACACTTATTTAATTAAGAAAATTAAGAAAAATAAAAATTAAGGCTCAGGTTATTAAAATTGCCATAGTTTCTACGGAGTTTCCCTTTACAGTGTCCTATCTGTTTTTTGGTGGAAACTCTCTTCAGCTGTATCGTTAGCAAAAAAACAGCATTTAATTTGGAAGTGGAGGAAAATAAAAATGAATAAAATTACAATTGTTGCTACGGAGTTTTCCCCCATAGTTACTGTGGGGAACACCCACTATCTTCTTGAGAAATGACAAAGGATTGATTCAAATTCGCTACCGCTACCTTCTCGACAGGTTCGGTTGATACGCACAGCGCCACCTCCCTGCTAGGTCGGCCCGTTTGCAACCTTTAACCATTAGCTTCTGAGCTTGGCCAAGTTCGCAATATTTTTGCGAAGGGACTTCCCCCGAGGAAGTCTCGATAAATACTTGAATTTAAAGCGTTTGGTAGTTAGTTGGTTCCCTCGTCATCAACAGGGCCCAACCGACAGCTATCAAACGTGGTCAGTTGCAGCGCCCACAGTTACCATCTGTTTTTCGGTCGGAACGTTCACAAAAATGTTTAATAATGAAGGATTAATACTATTACAAATTTATGGATAGTCTTCTTGAACCATTATTGAAGCGAAGGAGTAATAAACCACTGTACAATCATTTGCAGCGATTTTCAAAATGAAAATGAAGTAATTAAAGATTTCGATGTCGAGTCCGAAGAATGTTGATTCATCTGAACTTAGAATTACGATAGTAAAATAAAATCACTCACGTCCTGGCTGTGATGATGAGTCCGAAAGAAAATGGCTGGAACCGGGAATCGAATACTCACAAGCACAACACAACCCACTTCACAAATTTCAAAAGCGGCAGCTTCCGGCGGAATACTAATTAATAACCGGATGTAAAAATCGACACATGTAAAAAATTAAATTGAAAAACCGCGCAAACCGTTGATTTCTCGGGAAATCGGACACGAACCACGATGAAACCGCGCTCACTGAACACAAAGCGAAAGCACTGAGTACAAAGACCGAAGTTCACAATTATTTCATATTGCCGCGCGCGTTAGATTTGTTTTTGTTTTAACTTTTATTGTCCTCATTAATGGAAAACATAAGATGCGTTTGATGATTTAGTTTTTTATTCGGGTGGGAACTTCATTGGAGAGAGAAATGAGTGAGTTAGATCGAAATTTCTCTTACTCTACCTAAAAGACCCTCTTGAAGGGTGAGAAATATATTTATATAATAAAGTCCGTTTATCGACGTATGCGCTCACTCACCGAGGAACTGCATTTTATTGCGCAATGGACGAGGCTGAAATAAATCATTTTAATCAAGTAAATTCTAACGATAGGTACAAAAAATTGTAAAAACGCCGTCACTTAATAGTAAGTTAAAAGGTGTTTTCAATGTCTACTCTCACCGCTATTTAATATAATCGAATCACGAGTGTTATAATCGAATCGACTAAAATTTGAATAATACTGAGAAAGTATCGATGAAGTAAAAATGATCGATTCTCGTATGAATCGATTCTTTCTCAGCGTTCCTAGCCCGCGGCTTGGTGGCATGAGTATAGACGTAGATTAACAAAATAATAAAATCGATAGCCTCATATCGATAGTCGAATGCCTACTAATCGACATTGGTTGATCCTTGCTTCGAAAATCGATTAATCGATATCAGAAGACATTAGAAAAATGTGAATATTATTATGAGGACGTATTTTACTGACCTTGGGTATCAAGGACTATGAAGAGCCACAAACTCCTGCAACAAATACGTGTACAGGGGAGTAATTTTCTATACAAAAACTCGCAGTGGAGCGCCTCTTCACATTATCAAAAATTAGTGTTAACAAAATACAGTATTTTTATTTCTTGGTAGCACTCGTCTAACAAGCCTAATCGTCCGGTTTTTTTCTTATAAAGGTACCTAGCCAAATGTGTGGTAAAATATAAAATATTACTTCATTTGTAAAAGCATCGATTGATTAATCGTGACCTAACCTAACAAACATCGATTAATCGCCTACTTTTCGATTGATCGATACTCATCCCTGTAGTTTGCTTCGGTCGTTTGCAAAGTACGCGAAGTTGGTTGTGTTGCTATTTCTATTTTGTGTTTGCATCGGTCCTTTGATGCGGTTTTCTGCCTAGTGTCGGTTTATTTAACGGTTCCGATCGTTCCACGAACTGCCTTCCTTGCATTTTTCGACTTCGCTTGGATTTCAACATGAATCCGGCCAAATTGAAAGTCGTCGAACTGAGGGCCGAGCTCTCGGCCCGCGGTTTGGACAGCAAAGGCAATAAGGCGGTGCTTGTCGAACGTTTGCAAGAAGCTCTCGATAAAGAAGAAGGTATTGCAGTTGTTACGATAACTACCTATAGATTTAGAGATGTCGGGTTTTTGGGCAACCCTTGGTCACGAATTACAATGCTTGTTATTATCTGGCGTCGAATAGAAGTCACACACGCCAACCGCCCGCCATTTTGCCGTCCGGTTCGTTCACCTTCGTAGGACTTTCCGCCAAACAAAAATACAACATTTTGCGTTCTTGCTCTGAGGCCCGGTATATCAACTGACCGGTGGCAGTTTGTCGTCGCCGCTGTTGATAACGTACAAAATATGGATACAGGCTACTTTAAATCCTGTTTTATTGAATTGTAAGCGATGAAGCTAAGAAACCTTAAAAAAACCTACTATGTACCTGCGTCGAGGAGCCAGAGCCAAAAAAGCCGTACTTACCCTGTTCCAGAAGATTATTTCAATATAAATTTGATACGGTACCCCTCAGAATGTCATGTCCAGCAATTTCCAACCGTATCCTTGCAAAGCACAAGAAATTCATTAGATAAGATTACCCTACCAGGAAGAATTAATTTTAATCTGTGTAGCCTGCTCTCTTGTGCGCAAAAATTGTCAGTCAAGTCATCCTGGCGAATTTAGTGACAATTGCAAAGGAATCAGGTCTTCGTTTCATTGAAATATCTTATTTATAATGATCCAAATTGGCATTTTGACTCCGCAACTGAAGCCTTATGTCCAAGCTACAATTCTTAACATCCTGAAAACTTATATAGCCACTCGTTAATTATTTTTCAACTTGAACATGATCCAGTACCTAATCTCACTCTATTCCAGGTGGCAGTGAGTCAAAGACTCCTGAAGAAGAAGAGGAAGAAGAATTTTTGCAAGAGCAAAACGAGACAATTCAAAGTGAGGCTCCAGAAGAAGTCAAAGAATTGGATTCAGAACCGCCCAAAGATGATCCAGTCGAAGAACCAGAAGATCGGCAGCCATCCCCGGCAAAGATCGTATCGCCCGTCAAAGAACAAGAACCAATGCAACAGGATGAGTACAGCCCGGATGATAAAGAGCAGACGGAAAATCCTGAGCATGATGAACCCGCTGAGGTAGAGAGCGAGCTGAAAGAAGAGAAAGATGGAATGGACTATGAAGAAACGGAACGGCAGCCTTCACCTCAAAAACCTTCTGAACGACATTCGTATCATATGGACGATGATAAGAAGGTAAGCTGTTTTATTGGAGCTTCTTTGCCTTCTAGTTTGTAACTACTGTAGTTATAGCTTTATAGGCTTCTAGTTTGTACCTACGTGTATTTATTTATTTATTTTTGTCTTCGTTTCACTTACCTCCACTTATTATTAAATGTGGTTGATAATAACACCGCGCTTTATTTAATTTTTCCAACCACTTTTCCAATCAGGAACGTCAATTTGGCATGTTATTCATACAGCTACGTCATTACAGTATTTCTGATCTAGCTCAGCCCTCTCAGGGAGTGCACTAAGTTGATCAAGAGTCAAAATGACTGAGACAAAAGTGTGGTACATTTCTCAGCACTTCTCCAAGCTGCTTATGTTAATCAAACTGAACAGTCAGTATAATATACTGATGAAGACATTTAAATTGGTGTAATATATGTATTTATATTCAAGTATCCTCTACTGATAAATTGCAAACGTAAGATTCCGATACCTACTCAACCCTTGATTTTTTTTATTACTTCCTCTCATACTGAAATAAACTTTGTTTAGGACCTGCCTCAAGAAGGAGAAGAGAAAGAAGATTTTGAATCCGATATCAAAGAGGAGAAAATTGACGATGAAGAATATTCTAAACATGAAATGAAATCGGTACGCTAATTCAAAATGTGTGCTTATAGTGTTCAAGTGCTCTGCTCTTTTCTAAAAACTGATTTTTTTTCTTCAGGAAAATGGTGTCAAAGAAGGTTACGAACAAGATGTCAAACAAGAAATTAAGGTGCTTTTTTCATTTGGCTTTTTTCTATCTCCAAAGCATGTTTTTTCGAATGTTTTGAGTGATAATTGATTTAAATATTCTGCAGAATGAAGAAGATATCAAGACGGAACGTGAGGAGAAGAAGGATTCTCACGATTCCAAAGAAAGCCGTAAAAGGAGGCGATCTTCAAGGTCGCCAAGTCATGAGCGATCTCGGTAAGCAACTATTACGTGATATCAACTGATTATAAATGTTAATAGCCGAATCCGTTTGTTTGAAAATATGATATTTCCTATTGTACAAGAACGGTCTACTAAATATACCAGATTTCCACTTTTCATTATAACAGCGCTTGTAATATTCCAAGACCAATGAAACTTCGTTATAATTAAATATTATAATCATCGAATATACTCATTTATTTGTTTTGTTTCAATTTTCAAACTGTTTTCTATTTCAGTGGTGGAAAATCGTATCATGACCACGAGCCTGAAATCAAAGACAATGAAGTGACCCTTAGTTGGTGTAAGTAGTCGCATCAAATCATTCTTATTATATCGTGATCTTCTTATTATATCTCTACGCTGCTTGCTCATACATTCACCCTTACTTATTGTCCATTGTTACAGACGATTCTGATCTCAATTTAACCATTGACGATAAGACATTTTTATCGGCAACACCGATGAGCCACGGCGGTTTTGGTTACGTTTGGGCTGGGGTTAGAGGCTCTCACGGTTTCACATCGGGCTCACTCTGCTACCAAGTCAAGGTGTGTGAATTTGCATTGCATTTAGCACATCATGTTCCCTTTGACAGGTTTGCAAGGAGGAGCTCCATGTTCGAATTGTTACCACAGTTGCTATATTAACTGCCCAAAATAAAAATTAGTGCTGCTTGTTTATACATGAGGAACTATTCCCGTACGTCCTAGTCAGTTCAATGTTTTCCTTTATAAAAAAATTGTCAAAAGTTAATTTTCGAATGCTCCTTGTTGCTTTAGACTCGTATCTGAAATATTCACTTTTTTCTATCCCGACTGATACATAAATTCAGTATTGGATAATTTACTCTGTATGGTTGGCTTACTTTACCAAAAATCTTGATTAGGCTAATCTGATAGCCTTGATATGCCTTTCTTTTTAGGTGACGAGTTTTCCAGACGTGTCTCATCTTGAAGATGAACCAAATCCAAATGTGCTTCGTGTTGGATGGTCAATATTTGAAACATCTATGCAGCTTGGTGTGTATTTTTTCTTTTCCAATGATTACACACAATAGGTAATTTTTTCGATTTCATAAGAAAATGTATGGCCCACCCTTCTAAAAAAATCAATTGTGGCTGTCATGAAGTTACTTTACTCACTGTACTATTATCTAGCAACCCATCAAATGAGATGAATATTTTTTGCCCCTTTTAACTAGGTACCAATAAATTTATATTAATATATTTTGTATCATAAGAATGCGGCTCATTTTAGAATAGTGATTAGTGAATTGTTCTGCTTCTGGTTACAGGTGAAGAACCGTTTTCTTACGGTTATGGTGGCACTGGCAAATTTTCAGTGGACTGTAAGTTCTCCAACTACGGAAAGCCGTTCGGATTGAACGACGTTGTGACCTGTTATTTAGTAAGTACTGAAACATTCTTCTGAAGATTCAGTCTTTGGAACTGAATATTAAAAATTGGAAGGTTGACTAAAAAAACTCAACTATTAGGATTCTTTTGCAATAAATTTAATTACA
Source organism: Tupiocoris notatus (assembly GCA_037159825.1). NCBI lineage: Eukaryota > Metazoa > Arthropoda > Insecta > Hemiptera > Miridae > Tupiocoris > Tupiocoris notatus. The sequence goes on along the minus strand of JASJUZ010000403.1, from coordinate 46,939 downwards.
TTGTTTATTCAAACACGCTTCCACTTTTTCAATCTGTTCATTTTTAGAAATTTACCGACGATGAAGCCATTATTAGCTACGGAGTGAACGACGAGTACTTAGGAGTAGCTTACCGCGTCCCCCTCGACGAGCTCAAAGGCCGTCCTCTCGCTCCTCACATTCTCTCCAAGAACGCTGCGTTCGCTGTCAATTTTGGCCAAGAAGACGTCCCTTGGGCGCAGGTGGAGGAGGATTACACATTCCTCCGGAACGTTCCTCTCGAAGAAGCGACACCTGGGCCGAGGCGCCCTGAAAAGCTAAGCGATTGTGAAGTACGTTCAGTATTCATTGAGGTGTGATCGCTTTAGATAAATCGATCTTCCCTTTCCATTTGGTTGACTTCTTTATTAACCAGTTTCGCATCCTAGTAGTATTTAGAGTTTCCTTGTTTTGTGTCAGTTTAATGCCGCAGTTTCTCAGCTGTGGGAAAATGAATAATGATGAATGAGCTGAAGATATAGGTCACTTTCAGTGTTCTTTTGTTATCACAGTTACACTCAAATATAACAGGATCTGTGGTTCAGATTAGAAATTCATATATGATAACTCAACCCGTTTTCCCGAGTGATATTAACTTTTTTTTTTTTTTAACAGATGATTATGATGTGCGGGTTACCAGCTGCTGGTAAAACTTTCTGGGCGAACAAGTATGCTGCTGAACACCCTGAGAAGAACTACAACATTCTGGGCACCAATTCTCTTATTGATAAGATGAAGGTGATTGTTTGTCGTATGACATTGCACAATATTGAACTTCCTTATATGTCCAATGTTCCAGTATTTTTACTTTGAGCATAGTAGCTTCTAGTTTGAAGAGGGGTAGAGGAAGAGAAAAACTTCAAGCAATTTCACACCTTTAGCATTATCAGAGCTTTCATATCATTCATGGAAAAGTATCTTGATGGAGTTATTTAATGGTTATTCAATGCCTTTCTGGAACTGATCAAATTTCGTAGCTGTCAGTTGACACAGTCTCTGATGAGGGATTGGAGCGAACTATCAAATGAAATTCGAGGGAAGTCTCTTGCATAAATAATAGCCAGCCGGCTGCCCTGGGTGAAACAGTCAAGACGTCTGTTTTGAATCTAAAAGGCCAACGGCTAGAGTGGCCAAAAATTAATATGAGAGGCCTTTGAAGGCCACGTGCCTACTTATTCGCCCGAATTTTCTTCCCAAAATTCTGGGTATTTTTTCAGCACCGACTTGCAAAATATTCAATATAATTTTGGCTACATGCAGAGGAAGACTTTTCATGTCCTTGGCATTCGAGACACGTATTACAAAGCTACTATTTCATTTCTAGGTGATGGGCTTGCCGAGGAAAGCCAACTACAGCGGCAGATGGGACGTCCTCATTGAGAAGTGTACCAAGTGCCTTCTGCAGTTAATGGACATTGGATCCCACAGGCGAAGAAACTACATTCTGGATCAGGTAACGTTTGCATTAATTAAATCGCCTACTTATTCGTGGTTAGTATGCCTTGATGGTGTTTCATCAGTAACGTAAGATTTAACATTAATTAGCTAAGATTTAATACCATTATCAGACTGTCGTAAATGAGTTCTGTAGGTGATTGAATTAGCGACTATAACCTGAGTGTTGTAGTGAATCATTCATTGTTATAATCTACTAGTTTTTTTTTTTTAATAATTGAATAAATTACATCTATCGTTAATTGCTTACGGTTGTCGGAAACAGTTGTTGTGGAAGAAGGGCCAAAATTATTTCTAAGTATTGTGGTGGAAATATGCCGAACTGATCACATTCACTTCAAGTACTAATTTATTAATGTTTCAACTAAGTTCATTGATAAGTGAAATGTTGAAAAGCAAAAGTGTCTTATAAATTGTCTAGTAAAAAGCAACATTAGGGCAGAAGAAGCTTTTTGAGCTCGAGTTACAGTGAAAAATATTTGTAGTATCAACGTATGTACCTATTTAGTTCAGAGATGCTGGCTGATCATGATGCATTTAGATGATTCCCTGACTAATTAGGATTGAAGTCTCTGATCATCCAATTAGATCTTCTATATCATCGATTTTACCTGCGGTTATTTGCGCACTTCCATAGCTCTGGGATATGCTTGTTGCTGGTAAAGTTTAGAATGACTCGTTTAGAATGTGTAGAATGAAGTTTGAAGAATTAGCAAATCCTCAGACACCTCAATTGAGGGGTTGTCAGATTTGAGCGCTTCTTGCCGAAGTTAGTTTTATTGCTATTATTAAGCTATGGATCGGGATATTGTAGTTACTAAAAATCAATGAGCTGTTCAGAATCGCTGTAGTTCCATTTGTGCAATTTACTGAGGTATTAGTTGCCAAGCTCTGTTGGAATTTTATTAGCGGAAGAATTTTCTCTCTCAAATCGGTCGAATCGAAGGAATGAGAATTTAGAGCCTAAGTTGCTTCGAGTTGTAGGTAGAGGCCTTGATAATGTGCTCTATTGAACACTAGGTAATTGATATTCAGAGTTCTGAAGTCTCATCCGAAGTATCATCGGAATCTAGTTTTGGTAAAATTCTGCCCTGTGGAGGCGCCATGAAATTATCCTCATGATTTTACTCATTGGACGACACTGTCGTCTTGAAATTTTATCGAAGGCTTATTTTCGTAATATAAATTAGTTTTAAGCTAGTTATAAGATTATGGTGAAACACCGTTAAAGTATCTAACCACGAATTTCAATTAGAATTAATTCGGCTTGAAGCCAACGTGAAACCGCATTTTTTCCTACCCCGATTTTCGGTCGTTGGTTAGCTCAAGAGGCCAGTTTCTTCAAGTGAAGGCTATGAATTTCTGAATATTGGTTTAAAGTCAGGCAATCATTAGTTGACATGTGTTAGAAAAATGGAGTTATTTTAGATTGGCCTGATGTTATACCAGTGACTAATCATTTGCACGTCTAGTTATATTCTCGGCAAACTGAGCTAGACAAGTTGGAGTGAATTTCGTTTCAAGGAGAGAGAAAAGAGCGCAGGTTGCCGATTTGGGCTGTCGAAAGTTGTGACTCTCAAAAGTAGAAAGTTAACAAGTCCCCTAAATTTCATCTATCAAACTGCGGTTTTTCATTATATTAGGGAAATTTTACTCTTATTCTAAAATGATGTTTGTGTTTTTAATTCCGAATTTTTCGCAGATTTGATAGTATGTTGGAAAAAATATTTACAAAAACTGCCATAATGGGGACACAAATACGTATATCAGTAACTAATCTAATTCAAGTGTAGTTTCACGTTGGCTTACTCTTAAATTAATGTACACTCGGATAGCCTGTCCTTCTAATAATTATCTCGGTAAGTACCGAACGGAATTTTCAGCGGCCTTCCACAAAATTTCCGTGAGTACCTTTATGTATTTTTTTTCAAATCCGCCCCCACCGATGGTGCAACTGCTTACATCAGTAACAGGTAAGTGTTGTAGGTTAGTGAGTTCGCATACTTTTTAAGAATTACCAAAAGTCATTATTCAAAAATTGTTTTCCGAGACATCCTCATCTAAGCGAAATACTCGCTGAATTGCGTTTGACACCGATTTCTACTCGATTCTTCCGATTTCCCCCTGTGGAATTGTCAAATTCTTTCCATTTTACACTATCACTTACTGCAACGAGGAGTATGACGAAGAAGCATGAAGACGATCCTGCAAGAATGATAAAGCTGAAGGCCATTATAATGGGGTCTTGTCCTCATTCCACTGATATAAGTATAGCCACATTTTTTTCTTACAACGATCTAATTAAGCAATGGAAAACGTGCTCGTTTGAGCGGAATCTGCAATGGGGACATACTTGATCGTGTTTTTATGCGTCAACAAGTATTCGACAATGATAGAATCGCACAGAGCAAGTATATCTGTTTGAAAACGTTTGAAGTTGATATAGTTTTTAGGGATACATTAATTCTAAGGCTATAGTTAGAATTCTGGTACACGTAAAGGCGTTTAGAGGGATGTTAAAGTTAGCGGACGTTAGGGCTGGATTCAAGGAGCGATTGTAGAAGCGTTGGAGGAAATAATGAGATATATGATTGCATACAGTTGAATCTAATAGAAAAAGGGTAATCATTCATCTTCTTGTGTGATGTATTGTAATAAATTTGATTGAATATTATGCAAAACATTTCGACCGCCAGGGCCTAATATGGCCACGGCGTCTTTTAGATTATTTAAAAAGGATAAGGTGTAGAGGAGAGTAAACGCCATAACCTCTATGGAAGATAGCGTTAAAGTGCTTAAGCCTACTCAACTAATTAGACCAGCCATTTTTTTAATCATTATAATTATTTTATTATGAATTATGGGTTTAAAACCATAGCATCTGTTTTATCCTTGCATTGTCCAGATGGGATTGATGAATGAAAAGATGATGGTTGACTAAGTTATGACAGTTGTGTTCAGTTGTTGAAATTATTAGCTCACTCCTTCTTCTTTCCCTTGAATCCCTCTATTAGCCTAGATAATTCTCAATTTCTACACAAGTGTGATGAATAACTGTTTATTTCCGGTTGAAGAGGGGGGAGGAAAATTGTGGAAAAATCTTTCCCCTTAGACCTGAAAAGCATTCAAGACAAGCAAAACGTATACTGATTATTTGTTACTGCCCTACTATTCTTATTTTGTATCATTCCCGTTTAACTATATTTCTTGCTCATAAGAGGATAGAATAGTTATTCAATGAATGGATAATCGTGTTCAGTAGTCAAGGGGGGAACTGCAGCAAAAAAATTACTCTTCAATTTTTTGTATTTGTGACGAGAGAGTCCTGAAGAACGGGCAAACATATGCTTAATACAGACAATAATTAACGCTTAATACATGGCTCGCTTCTAAACTATCTATATTCAAGTATCACCTAAATTTTTACTCACCTCTGGAGTTACTCCTTTCAGGCAGTTGTGAAGTTGTTTTTTCTTTCCTGCGATTATTTTCGTCGTTCAGTTAATATTAAAGTTGCCCTAATGATCTGCCTATGTGTAGAAGAAATGTAGGTAGTTCACATGTATAAGTGATAGTCTAAAAATGTGATCAATTTTGTTGTTGTGGAAAGAAACATAATGGGAAATACGCATCTTTTGTAGATGATGACTTTATTGAGATTATGTGAACACTTTTAAACTGCACACTGTGGACTAGGTAGGTTTCAAAGAGAAAAGTATTTGGAAAAAGTAATTTAAAACAGGAGGAAAAGCTGTCTGCAGTCTTCAGCAGTTCTCTTGGGATCTGGAACACGATAAAGATAAACTGCATGCTTTAAATTATCTGGCGTTTCGGTATTTCTTATCCAACAAGGTCATTGCTATAATTCATATTAGCTAATTATACCTCGGCCACTGGAGATGTTTAAAACATGGAAACTAATCAATGTATCCTCCTTAGCTTTGATAGGCCTCCAAATAACGTCAAAGCGTCACTGAAACCCACCAACCGTCTCATGGGAGACGTAAAAAGCTCTACATTCTAGTGTTTATAGTTCGGGGGAGGCTCTATAAAGACCACTAGCAGTTTGAGCCTAGGAAGAAGCTTTCACCAGTCCCCCCCCCCTCCCGGTCGTTGGTATCCAATAGACTTATCCGACAGAAATGCATTTACGTGGAAAATATTGTGAAAAGTGGTTCATATAGCTGAGCTCTTGAGCATCAGAAAGTACTAGCATTATTGTTAGCTTCAATTGTTGATGGTCATGCAATAGCTTGGAAAAGAATACCGATATTGAGTCTATCATGTGCAGGGTAATGTAAATTGATAAGACGATGGGGTCACATTTCGCATGCGAACACTGACCAGAGCACTGAATATTGATTCTGATTAACGCTTTATAATTTCGAGGCGGTAGAGTTGTCTATGATAAAAGGTGATGACAGGCTGGAAGGAGTTTTGAGCTGCTGCTTTCTACCCTGTAATCTTTAAATAATTTCCCACTACTCCTATCTGAGATGCGAGCAGTGCCAGACCAGATAACATTTAATGACATAGCATAGACGAGTGACAGTTTGCGACAATGCTGAATTTGATTCCTGGGCCGGGCACAAATGTTTTTCTATCTTGAGGAAATCTCCTTTTTTTGTTGGTTTTATTTGGATATACTAGATAGTTAGTTAGACGGGTATTAATTATTTTTTCCGTTTCATTTAGATTTAGGCTTGTTATTCAATTGACTACTAGTTGCCACAGTGTTGTTTTCATCTTGCAAATGCGATCAAAGCGGGCATCCATTTGATATTATTTCTGGTGATAGTTTTAGATGAAAATTGGTGGGAACGAGAGAATATGTGAAAAGTTGATGAAGCTCTAATTCTGAGCAGTTGAAACAAATGAGTTACTATTACATTTATCTATAGTCCAGGGATTTATTACTTCACAGTGCATCTGAATATTTAGCCAACATGATCATGGTGATCCTCTTGAACGCTATAGCCTTAAAACTCTACGTAATTTAGAGCACAGAGAATCGTAGGCTTATTGGAAGAGGAATCTTAGCTTCTACTGTTGCTACCTTGATCCAGCTCTACCGTAGTCCCAACTGTCGTGTCGATAAGGGAATAAATCCATCGGCTCGTAGGCAATAATTATAAGCGTAGTCGATAAGTTGATAATTATGTCTGCTTGTGTTTTCCTCAGGAAATCGCCGCACAAGTGAGTAACTAGTTAAGCATCTAGCCATGTAAGCAGCCAAAAATTTGGCCTTCAAACTGAGCACACAAATCGCAATTGAATAATAATGAAGATATTTTTTTACGTAATGTCTTACGTACGCAGACAAATGTTTATCCGGCTGCCCAAAGGCGCAAAATGCGCAATTTTGAGGGTTTCACCAGGAAGGCGGTTGTAATAGTCCCCACTGATGAAGAGTTCAAGTCGAGAACCGAAATGCAAGCTAAGGATGAAAAGAAAGATGTGCCCGAGTCCGCCGTCTTGGAAATGAAAGGTAACATACGGAAAGGGCATTTATCATTTCAATTTATTCTCCCTCGGCTCGTTCGAGATTTTCGTTTCATTTTTCGACAATTTATTTTTTCCGGTGTATTCGTTTCCAACACGTGCATGCTTATGTGTGTTTATTATTTGGTTGGGCGAGGGAGGATTTACAGATAGCAACGTTCGCTCCGAAAGGTATCTTATTTGAGCTTGACCGAATTCGGATAAGAAATCCAACTCAGCGAACGTTGCATTTTCTCCTCTCCCTGTCCATTGATGACCCCATTTCAATTCAAGTTCAATTTCAGTTTTGTTCTAACGAAGTATTTTCACATGGATCTGAACTGCCCAATTGCATCTCTCTTCAGGAAAAAAATTCAATCGAATTTAATAAATAAAACGCTGCTGTTATAATACTGATCTCATCTTGCCATCTGTTTTGAGTTAGTGTTGAAAACAGTTGAGTGGTGAGAATTCCTTGCTTTGGAAAGCCTTGCAACCAAAATAACGCGAGTACTTGCTGAGTGGACGTTTCCTGCAGTTCCGGCGCTTGCTTCGTGCACATAGTAGATAACAGATGCTGGAATTATGATTATGGGAAAATCACAAAAATGGGAGGAGACTGGGATCAGATTGGTATAGGTTCCCTCGTTTGAATTTTTACAAGCTTCACATTTGCTTGGCAGCTTCACGTTTGAATCTGAGAATTTATATCAACTATCCGTCAGAGTGGTACTGGCCAAATTAGCAATTTTTATAGCTATCACTCTGTCTCTATTTATTAAATTGCTGCCATACATGGCTTAAAATGTCACCTCACTGGGCAAAGTGATGGAAAATGAAAGTTTTCTTTAGTTTATTTGTCTTTGTATTATTGAATCGCGAGTGCATTGCTTGATGAACTTAACTTGATAAGTCTTCAAAGCGACTAAGAATTCCACGACTGTAAGGGCAAATCGAGCTCAACACTTGATAATATTTGTGAAGAACACGCAAAAAAAGAATAGTTCACTAGGAGTTCATTAATATTGTTTCATACAGTAATAATCAAAACCTCAATTCCAGTTTGGGCGCATCAGATCCATGCAGAACCAGCTTTGCAAAAATATTTCTCACTCTAATCTTGATACTTGACGAATTCAGATCGGTTCAAAATATAACCATTACAACCTCTAAAGCGACGATTGGTTGTCATTTTTCCAGCCAATTTCTCCCTGCCGGACAAGGATATGTTTGACGAGGTGATCTACGCTGAACTGCCGGAGGAAGAAGCCCAGGTTTTGATACAGAAGTACGCGAAAGAAGCCAACGAAAAAGGATATGAGAGGAAGCCTTCTCACGGTGGATTCGGTCCGCCAAATAAACGCTTCCGCGGTGGTGACTTCCGTCAGCGGACCGATTTCAGGAGGGACAGATTCGGCCCGCCAGGTCCACCATCTCCTTTCCGAAGTACGTCCTCTCAGCCTTCTTTTTTCTGTCATTTGGAAATCAAAATGTCAAGATTTACAAGATTGATCGAAAACCTTGAATTTTTCTGTTTTGGTCCAGGAATTTAAATATATGCCTCACGAGCTTAATAATTTGAGCATTGGATCTTAGGTCAGGATTTAGTCGGGAAAATAATGGTTCAATAATGCATAGTGATTTATTCTACAGTGTGAGGGGCACTGCTAACAGTGAGGGTTCATATGCGTGTGAACCAAAAAACGAAGAAATTGTCATTTCTACCCTCACTAAGCAATAATATACCAAGAAAAATGTTCCTTGCTTGAACGACTGAAATAATAAGTAAAATTATCGTGAAAGCAAATTATAGATTTACTGACTACACTTAATTTTGATTCCTCCGTGAAATAGTTTGAGAAAATATGAAAAACGTCAAACCTCAGCTCTGAAAACATTTGTTTTATTTTTATGAAAGGTTAAGTTTATGAATATTATTTCTTATCAAACTAATCGTCGTTGCTGGAAAGCCAGTCGCCGAGGTCTGACGAGAGATGGTTGATTATCTCAACCAAACCGTCCTAATGTTTTTGATAACAAATTAATAATTTTTTCCTGCCTGGCCATGTGCCCAATGACACTGAGTGAAAGTTCCATGGTGTTTACAGGAAGATGCTTGAAGATTTTTACTGCTTTCATTTGAACAGTGATTTGTAATTAGCGTGTTTTACATTTTACAAAATGTTTGATTGCTAAAAACTATCATAAGATCATTTTTAATGCCCAAAGAACGCAATTCAGGCGGAAATTGAATGATTTTTTCCATACACCTTCCCCGTTCTCAGTCTATCATCCAAGATCTTTTGCGCTTCGAGCGTCTTCGGAGCAATGTAGCATAATATCTACCGCCTCTATAGCTCTTTCACTTGCTCTCTCTCTCTCTCATGAGCAGTAGTTGATACATAAGTCATTTCACTGTTCTAGGACCAGATCGTGGTGGCCCGCGAGGTGGTTGGGGAGGTCCTCGAGGAGGACCCATGGACAGATGGCGCGATAACAGGTTGGTACATTTTTTTCAACTACCATCTAAATAGACGATCATCTAGCTATTATTAATGAATGCTTTTCTTGATTAGTGAATTTCAGTTTATAATGTGCGGTTGAGTGATTCTTCAGATCATCTAGTTACTTTTGGGATAATTTTAGCTGTATTCTTTCCCTATGGAACATTGTCGATTAAGAACTCATAATACTATTGATATTGCTTTCCAGGAATCAAGGCTATGGCAGACCTATGGGAGGTGATCGTCCAGCATGGCGTGGATCATCTGGAGGACCGCCTGGCGGTAACGGCCGCGGGCCGCGCGATTTTGACCGTGGTGGGCCAGCTCATAGAGGCGGAGGTGGCTATGATCGCAACAACAGAGGTGGCCCACGATCTGGTGGCTTCAACAATCGCGATTTCAGCAGAGATCAGCGAGGGCCTCCAGGTGGACCTAGAGGAGGGCTCAGCGACAAGGTAATTTTATCTGGCTTGAAAATGAGAAAGTATCTGATATTATAGAAATTTCTCTAAATGTTATCTACACAGAAGGCTTGCCTTATAAAAAAATAATATCCGAATATTATTGGCTGGGCAGAACATTATGCAAGGAAATTTGGTCCGCACTTGATATTCTTCCTTTTACAGCCAAGGACGGAGGTCGGGAAGTTCGCTGGTGGTGCTGGAGCGTCGACGCCCTCGTCTCAATGGGGCAACCAATGGGGCAATCAAGCCCAAGGTAGCACTGGGGGTGCGCAGTCCTCAGCTAACCAAGGAGCCTGGAGCCAGCAAGCCCAGTATAACAATCAAGTGTGGAATAATTACCAGCAACAATGGAAAGGTAACCAGGGATCCAATATTACATGACGCATTTCTATTGTTAACTATTATGATAACTTTTATCATTGAATGTAAGGTAGATAGAAGAGATATCTCATAACTCTAGTACAGATCATTATAAGAGTGCCTCATACGAAAAAAGTGCATGCACGAGAAGAAGCCTTGGTAGAAAAAATATTTGTGAAAGGAAGAAAAAGAACACAGAGCCGTCCCAAGGACATGCTGCCATGCAAGAAATGAGATAAAATTCTGTGTTAGAAACAGGCAGAAGATAATATGCAAAAACCCCCGAAGATTGAGGGAGCGATTCCTATGACCGTACATTTGCCCACATTTTTAAAAACTTCCATCCTTTAACACTTGAATAAGAAAAACATAAGAATGGCGAAAATGATCCTCTCTTGAGCAGTAAATAATCCTTTCTTACCAGCATATTTATTCATGTTGTTTTTCCTCTCCATCTCAATTGTTTCATTGAACTCTTTCAACTGGTTTTTTTCTTATTTCGCAGGCTACCAACAAGGGTACAACCAGCAAGGTTATAACCAACAAGGCTACAACCCTTCTTCTTACAACTGGCAACAATACTACAACTACAATCAGCAAGGTGGATGGGCTCCGCAGGTTAGAAAACACTGAGTGAAAGTAATTATTCATTAACATTTTTTAGCATCTGTATGGGAAAGTCGTTGAACATCTTTACCAACTTCAAGGTTACGGGTTAGGTAATCTTCTTCTCCTCTATCTAATTGACTGAGTATGGTTTCTTCTTTTTTTTGTGAGGGAATTAGGGATGAACTAGAATGATGATTTTCATGCTCCAGCCGCTTGTCATTTCTTTGTAGTCGAATGTTATTACTTCAGTGACTCTAAATTGCTCTCTTATCTTTTTTTCAATTTGAGTGACAAACGTAGAGTTTTCTGCTATAGTTTTTGTTCTTCGTTTTTCCGGTGATGGTCATGCCTTCTCAATATTTTCATCGATTATCTATATATTTTTCTTTTTTGTTACATAGAAACTATTCTTCTTGGATTTGGATTATTTTATTTTGTTCTTAAATTATTCTATTTTATTCATGTATTATTCTATTGTAGTCTTGGATTAGATTGAACGTATTAGTTACAATTATTGCGAACGGCGGCTCGCTCCTGAATTAGATTTTTTGTCCTTGAAAGTATTAAATATTCAAAGGAGAATCTCATTATCATACCGCATAATCTCATTATCATCATGCATAATCATTATTGTCCGGGGGTTATGAGTTGGAGAAAAACCAGGCGTCTCATTCTCCAATTGTTTATTAGCTGGCCGAGCACTTTCGCCCATTCGGGCATCCTCAGGGCGACGTGGAGCCATAGGGTCCACATCCAAGTCGGCTCAGGTTATTTATAAGTGGGAAAATCTACAGCCATTCAGTAAACCGAAAAATATGGACTGGCGTTGAATATATTATCTTTTTGCTGAGAATGTCCCTTCTGTTGAAATTAAATAAAAGCATATCTTTAATTATTGTATCTTATTGCTTTCAGAACAGTGACGGTAGCTATAACTACCAGCAGAATTGGCAGAACTGGTATGCAGCACAAAGCGCCAACCAAACGGGCCAAACTCAACAGCCCCCCGCCGCCAAATAAGAACATTCCAGTTCAGTTACTAAATTGAAAAGTTCAAACAAAAATCAATGTACATGTCACCATCGTTTGTAACTAGTTATTTGACTAAGGTAGTTTGAAGCTCATTGCTGTACAAATTGTCATTAAGAATTTTGTGTTTTTATGATTTCAAAATTATTAATTGTCGCGCTTTAATTATTTTCACTCGGCAACCTGACGTTGCGCATTTTTACTATTCTGATAATCTTTCCCTCTTAGAGAATCGGTTGAATAAAATGATTTATCATTGAAATCGTGAAGAGCTCTCAGACGGTTGAATTTATTCATTTCCTCTCTTGTGTTTCGGGTGTTGCCATTTACTAATATTTTTTATAAATTCAGAAATACTCGTAAAGTATTCTGGATGATTGTAATTTGATCAGATTCTCCTGTAATTGGTAACATTTAACGTTTATCATACTTCGCGTCGAAACAGAAGCTCAGGGGGAAAGGAATCATTGTATGATAAGTTTATGAATTCGATTTCAAAATTGGTTCGTCCCTGGTATTTATATAAATACAATTCTTTCCCAGTCATTGGCAGGGGATACATTATAGCGAGTAACAGCCATTAATTAGTTCACTCGTTTCTGAGTAATTGATTCGTGTCTTTGAATTCAATTTGTTAGTACCTACGATTTCTTTTTTAACATCCAATGTTCATAAATAAACATGTGACGCATGTTGTTTGAACTTATTGCCAACCTTTCAGCCTCCAACCTCAAATAGAAATTCAACCCAGTGCGTCTTGTGAGTCGAGGACAATCCTTGGTTGATGAAATGGAGGTGCGACATCAGTGACTTACGTATAAATATTATGAAATTTGTTCCCCTACCAAAAGCTTGAAAATTATTCAATGAAAATGTTAAATCAATTTTTCAGACTCTCGACCAAATGTATTGATTTTTGCTAATGGAACCCGAGATCCGGTGATTTCTTGTTTTATCCATTTTGGTTTGGAATGGTCATCTCAAGAGTTAATTATTTTCTTCTGTAGATAGGTAAAGAGAATGGTGCATTGTGGAAAAATAAAAAATGGCGATGGCAAGTTGTGGATAGCGAAGGACAAGAAAACAGCGAGAGGAGCATATTTGAGTGTAACTTAAAATTGAAGTTTTTCTCAAAATGACATAAGATCCGTCGCTGACGTAAATAGCCCAACGGCGACAGCGCTTTGTTTCCAATAATGTCAAGATATGATTCACCTAGCACTTTCTGGCAGTGTTGCCAACTCAGGAGACTTTCTCCCCAGATCCTGGGGAATTTATTTTTACAACTGGCATTTTTTTAAAGTAATCTGCGAGTTTTTTAAAGTAACTCTTCCTTTTCCCAACCAACACAGCACTTTAGCTGCCGTAGAAAATAGACAGGACAATATTAAGAAGAGGCTAGTTCAACCACGTTGGATAAACCTCAAAGCAAAGGTGTTAATTTTTAGACCTACTCTGATGGTTGAACCAATATTCATTATCACAATATTATTAATTTCAACTTTCACCCCCTCCCCTATGGCTTTGAAGCGTTTGAGAACATAACGGGGGTATTTTTCTATGTTGAGGGACTTTTCGGTCAGATTTGGGGGACTTTCAGGAAGGCACTTGGCAGCTCTGACTTGAAGGCGTTCTGTTGACTTTTTTCTTGAGTATTATTATTTGTATGATCGTCTTTACAGTTATATTTAAGGAATTGTTACGATAACAGTTAATATTTAAGGAAGCTTATCAATTATTAAGGAAGCTCACGTTGGGAAAATGATTACATAAAGCTGGCTTTATAACTTCCATATTTTTATAGTCGCCAATTATGATCAAATTGACCAATTTCAACGCTCACCGGCCAAGTACATTGGTTTCGGTGGCAGCGAATGAAGATGATTCGCCAGTTATTGAAGATCACGTTTCCTTTGTCGCAGGTATGTCTACAAACGACTGAGAATCTGACAGAGTTATTATTTGGTTACCATTAGAGAATTAAGCATGGATTATACGGATGTATTTGCGCCTCAACTCGGCTGTTTCATGTCATAAAATCAGAAAATCGTACCGAATGATTCAATGATAATGAAACACAATATTAATTATAAAACGCTGCAAATTATTCTACAGTGGTTTATAATTCCTTCGCTTCAATAATGATTTAAGAAGATTATCCATTGAGATAGTGATTATTCTGAACATTTGTGAACGTTCCCACCGAAAAACAGATGGTAACTATCGGGGAAAACTCCGTAGCAACTATTGTAATTTTGATTATTTTTATTTTTCTTAATTTCCTAATTAAAAGCTACATTTTTGCCTAACGGTACCTACAACTGAAGAGAGTGTTTGACGACCATTCCAACAAGTATAGAACGATTTTTTAGCTCCAAGAACTCTCGAGTTATGCCAAATTTCTGAAAATCTCCCAAATTCGACGCGAAAGCTGCGATAACTCGAGAACCAATAAAGCTATCGACCCCGCGTTGGTCTCATTCGATTCAGCCTCCATAAATCTATATAGAAATTGATACAAAATACACCTTTTTCTGATAGCCGTTGAAAAATGCTAATTTCCCCCCCTCAAAATCCCCCAAAAGTACCCCCTTAAAATTGAGGTAGCGATTTGGCGAAAGAATTGAGCCATTGCCAGGCCAAGATTGATTTTTGGTGAAAATTTCAATAATTTAGCTTTTATGGTTTTGTCAGAAAAGTGTTGACGGCCAATGGACAGAATTTTTTCATTGACCTTGAAACGTAAAACGTCAAATTTTGAGAGGGGGTTAGCAATTTTTTCTTGGACGATTACAATGGTTTATTATTGAATTTAATATTATTTTAATTTAAATATTATTGAATAATAAACCAATAGCAATGCAAATGACCCTACGGCTCTACGTCGCCCTGAAGATGCCCAAATGGGCGAAAGTGCTCGACCGGCCAATAAAGAATCGGAGGATGAGTCGCCTGGTTTTTCTCCCCCTCACAGCCCCCGGACAATTATTTTTTCCGTTATCGAGCCGATGAAGTGTTTCTACTGGACCAGAAGGTCACTGGACCAACTCCAATCAACTGGATTGCCTACTCGTCTCAGAATCGCGGCTTAAGAGAGTGTTTAGCAGAGTCCAGCCTGCGCTAAGAATACAAGAGTCATATAAACGTCAACCTGTAACACAGTGTTTCTATATGTGTACTCCTGTTGCAGATATTCAACGAATGATGTTTGGATTGGGCGACGTTCCTAATCCTCTGGCTGAGAGTGCAGAACTTGTCGAGTCCATTGTCTTCGACCAAATGCTCTCCCTTCTACGTCAGGCGAGCGAAATTTCGGAAATCGCTAATAGACAAGTTCTTGCTCCGGAAGATATTCTATTCATTATGAAACGCAACCCAAAAGCTCTGAAAAGGCTTATTATTTATTTGGGTGAGTGATCTTGTTATGTTTAATCATTTTGATAGGATTTTAAAATTAATGTAATTACACCAAGTTTACAATTTATCAGTAATAATTTGTTCTTCATTGCATCTCAACTTGAGTCCTCCAGTTCTAGCTACAAGCCTCTCGTAAAGGAGACCCATCAGTTCATTTAATGATGCACAATTATGAATGCCGTCTTTATTTTTCACTCTCCATATCAGATTGGGACATAATTGTGTTGCTGTTTCGTGAAGTGTTCCATTTATTTCTCCACAGGAGTTAAAGATGAAGCCAGAATCCACTCAAACCTGTTAAAGCCGACAACAGCAGAAGATTCGCTGCCTGAAAATTTCACTGCGGAAAACGCCTCGCCAGACGTCTACGGCGAAGAATCAGTTCGTTTCTCTCAATCCGATCGCCCTGGGTTGCCTGAGTGGAACAAAGGTCGGAAGAAGTATTGTCTGATGTATTTGAAAACTATCGGGATCGACGAATCCGATTTGAACCAGGTGGTGGACATTGTGAAGGAGACTCGTCTCAACAGGGCTAACACACAAGCTTTGCTGCTATCTTCCACGTACGTATTTGGTTTTCCATGCATGGTTAGGTTACGGAAAAAGGGTAATGCTACCAAAAAAGGCTGTAAATAGGAGGAAAAATAAAAAGGAAAAATAATGCGGAGTTCTTAGGCTGTAAATCGAAGATAATGAAGGTGAAAAGTACTGTTAACTATGCACCTTAATTATCTTAGATTTGCAGCCTAAGAATTCCGAATTATTTTTCCTTTTTTCCTATTTTTTTTCAGTATAGTTCAAGATTGATATAATTGCGCTCACCACACTATTATAGCTATTACTATTTCTCTTCCCCTCCTTGATCCTGCCCATGCCTATAAACCGAAGCATTGACTTCTGTTATATTCTTCCTTTTTGCCCAGGTCATACGAACGCTTCCACGCGGCGAGATGTGAATCTTTCTGCAGCACGAATATGACGCGGAGCAGATTTCTCAAATGGCTTTCCAATCGAGGCGAATGGAAAGAAGAAATCTCTCAACCCGTGCTTGAAATTCTGGTTTATTTGGCCAAAGAAACCATCGCGTGCATTATCGACATGGTGATGACACTGCGTGAAGAATTGTACCTTAAAATGAAGGTGAAAAACCGAATCTTTTGCGTAAATTTAGTCTAGTGCGTGTTTTAAATTTTGATTTTTGAGCAATGATTTTTTCGCGCTTTATATTTCAGCGGACGCACATTTCTTCACCGCCTATTTCGAAAGACGAAATTCGAGAAGCGGTAAGACGTTGTTTCTTTACCCACGCGACATCCCTCAGTGCGTTTTCACGGCCCGTCCGACCGGTTCGACACCGTCGACTTATCGCCATTTAATTTTGATTACTTCCAATTTTTCTATTTATGCACATTGTGACCGGTATAAAATGTTTTTCAAGTTTATTCTTGCTCATTGTGAAAAATTTGTGGACACTTGAAGTCACTTATAAATATAGAAGAAAGAAAACTACTTTCGAACATCTAGATAAGAGGAAGTTCTCATAGAGTTGATGGTGCTAAATGTGAGTCCAAACGTGGAAAGGAAATCTACGGTCAAGAGCCAAGAGGCCCACCCAAGAAGTTGAAACGTATTTTAATTATTCGTGTTTTTGTCAGCTAATGTGTTCATACGCTCACAATTTTATGATCATCTAAACAATGTAAATATTTATAATTTTACAAAGAAAAAAAATAGTCGCCCTAAAATGGAGTTTTTGTGAAGAGAAAATAATAACATTTTCTATCAACGATTTCCTTGCATTTTACGGTGTCTGTTTACTACCTACATGATTGCTTCAACTCGAATACCTCTTCACCAAGTATATTTTTTAGCAAGTCCCCCATAGAAGAGTAATTCTCTATAAAATAATCAATTTGAAAGAGATAACGTTGCATTAGCTCAGATCCTTAGTTTTTCAGAGAAAAAAAAGTTGGCATCACTGTGTTTGCCATCCTGCTCAGAGATCCGGCCCGATGGACCAAATTAGACTGTTGGAAACTTATTGTCAACACTGCAATTGTTCCAAAATCAAATTTCATTTGAAAACATCTGTTTCAGTCTTGAAAAATCAATGTTTTGTTGAAAAACGCCATTACCTCTCATAAACATCGAATTTCTGTAGAAAAACGTCAACTTCCAGTCTAAGAATGTGAAAAACTTGGAACTCCTGATTCCAAACCACTATGTTAGAGTTTTTCTTAATATTCCCACCTCGAATCCGAGGTGGGACCATTTTTATTAAACTGGGGAAAACTTCCACCCTATGAGAAATTGCGATTCCTCCCTTTTCCCAGGTTTTCCACCGATTAGATTGCACTCGTGAATTTGCCAGCATCAGCGGTACCGCTGATGTGAGGCAATGTTGGTGGTTCTAGTCGTATTCCAATACCTGAAACATGAGTACTAGAATGTGACCAGTTGAAGGGGTCGTTGTTCCTATGTGGCGACGGATATCGGGTTGCCGACTTCTCGGAGCCTGTCTGAGATATTTGAAGCCAACAGCCAGTGTGCAGTTGAAGTGACAGTCCAAATTTAGAGTGAAAATTTTTACACTAACCTTCAGCTTTTAACAACCTTCTGATCCGATCACTTTTGGCCACTAAAGACCGTTATCACCGAAAAATTGAAATGGTTCGTATGAAGGGTACACCAAAAACCTCATCTGTGACTAGATAAGGTTGCCTCTAAACCATCTCAATTTTTCAGTGAGGCCGACCCTTAAAAAATGTAATTCTTATTGAATACGTCCACTAACATAACTTTTGTAAGGAAATGATTGTTTGTCGCTATTTCAATTAAGGTACGCGTATTGCCATCCCAAAATGCAACATTCCCAAAAAAGCTCCTGTTCAAATTAGCTTGACAATAAACTCTCTAATAGAGACAATTAACTCTCTCGGTAATAATAACTCACTCTAATGATCTAATAAATATGCTCGGTAATAATTTAATTTTTATGTCTGCTGTAGCTCTCGACTTGTTGAACGATGTAATGATAACGCTAACGTGAGAATAAAAATTTGATAAGACTAGTATTTATTTATATTTTCACCCGAGTTCAAGCTATTACTCGATCGCTAATCCATGACTTTACATGACATTTCATAATCAAGTAATGGCAAATATTTTTTGATATTTGAGAATATTTTACATTTACACGTTCGTGATTGTGGTCTCAAGCTGGGACGTTCCTGGTGTTGTTTATGAGAGCTAGTCTATGTGCACTGTTTTTCGCTTTATTATCAAGGCTTTTTGAACCTTAATTTCACTACATTCGTTCGTATCTCATCTACTGATTTTTCTGTGCAGAATGATAAGCTTAATCTGAAGAACTGACAAGTATGGCGATGGCTGACTATGGGAAGTGCTGGGGCCTCGCCCCGGACCCAGTGCTCCTTCAGGTGTTCGCATATTTGGGTGCTAGTGATCTCATGAGAGCAGGACAGGCGTGCATCACATGGAGCCGTCTGGCGTACGACGAACTGCTGTGGAAGCGGTTATTCTGTCGTGATCATGGTCTCGAATTGAACACTCCAATCGCCCCAGGTTGTTTGATAATAGTTCGTCATCCTAGATTGTTTGAGCACCTGTAATTTATTGAGTGTCTAGGTCCAGAATCCCCATAAAATTAGATTCGTTCTCACCAAAGCTCTGCCATCTCTATCTTGCCTTTATTCTTGGTTGTTTGTTAAAATATTGATATAGGTTTATTATTCAATGTATTGAACGACTGTAATTGCTCACGGAAAAAAATGTCTAAAACCCCCTCAAAATTTTGTGTTTTCCGTCAACACTTTTTTGAAGAAACTATAGTAGCTGAATTCGTGAAATTTTCTCTAAAAATCATTCTTAGTCTGACAGAGGATCGATTCTTTAGCCTAACCGCTATCTCAATTTTAAGGGTGTTTTTGCTGTTCCAAGGGGGGTAAAATTCGCATTTTCCCAGGTTTTTTAAAACATTGGCGTGTTTGACATCATTTCATTTAGACCTTTAGACGCTGAATTGAATGAGACAATCGCGGGGTAGATAGCTTTGATGGTTCTTGAGTTATCGCAGTTTTTTTGTGAAATTTTCAGAAATTCCGCGTGAGGTTATATCTCGAGAATTTTCGGAGCTGTAAAAATATTTCTATATTCGTTGGAATGGATGTCACTCTCATGAACTGCATCTTTTGGCGAATAATTTAACTTTTAATAATTTAATTAAGAACAATAATTTACTGTTACCAATCCATTGTTTGGTGGGAACGTTCACTAGTGGTCAGAATCGGAATAATTGCTATCGCAAGTGGACAGTCTCCTTAAATCATAATTGAAGCAAACGAATAATAAACCACTGTACAATCATTTGCAGCTTTTGTGAACTTGAAGTAATTCTATAATCTAATTTTCCGGATTAATTTCAATAAATAGGTAAAGTTTCTTGGTACGAGGAATACAAAAGGTTGTATTATCATACTCCGCTCATCTGTTACGAAGTTTTCCACCACCATCGACACGAAGTGCTCCATGTTAGTTTCTCTCACGATGGAACCATGTTTGCCACCTCGTCGAAAGATGGCTTCATTCGAGTGAGCTCTTTATTCATTGTTCTTATTCTCTGTTTCCATTGCCTGTAATTATTTTCCTCTCTCGTCGTTTTTTTCAAAATTATTCACACCTTACATTTCCATTGTAGGTTTGGCAAGCTGGATATCCGACAGAAATGAAATATTTCTACGACATGAAAGTATTCAGCTGGAGATGCACACAGTTTTCACAGTTCAACAAATCGGATACCCTTCTATTGGTTTCGGGTGTTCATTTTGGTAGTTCCAACACGACTTCGGGTGAAATAGCCGTGTTTTCTGTACAAGGTGACAAAATTATTCCTTGCTTGTCAGCAATCGAAATTCAAATTTTTTCGCACTGTCAATTACCATTGTTATTTTATTTCAGGTGGCTTTGAACTGCAGTGTCGGGTGAGGAACAAACCGTATGACATATTTGGAACATGGTACAGTGACCACCACCTGCTCTCTGGAGACCTGTGCTGGCTTGCGCATGCTCATTTGGTCAGCTCGACTGGCCTGTGGATCAACAAAGCTTCACAGGTTGGTCATAGTGCCATAAAAGTGGCCAATGTGTCGGTGAACTTCATAAAACATATTTATCAAAGGTCGATATGGTTTGCAGGAAACTGATTCCGAGCATACACCTATTCTGAATCAGCTATTCCGCTTCTATAATACGAACGCCAGCTCTGTCCGGACTGTAATGGTTGCCGATTGCCTAGAAGGGTGCAAACTGTCTAGCAACTCTGAACCAGAAACAGCTGTTGATGGTGCCACGAGTTCACCTTGCGATTCGAGGTATTTGTTACCAAGCTTGTAGAATTAAGTTTTTGATTACTAAGTACATCTTCAAGAAAAAAATCATTAAAAAATTATTAATTTTTTGCCAAGTTTTCCTTGTAATCAGATTTCAGAGTATTTTTATTTTATATTTTACATCATGCCGCAAAAAATATCGTAGACTTTTCATGACCTTAAATCGTTATTCACAGATGATCCTTTTTTAGTATTTTTGGCTTTTTTCTATTTCTTTTGGTTCATCTATATAAGTGTTTTTTATGAATCTGATTTTTCCCCAGGGTTTGTAACCATGAGAACTGCGAAGACAGTAACTCAGAAGGAGGTGAGTGAATTAAGAGCGAAAAATTGAACATGCTGCCTGCTAAAACCGGGGCAAATGGTCTGAGGAAAAAATATATCAACGTTCTTCTACTCTCCAAGCAAATAATAAAGTACTTATGAAACGCCATTCGTTCACTTCGAAATGACCTAAGAATTACTTTTTTTCTGCAGTGGACGAAGATCTTTTTGGCCAACCTGAGAAAATACTCATTTTTACAACAGGCTCAAAAACTTACATCCCTCATCAAATTGGTAATGATAATATTATGATAATTACGTATTATGTATTCGGTAACTAGTTTACCAATTTTACTGAAAGACAAATGACTATTTTTTAAAAAAATATTTTTCCTATGTTCGTCACCCGATTTTTATTTGGTTTGATTTTTTATGGAATGTCAGCATTGTTGAATGGCGACAGTGTTCGATACCCATCAACAAATTATTTCTTTTCTTATTGACTGATAGCATAATGATCGTTCTAATAAAATAATGCATTACCATCGCAGGTTTCAAGAGGATCAAGAAGGTGAAATTTCCTAAAAGTTTGAAAAAAGGTCCCCGTCTAAGAGAGCGGGTTGCTCACTTTTGCAAGATCCCAATCGAACCGTTTTCGCAAAGTCGGCGCTCAAATCCAATTGACAAATTCGATACTGTCGATCACGTCATTGATCTCCATGGGCACATCATTGGCATGGGTCTCTCTCCTGATCAAAGGTGTGTGTGAATTATGGGAGTGAACCTTGGACATCATGAAGAGTATCATGTATGATGATTTGAATATTTGTGTTTAGATACCTGTACGTGAACAGTCGTCCATGGCCAAGCAACTACGTGATCACTAATCCATTAGAACCGCCGCCAATAGCACAAGAAATCGATATTCACGTCATTGATCTCTTGAATTTCTGCGAGGGTGGAAAAATGCTTAGGTCGCACAAAGCTTTCACGCCTAACAGTGAATGTTTCTTCATTTTCCTTGACGTATCTACTGACTATGTTGCCAGGTAAAACTCTTGACATCGTTTGCTGAAAAGTGTCAACTCACTTCCTGTTAATCAGTTGCTAATAATCGACCTACCGTCATGTTTTTTTTTTTTTGTTCGTTAGTGGAGCGGAAGATAAACATGGTTACATCTGGGACAGGCACTATTGTGTTTGCCTGGGAAAATTGCCCCACAACGATGTGGTCAACTCGGTTGCCTTCAATCCTGTGGATCCTGAGATGCTGGTCACCGCTTCAGATGATTTTACCATCAAAGTCTGGCGATCTCGAGCTACTCTCGATGCGATAATTGGTCGTCACTCGCGTCTAGCTCTGACTCGTGCGCTGCCGGTTGTCCGTCCTCGGTGCAGCTATCCTTGTCGACAACTTTTACCACAGATGGAATTAACACCCGCTCCAGAACCGCTCGAGGATCGGAAGTAATACTATTGAGCATATTATCAGACTGTTATCAGGTGTTTCTAAGCACCAAGGTGTTTCTAATTGCACAATGTACTAGTAATGCTTGCCATCATTTTATGCTCGAAAAAATGCTACATCTTACTCAAATTGTCTATAGAGGTGGCAAACATGTTCAGTATTTTCTCTGCTAGAGTTTCTGTTTATTCTTGTTGCAGCGCACATAATACATAAATCAATCTGCTCTTGGTCCAAGTCATTTTTTGGATAATTTAACTCTTTAACACGCACAGCGGTTAAGTGATTCTCCAACTGCTGATGCGAGGACACTAATATTGTCCAGTTTTAACTAGTGCCTCGCCTTGAGGCATTGCTGGGCCATTTTCACCATCCATTTGCACAATGTTAACTATTCTATCTCTTTTCGCTGTTTTTAAATTGACGTCCTCCAGAAAAATTTTATTCTAATTGAATTGTGTCATACTGACATTATGTTGACCTTGACATTTCATTCTGGTCAAGTTGGTGATAAGTTCAGGTGAAGCCTAGATTATTCAGATGGTTTCAGTTACTGTTTCTATGACTTTTGAGTGTGTTGAGTTGCAGATGGATTTCATCATCAATGTTACTAATTAACCCTAGGTATCTCTCAGATTAGAGCTGCCAAATAAAGCTTTGATGCTAGTTCGTGGTAAAAAACCTCTTTTCATCGAGGAAATCTTCATTTTTCCAGTCTCCCTAGTCACCCCCCTCAGGTATCTTGCCTGTTATAGTTTGTTCCCTCAGGTTTTAGAGGTTGATCGGTTTTTGAACAACCAATTTTTCTACTGGATTAATCCGAGAAAAACTGTTGACTGAATAAATCAACCCTGGATGTGAAAAGTGACAAAGAATCTTCAGAACTTTCTTGTACACTTGTCACGTTGAAGTCAATAACCTCAGTTCAATGATGTGAGGCGAGAAAGCAAATTGGAGAAGTATAGCACGAGCTAAATAGTCTGCATTGTTTGGTGAAATTGGCCCTTGGGGTTTTCAGTGCAGACAAAACCGGTGCTTTCCTTTTTATTCATTTTGTAAATAGTTGCTTTCTGTTTTCAACGCCTTTCTATACTAGACAGTTCAATGTGGTACATCTTTCTTGAGAATAGTGGCATTTATATTGTTGGATGTAGGCCATACAAAATGTCAAGTGTTAGAAAAATGCAAAATGCATTGGTTGTTCAATAAACATTGATCTCTGATTGGATACATTTTTGAAAATCGAAGCACTGTGGGCGTCGATGGTTGTAGGATAAAGGAAGTATTTGATTGTTTGAAAATAACGTATCCATTCCTAAAGCGATCCAAATTAATGTTTGACAATTTTGGAAGTAAGAGGCGGAAAAAGTATCTTGACCGTCAAAATATGGACCGTTTGTCTAGAAAAAGCCACGAGGCGTTGACCTGATTATATTTTCAAGATGTAAAATGGGAGATCGATTTCCTGCAAATAATCCTGGTTTGATATCTAATGTTGCCATTTGCGTATAATACGAATCTGTCCTTCAGCCCATACAGACTTCCAAATGGCCGTTTTGCAAATTAAATTGCGATCACTCTCTTGACAAGATTCATCAAAAACTTCACGCGAAGAACATTCAGATTGCTGAAGTAAAGAATTAATCTAATGAATAAAATGCTTTCATTAAACGAATAGGTACCTGCTCCTTTTATGTTTTAAAATTGATTTATATTTTGTTGGATTCTCATGATTCTTCCGCTGCATCGTTTTTCTCAATATATATTTTTCTCCGTATATTTTCTCAAATGCTCGTGTGTTGAGAGAAGGAACTTTTAAGATTTTTCAACCGTCTCTATAGATGGTTTTCCTCGTATGGCATGGCCTCTTTCGCTGAATGAACCATCGAAACCTCTTTAAATTTCTCGGCAGAAAACTTCACTCATTGAAATCAGAGTCGGGGCAGCGTTTCATATTCTTGCAGATAGCAATAGGAACGATATCATCTGAATCGGTTTAAAAACAGAATGCGACTGAACTATGCGCAACTACAGAGTAAATATTGTCAAGCAAAATTTAGATTTAGCGTTTATCGTAGAACCAACCTGTATTGATTTTATGTGTGATAAGATGCTCTTAAAATCGAGCAAGCTCTGTTAAGTTTACCGATAATTTGCTTCGTAGTCATAGAACAAACAAAATGCTATAATATATATATTTTTTCTTTTCCTTGTCGTCGCATTTTTTTATGTCCAGGGAGTGTGAGGGGGAGAAAAACCAGCCGACTCATTCTCCAATTCTTTATTTGCTGGCCGAGCACTTTCGCCCGTTCAGGCATCCTCAGGGTGAAGTGGAGCCATAGGGTCCATAGCCTTATTATTTTTTTTTATTCGACAGCAAGAAATAAAAATATTGACCTGTTGCTTCTTGTGTAGTCGTTAGAATCGAGGAACTGTACAAAATATATTTACTGGAATAAATTGTTTGTGACATTGTTTGCGGTCTTTTTTTCTCTGTGAATAGCAAACACTGCCAATCATTTCGTACAGTCCACTCAGTGAACGACTGTTGAAACCGCGATAAAGAGAATCTATGGACAAATTATAGGTTGTGATAGTTTCCATTTAATTTTTATACATGTATCGGATGGATGGGAATTTTCAACTTATTTCTAATTTGTCCATTGACAATTATTTTGTTTTCGTAGTGCCCAGCTCTTTCTTGGGTGCAATCTTTGTTCCTCTTATCTAGTGAGCTTTCTAAGCTATCGTATTTTCCAGCGACGATTGCGCCTCATTTCCAGCAGCGACGGTTTTGGTAGATTTGCGTAAAAGTCATCCTCAGCTCTAGAGTAAATTAGTGTAATTTCTTTGAGTTAAACTGACTTTTACTCAAGGTTTTGTTTTTCTCCATTCAGATTAGAAATGTATCCGTTCAATTAAACATAACTTGCTTCAATCCCTATACTTCATGGCCATGTCAATCCAGTTCTCTTGCGAGTTTAACCTACCGCAAAAAGCTATTTTCGGAATATACATCCAATTTAATTGTTATCGTGTCCATAGTCGATTCCACTAGACCCATTTAGGAGTTCTTCTGCCTTTAAGTTTTTCTTGCTTGAAATTGTCTTCTTGTGCTGCGCCGTCTATCTACCAGTAATGCTATGGCGGACGATAGAATTGTTGGATACAGGTGATGGTAATAAAAAACAGGAGTTGGGAACCTGTAAATTTTAAAAAATACTGTGTACCTACCTATAATATTTTGTTCTGACCCGGGAGTGATTTGCTGAGGCTTGATATAAACTCCATTCCTTCAATTGGTGTTGGGTAAATGGTATATTGGAGAGCACCATCGCAGGAGCAACACTATTGAAACCCAATTGTATATTTGTGTCTCCTTGCTTTAAAAATGACTCTATTTAAAAAAAACTTGATTTGTATCTATTGGATCACACACCGTACTTCCACCTTATGCGGATTATTGACTATTTTGATAATTACAGGCCATGAAAAAATTAATATCTTCGACGCGGGAGGTTCATAGCAACTATTCCATTTTAGAAAATTTGGCTTGTACTGTTATGTTAGGCTTTTGCTGCACTTCCGCATTATTAACCTAACTCATGCTATAAGTGTGAACGGTCAGAGAGGTTGAAGGCGAGTGATCGATGTGTTCTGAAAACATTTATTAATTAACAAAATACAATAGTGTTTAAATGGAGGTATTTATAAAGCTTCAAACATTAATAACATACCTGAAAACAAATCGAAACAAACGAGCCTTTCAAACAAGGTTTCTCTCCAACGGCTCACGTTGTTACACTGAGGAGACAGGCGAAAAATACAATAGTCCCAAATAGATAATACTGGATACAGTACGGACAGATTCGGCTTACATGAGCGTAGAGTAAAGGCCAGCGCGTAGATATGAGGGGCAGGAGTTGTGGTTCCGATAAAACGTGTTTTACATCCCCCCACCCCCAGAGCTGGGCACCAATTTCGAAATGTGAAACCAATTTGATTCTTTTTTCCTGTGGCCAGTGTCCAACTAAAACGTGTTTTACAATGCGTTTTCTATTTTTGGGTTCTCCTAGTTTCAGTAACAGTTGTAGAGTAATAACGTTGCAGCCTTAGTACGAGCTTCTTGATTTTATAATTGGTTATTCCTGTAAATCAATCGGTTCTTGGTCCAGGTCATTTTTTGGATAAGATAAATCTTCAACACTTGCAGCGGTTGAGTGAGGCTTTGGTTGTGTACCAATATTTCGATCATAAGTTGGTATTGCTTATCACTACTAAGCTTTGTTCCAACCAAGCAGTATGCAATAACTGATTGAACAAAGCATTCCTACCCACTCGATTTGGTTCCAGAACTCACTTCGAGTATGGAAGAACACGTTCAGGTTAAAAATTGAATCTCAACCATAATTATTAACTCTAATCGATCATCGGGCGCAAAGCGGTTCAGCTCGTCTGAGGCCAGCTTTTCCCTCAATGACGAAACATCACACTGTACAAATCAGGTAGGTACATAAGAAAGGAAAAATGTCAAAGTTTTGACAGTTTATTTAAATTATAAAATTCGTCTAATCAACATTTAGTACAAATTAACACGCGTGCAATATAACCGCACTGCAAAGTTTGCATTATTTGAGCGCACAATATGGCAAGAAATATTTTGACCCGTTCTCTCTAACAGGTTCTATGCAATGTGTTATAATTCTATTCAGAGCTAAATGCGAGGGGAAGTCCTTGTCTGAAAATATTCGAATATTTAACAGAATTCTACCTCATCAAACGATTTTTTCAGTTGTATGCTAACATTTAAAGTGAGATATGTATAAACGATCGATGTTGATCAATATAATAATAAATAAAAGATTAATTTGTGGAAAGACGAGTCATACACTTATAATGCATTAAGGTTAAAAATACTCAACAATTTACAGCGTTCTTTAGTCGGCGGGTTCTTTAGACGAAGTAGTACAATAAAAAAATCAAAATGTGGTGGTCTGGGTAAACATGAAGATAGAAGTCAACATAAATTTGACCAAGAAAGTAGCTTCTTCGCTCAACACATTGTCCAATATCTTTCGCTTTTCAAAATCCATTTCAACTTGGTAACGGTAATCAAAAAGGAAAAGTACTGTAAAAATAATC
This sequence comes from Tupiocoris notatus, assembly GCA_037159825.1. NCBI lineage: Eukaryota > Metazoa > Arthropoda > Insecta > Hemiptera > Miridae > Tupiocoris > Tupiocoris notatus. The sequence goes on along the minus strand of JASJUZ010000403.1, from coordinate 19,323 downwards.
TTGCGGGCAAGGATAGAAAAGATGACAATAATTGAAAAATTTTAATCGTCTGTCGGAGCTTTCACCTCTTTGGGCATCATTATGGTTTTGTAGAACCAAGCATACAGTCCTGTTCTGCGAACTTGTTTCCCTCCCTCTCTACCTTCCAACTAGAACAGTTCACAGGTGATGGACAATGTAGTAAAAATGTTGCGTGGGCAAAATCGGATTGTAAAGTAGATGGGTGCGAGTTCAAATCTATATAGATAAATTTATTTAAAATATTGATAAATATAATGCTTCGCAACGTTTCAAATACACCTCTGGGCGCTCGAAAGCAATTTTATTTTTCCTTGCCTCCAAATATATAGAAAGTCAAGGCCAATTATGGTACTTCCATTTTACAATAAACCAAAGAAAAAAAATGAACATGTTTCGCCAAACCATCACAGATCTATGAAGATTTCTTATCCTTCACCCGAAAATTGGTAGCATCATACATTAACTTTAATACTCTTTGTTCTCGCTCATAGATTAACCTCCATTGAATAACGACAAGCTTATAATCTGTCACATTCATTGCGGTGGACATTTCAAAAGGCAAGAGACATGCGCTGCCAGCGTCTAACGATTACAGGTCGATAGAAGGGCAGATATCTCCCCGCATCAGGTGACTGGGCATTATCTTCTCTCGCCTGAAGCACTTTTTTCACAGTCCATCTCTAACAACCATTTTAGGAACCCCTGTCATCGAAAGTATTGCGATTACGATTAAACCGCCATCGAAGTTATCGTTAGGTATCTCAAGAGAAATATTGATCTACGCAATAAGTATATTTGTGTCAGTTCTTCAAGCGCCGAGAAAGATGTGTGACTGGGGAAGATTTAGGTTTCTGGCGTTGGGACTTCGGAAGGCGGCGAGGAAGGCGGTGTGTGCTTTTTTTTCAGCTCAACGTGCCCGAAACAGTTTTCACATTCGCCCTCATCCTCGGAAGAGCTTTCGCCAAAGTTTCTCGGCTTTTCGTAAATGCAACAGCCTGAAACAAACACGTGTAATTGCAGCAAACGCATAGGTAGAAGAAATAAAACTAGGTTTTATTATTTTTTCTTTTCTGTTGTCGCATCAATTGCGCTGAGGGGGGAGAAACTGGGCTACCTTGATTGGGCATTGAACACACTGATATCAATCTTAGCATCCCCGAATTGTTCAGTATTAAAATATAAGCTTGAAGAAATGATCCCCTGGTACTTTTCCGCTCACCACAAAATTGTATTTTTAAACTTGTTTTACAAAGATTAAGTTTCCAAAAATGTCAACCAAATCAAGCGTTGCCAAGATAAGTGTAATGGTAAGTTATTAAAAGCGATTACTCACATTTTGATTTTTTTCTATTCAAATGTTCATTGTCCACAGTCTCCGTTGTCCATTTAACTTGTTTTTCCCGTTTGGGCTTCTTCAGCGTTAATTTTATTGACGCCGGGTCCTAGAACAAAAAGAACATTATGGCCAACTGTTGATAACAATCTATTAATTTCACTCTATTGAATAAATTGATGTAGTAGATTGATGCAGCAGAACGTACTCATCGTTAGGGTACATGAAATATTCACTAGCATCCAGCTCGTTTTCGGATTCTTACAAAACCAAATGAGAATTGATTTTTCAACCAGCTGCCGTAAGTTTGCATTGATGAGTCAGTCGCACAAGCTCATGATAACCTAACTACACTGAGCATGATGATATTACATAAGGATAGTTGAGATTTATAGCCCTAAATATAAGATATCAAATTATTCTTGAAAAATGATTCCACATCAACTGGGAAAAAATTGAGTCATTGACTAAGAAAAAAACAAAATTGTCAGGGAAAAAATTGTCCACATTAACAAAAATGCTGACTTTTCATGATTAAGCGGTACTGAAATGAAATTCGGGACCATTATTCAACATAAAAGTTAATAGGAACACCAAATTCGAAGACAAGATCACTGTGCAGCCACATTTTATTTGAGAAGTTTTGACATACATACAATAAAAAAAAAGTACTTAATATTATACTACTTGTACAAATACCAGCATACTACAATATGATAAACGCTAGGTTTTAAACATAGAACATAAACAAAGACCTGATTCTGCTGGTTACAAATTGCGTTATACATCCAAAAAGGCATGTAATTAGAAAATAAAGATATCCTAACCTTCATATGTTAACATGGGCACCTAAGAAGCAAGTTACAGATAGTGCAGAGGAAACCTCATGCAACAGCCGTGGAAGTAGTTGGTTTTCACTCTGGTAATTACCCAATCAGCTGATATTCATAAAAGGAATATGATAAAACTGAAAACGACTTGAATCATATAACTTCTAAAGAAGTAAATTTTCAAAGTACATCTCCACAAAAATAAAATACCATCAGCATGAATATAGCAAGGGCCATTTTTGAAAACGTATTAGCGAAAACTTAATAAAAAATACAGCATCTAAATTAGCTTCACTGATGACAAATGAAAATGCAAGCCTTTCTCCACCAGCTTAGACATAGCTTCCAGCGCCTGGGAGACATTACAAAACCTTGAGTACATTTAATTAAAGTAAAGGCCACTCAATTTACTGCAGAGAGAATGAAAATGGCCCTTGGAATCCCCACATACCAATCAACTTGAATAGGGGACCAAAAGAAAACAAAAACCGTGCACAGAAAATACAACACTGTAATATCCTAGAACTGTAGCCCTGATTTCGCCCCAAATGAAGGCAACAGTGCTCGGATTTTAAGAATAACAACCACAATTAAAGCTCGTTGCTATTAACCTCTCGCCCTCACCCAAGAATTCAACAACTATAAATAAAAACAGTCAGCGGTTAGCCTAGCGTATCTTCTATTGTTACAAAAAGTTTCTGCTCCACAAAATTGGACTAATTGGTTTCCGTTGAATTATTTTATTCCCTTCCGACAAATATGCGTAACCTCCCTTCAACAAGTTCAGTGTGGATGACGCATAGGCTGCGTCATGAAGTATCTTCCCACCAGGCGGATGACATCACATACGCGTCATGGTCCTCAGCAAAAATGGTTCTACTCTCTTCCCAGCTTGATAAAACCGCTCAATCTTTTTTTCAGTAGTTAGCTACCAGAACAACAAACAGAAAGCGTAGGAGTTCTTTTTCTTCGGTTATTACTATTTTATTTTGACTGTAATGTTCACGTTCGGGTTCAATGCGCGAGAACAGAGGCATCTTGTTATTTCATAATTTTCATCGTTTGTGAATGAAAATTGGTGATGATTAGTTGAAGTTACTGCTCAAAATTTCCTACTTTTTTTGGTTTCCTAGGGGTCACATTTTTTTTGTTCAGGGGTGTGAGAGGGAGAAAACCAGGCGAATCATTCTCCGATTCTTTATTCGCTGGCCGAGAACTTTCGCCCGTTCAGGCATCCTCAGGGCAACGTGTCGCATAGGGTCCACAAAGGATCGGAGCATGAGGCGCCAGGTTTTTCTCCCCCTCACACCCCCTGGAAGTTTTTTCGTTCCTTAACAGTTCACGTTCGTAAACAAGTTTATTTTTTTCGAGGTGTCTCAAAATATACGAAAACCCTTCATCAGCCGCTCCATTTCGTACGATATGTATTTATAAGTTTGAACAACCTGTTCCTGATGATTCGCAATAAATTTCACGTTCATAGAACAAGTTTGGTTTAGTCCAAGGAGCCCTTGGAACTATGTCTATGTCTATAGAACTACGTCAAAACTACGATGAATAATAGGGCAAATCGAGAGGCGTTGAGAGGAATATGATTCCCTAACTTGAACATAATTATGAAACAATAACTCCCCTACAATTATCATTCTACGACCCGAGCTTTGTATAGATGATCTATAACATCATCGGAATAACCCAAGACACTGCCAAGGATCTCCCTTGTGTGCTGTCCTCTAGCTGGAGGTGGACATTTCACCGAGTTTTCCATATCGCTGTATTCAACCGGAGGCCCGACCATCCTGAACGTTGATCCGCTTCTCAGTTGCATTTCCTTAACAATACCAATGGCTTTCACATGCGGGTCGCTGAACACCTGGAGCAAAAGCCAACACATGACAGCAAAAAAAAATCAACTTAGGTTAAATACTGAATTTGATTTCTTCATCTAAAAACTAAGCAGCAGTGTCATTAAATAGCCAAATTTAACAGATAATTATTAAAAATCAAGCTCTTATGAATTGCTCTAAACATAAATAAATATTATTATCACACCTGCTGCATGTTGTTGATGGGTCCGTAAGGAAAAGGAGCATTTTCGAGCATGTCGAGAACTTCTTTGGTGCTTTTAGAGTTGAAAACGGGTTCCAGCTCGGCAATAAGAGTTTTCCTATGTTGAACACGGGAAGCGTTTGTCTTGAACCGTTCATCCTCGCTCAGTTCCTGACGGCTGATTATCTCACAAAGTGCTCGAAACTGTGCATCGCTCCCAGTGCCCAGATGAACGTAGCCATCCGTCGTACGAAACGCCTGGTACGGCACGATGCTTTCATGCTGGGTTCCCCAGCGAACGGCCTCTTTTCCACCGTTCAGGTAATTGCTGCCGATGTTGATGAGGGTGGCAATTTGAGTCGAAAGGAGGTTCACGTCGATTTTTTGTCCTCTCCTTGTTCGCGCTCGGTGAAGAAGCGCAGCCAGAATTGCACCATGAGCGAACAAACCAGTAGCCAAGTCAGTGATGGCAACGCCGACTTTGACCGGATCACCATCCCGCGGTCCTGTGATGTGCATCAATCCGCCAACTGCCGCTGCAATATTGTCATAGCCTGGGCGATCCTTGTAAGGTCCATGACTTCCGTACCCAGTAATTGAGCAGTAGACCAGCATCGGATTGATGGCGGACATTGTTCCATAACCTAGCCCCAATTCGTCCAATTTTCCCGGGACGAAATTCTCCAACAAGACGTCGCATTTTTTCGCCAGCGATTTCACTATTTCCAGTCCCTCTTTAGTTTTGAAATCGACGCAAATACTTTGTTTGTTCCTGTTGACCGAACCGAAGTAGCATGTCATCTCGTCCTGTTTCGTGCCGACATCTGGCGGCCATCTACGGGTCTCATCGCCCCCGCCAGTGGCTTCAACTTTGTAAACTGTGGCACCCATGTCGCCCAGGATCATGGAACAAAATGGACCAGCCGCGATCCGTGAAAGGTCCAACACATTGATGTCATCAAGGGCTCCTCCGCTGGATCGAAGGCTAGTCGACATGGAGCGAAACACTACGTTGGTCCACAGACCAACTGTTCTGAGATCCCTGCGCATCATCGCTCAAAGATGGATTTTCGATTCTTGATCAATATTCGTTTATCGATTAATATATTCGATTAATAACTAGGAACGTTGGTTTTCTACTTGCGAAAGGCAATAAGTAGATGTCACAGGTCAGGATGATCAACCCAAAAGCGCGCACTTGCTGATGGGTGTAATTTTATCTAGCGATGCAAAACAAGATAGAAACAACATTAAAATGCACACTCATCAGCGCGTTTGCAAACAACGCGAGGACATTTTCGGCATGTAGATAAGATAATGAAGAGTGAGCGAACGGTTGATGATAATTGAGTCGTGTAAAAGGCGCTATCGATAAAAATATTTCATTAACGCTAGGTTTTTAAAAATCGAGGAAAACCATTTTTTAGGAACTCACTTCGGTAGTTTTGCCATCTACTTCCTCAGTGACAGTGACTACAGTCTGAGCGACGCTAGCACCCGATCCGGACGGTATAACGCGTTCTGCCATGAGAAACCACTGTTGAAATTGAAATCAAAATCAGATCTTCCTGCGACCTTCGCCAGCTAACGCGACTAAATTGAACCGATGATTATTCCCTACGTCGGGACGGATTTAGACACGCTCGAACGTTTGCTACTCGTTTGGGAAAATACGCCCTATTCTAACAAACTACGTTCAAATTTTGATTGTGATTTTGCGTGCGGATATCGTTCAAGGCGTCTTTATTGTTCAAGGCGAGGCAAATCCAACCATGGCGAAGGAACGCTTCTAAAGCAAATCAGCTGATTTTTTCGCAGTGATTGTGGCAAGAATGGTCCTCAGACTGGGATCAATGTGGAGCATTTTTGGTCCAGCAAAGCCATACAAAAAGATAAAGCCCAATAAAGCTCTTGAAAAATGAAAAATTCTCAACTTTTATCAGGCATAAATAAATATCATCGGTGCAATCCGCGAACTAATACATTATCTGTATCAAGTCGATAAGAATATAAAAATGTCTACCGCTAAGCGTCAGTTGCTTATCACACTTCTTATCAGTTTCTGCTTTCTAATAGAAAACAACGGATTTATGCCTGCCCAATGTATGCTATGCAATGGTGTTATGAATTCAATTTTCTTTTAAAGCACTTTGAATAGAATGGATTATGTATTTTATCTGAGTCGAAATTTCCGAAGATGATGAACCATTAATTTTGGTGACGTCTGATGTACGGCTAAAGACAATGGATCTGGTAAGAGCTCTTTATTTACTAGGGCTGCTCATGATCAATAAGCATACGATGTGCTCAGCCTTCTAATCGTTCTATCTTTCGAGAACAATCGTGTTTTAGGTCAACAGTATAACAAGACATACGCCTGAATCATTAGTATTGTCTAGGAGGTGCTCACAGAGAATTCGAAAATCATAATATTTTTTCCCCATTTTTATTTGTAATATCCGAGGATTTTACAGAGTAAAATCATAATATTCAGATTTTACTTATGATAACTTACCTACACAATAATTTTTTTTTTGTTGGTATACAATACTTTATCCTCCTGGACCCTATGGCATCCTCAGGGTGACGTGGAGCCATAGGGTCCACTATCTTAATTGGGAGCTATCTTAATTTGTATTGATGTCCTCTTGGAAATCGTCTGGACTACACCTTCACCTACCATTAAAAATACTTGATAGAAAATACCGTCCAACTTGGCACGTTCATATACGAAGTAAACTGAATAACATGCCTAAATCCAAATTGAACCAACTCGACAATTCATCGCCAGCATAATTTAAAAAAAAAAAGAAAAAATACTAGTAGCTACTTGTCCAAGTTAACCAGATCCGACTAGTTAACTTGCTTAGAAATATCCAAGGAGGAAACAGTAGCATAGGACTCCCAATAGAAGCACAAATTAAATAAGAGATCCTGATGGGAATCAAACCCCGGATCGGCCTGTCGAAAATTCACAATGGGAAATTTGCATCGAACTTTTTTATTTTGTAAGTAGCTGATTGATGGCTCAAATGTCTGAAATAACTTTCGTAAAAATTATGATTATAGTGGCATTGTCAAGTATGAAAAATTGCTCGAACTGATTGCCTGGGGATAGGACAGCGATTTGGGTCTTTTTGTGGTGAGACTGGGAAAATAACGTCATTCTTCTGTTTTGCACTCCTTCTCAAATTCGCTTCTCTTCTCACTATGATTCCTCCGTGCATATTTTTTTTAGGATTTTGATTGGGCTTGGAAATAGTGTCCATTGGACTGTACATGATTATTGATGATCTTATTTATAATTGAAAATTATGCAAAGTCCCCATTATAGAGCCTACATCGTATATTTGCTCGATTCAGTGAATTTGATCTAATGAAGTGAATCTTGTTTCAGAAAAGACCTCTTCCTCTACCACCATCTTCGAATTCTGGCTCAAGTGTGAGTGAACGGCGGCTTTGGGTCGGTAATTTGGACCGGAGAGTTACAGAGTGAGTTGCTAAAATTAGAGTACCCTAATTCCTCCTGATTGTCCAAGTGTGACGAGGGTTTTACACTATCCAGTGTCCCTCGAGCACTTTCATCCTCCTTGGATGTGAACGGCTAGCCATGACTTTTTAACTTTCAATACACTAAGATTGCAAGGTACACTGGAGGGAATCCTTGTCTTATTTATACTTTCCTCCTTTTAGGCATTCTCAGGATAGGGTAGGTATAGTAACAAAAAGTATCGCGTAGGCACCTTTCAAATAAAATGATAAATAATTGTTTAACCTACAAAAGATCAACGTTCCACGATTTCATACCTATTTCATAAACGAAAAGGTTCTGAGGAAGGGATAAATAATAGACCGGCGTCTTTCTGGGGAGCTCCTATTTTAATAATTGTTAGGAGGAAGAAACGCCTCTTCATAGGCCGGTTTAGTAACTGAATTATCTTGCCCACAACTGATAGTTATTGAGTAAGGCTAGTAAGAGCGCTAAAGCATTTCCATATACTTACTACAGATTAAACCATACATTCTAAAACAAAAATTAATTTTGCCCAATTTTCGGTGCTTTGAAGCAAAATATTTTATGGGAAGTTTTTGGCTTCGATATCAGTAGCCAAAAAGCTAGTTTCGTCTAGTTCTGTCTTCCCATAAAAAAGACCAACTGTTATGATCTTTTCATCTTCAAAATATGTCAGCTTTTAACCGAATAAAAGCTCCTCATAGAGGCCTGGAGGTACCACATATACCTGTACTATCCTAAATACCCACGAGGCAAAACTACTCGTTGGGAAATAAGAATTATTGAGAAACTTAGAGTGTCCTCACTCACTTAGAGTGTCTTCGTCAACCTGATTAACAATTTTCCTCATTTCTCCCTAACTCTCACCAGTTGCAACATGCGCTCTTTCTAACATCAACATGAACTAGTGAACATTAACTTGTCCAGTTGTGAAAATTCACTAATCTCTCTTCCCCTTTTTCTTCTACTGACGTTTTAATAAATATCATAATGGTTTCTTTGTTTCCTGCTGGCTTCAACTTGTGAAACTTCTACAAAAATACGGCGCAATCGACAATTTCAATTTGCTGTATCACAAGGCAGGCCCAGAAGCAGGTTTACCGCGTGGCTATGCCTTTGTTACGTACAAGGACCGCGAGTCGGCTCTCAAACTTCGTCAAGAACTCAACGGAAAACAACTGGGGCAGAAGACGTTGTCGATACAATGGGCTCATGATATGGATGCGGTAAGTACCTATTATAATAAGGAATATATTGAAACACTTGAGCTGAGTTCACAGTTCTTGGGCTAAACTGGAGTTGCAAGAAAGAGAAGGAAAGTACTAGAGACAATTTTCCCGGAAGAAGAAAGCTTAAACTTGGCTTCCAAATCCAGTTTGACTTATTTGTAGATAGAGACGACAAATCGAAAGTTGACAATTATACAATTTTATGTTACTGACTTCATTTCATAGATTAATACCGATTTTTTTTCAGGATAAAGATTGGATGAGAAAAGATGCATCAATTCCTGTTCTCCAAGTGGGTGCCAAGGAACCATCGAAACGTGATGCGACTCTCAGGTAAGTCTACTACCAAATTTAATTATAGAAAAACGAAATAATTCTATCCTCCTGCTCAGGAGAAGGTATGGCTACTGCAATAATGTTACTACAATTCGCAATAATGCGTTCAATTTGTTACAGCGTTTCTTCCAAGATTCGAGCGATAGAATCGAAACTGAAAATGATGTCAGAACTACCTCAGGAGGAATTCCACGTTTCGGCTAAACCCTCCTCGTCCAGCAGTCATCATTCTCTCGTCAAAACTGGCGGCCAAAGGGCCAACGATTCGTCCAAATTGGCTGGCAGAACATTCAAACAGCATTCAGCTCAACGATTCCGCCCTTACCATCATCATTGAGCTGTGTACATTTTTAGAAAAAATAATAAATCCTGTTTGAATGAGATATAAATGTGTTAGATGAAACATTTCATTTTTCTTGATCAGTGTATTTTTTATTTACTGTTCAACCTAATTAGCGCCATGCTTTTTTGCCTGAGGGTTTGGTGGGGGGTTAGGCACCCCCTGCCTCATTGCGACCTCCATGCTTAGGAGTAAGTGATATATATGTGTTTGAGAAAATATTTTGAACGTTTAGGTTTTAAGATCAACCAGCTTTTGTGTTCACTTATTGTGTTTGTAAAACTTATTTAAATTTTTTTCACTATACCTCATATCTAAAACACAACAAAGGGAGTTTTATTACTGCCTTCAAGATTGCATGACGTTTTTATAATTTGTGACCAATTAGTGAGTTCTCACTGTTGAATAAAATGGTTAATAAAATCGTTTACTCCCTCACCTTTAGAGTTCATTGAGAATTAATTTACATATCAGTACCCGGATATGAAATACTGTCAAAAATCAACAAAACTGGTGACAAATTTAAATGACAGTGGATAATCATTCAACTTCTGGGACTGACCTAACTAGGAAAAACCAGGGCTGCAAATCGTTATGATATGTCGAGGGGTGAAATGATTGGGCCTGCAAATATGTTTCTAGTTTTCGGACTGGTTTGGGAGTTGTTCGCTTCTCCTCACCGTTCTAGGAAACGAAAACAATATTTCTAATCACTTTATTAATCTATATTTACATTAAAAGCCAACACATGCAACGAAAGAGGTGGATATTATAATTCGTCCTTTTTGTAGTACAAATACTTTCCCCGCATCTCTTTTGGTAGAGATATTGTCCTGGGGCAAGGCACTTGACCTGGAATTTCGCAGATGCAATGCCGCTTGCACTCATATCCAAATAAAGCAGGATTCCTCTTGTAACCATCTGTGTCCTCTTTTATCAGTTGCTCCCTAAAAGTAAAGATGAAACGTAAAAAAGCTAAATACTCTACCGGTTATAATTAATATTATCACAATCAGTAAACTCACTCAGTTTTGCCAAGAACCCGGATTAAATGGTCCATTATTTCTTCCTTAGATTTGTCAAAAACGTCAATGAGCATCTGTTCCCCATTCTCTGCAAAGATCAACAGGTATTTTTAACCTCTTACTAGGGATACAATAAGGGTATAATCTTGTTAACAACTCACCCATGTAACATTTTATGAAAGGTGTTGGCGTCATATTCTTGAAGGTGATGACTTGAACATCAGGATTTTTATACTGAACTTGCGGCACATACCAGAAGGCGAAAGCTCTGTAAATGGAAGTTAGGTGATGACAAGGACATAATTTATATCATCGATGTATCTTAACATTAGATAACGAAACTTAGCAATATGCGTTTAGCGGTTTGTTCACTTTTCGAAATCCATAAAACTTTTATTTTTGGTGGTCACAGATTAGGGATGTACTGTTCTGCATGAGAAATCAATTAAGCATCATAAGGTTTCATTATAGTCGTGGGTTATAGGTGAAGTAGGCCACAGTTACCAAGTGCCTTTCTGTAATGGGGAAGACGCCTATTTTTTATTTCCGTTCCTAATGGCCTGAATTCTGCTATATGGTGTCAGCTGAAGACGGAATGACCAATTTTTCATGAAAATTGTGAGTTTCCGCGGAGAAAATCGCTGAGGAAAATGAGCGGTTTGAATAAACCTGGAGATGTAACTCCAACCGATTGACATAACTTCCTAGAGCGCTCTGTAGTCGGCTGAAAGACAGACAAGAACAACAAGACGGTCTTTAAGACTGGAGTCATGCTAAATCGAGTAAGTGACGCTAACTTCACGGCTACTTGTTATATTTTTTTAATCGTCGAGTTAGTACCGCCCAAAATGCCTCGTAAAGCAAATAAATTGCTGAGGGGGGTTTGGTAATCTCACAGCAACCTCAAATTATTGCTCCCAATGTTAGTTTATTCTCCGAAGATACAAGCGCTAGTGTCGATATTCACGTTCAACGGACTAGTTATGACGTAATAACTATTCATTTTTCGTTCAAAATCATCGGTTTTCCTTAGCGATTTTCTCCGCGGAAACTCACAATTTTCATGAAAAATTGGTCATTCCGTCTTCAGCTGACACCAAATAACAGAATTCAGGCCATTAGGAACGAAAATAAAAAATAGGCGTCTTCCCCATTCTCCCTGAACAGAGTAAAAAATCCTGCCAAATCCCCTGTTCCACGCTCCACAATTAATTATCAATTTTAATGGAACACAGTGATGTTTGCTCATTTTGTAATTAATATTAGATCTGGTTAGGTGTAAGAATGGTCCATAGATATCGTGACCAAATCTTGCCAGATTTTGTAAATAAATCGATATTCATTCATTCATTCACAAGCGTGAGTTTTTTCAAAAACAAAATTTTCAAATTCTGACTTTGGATGGACACAGCTTCACGGGGATTAAATAAATCTGACCACGCCAAGCAAAAAAAATTATAAGTTTGCTGCAATGCGTTTAGTATATTATGAAACACAATATTTAAACCAATAGAGCTCACAATCTAAAAAATTCCGCAGCCACAATTTTCCAAAAACGATATTGTCGATATATTTAGAATTTTTCAAGGAGAAAAATGGAAATTCGGCGATTTTTTTCAGCTGATGGCCTGATATTTACCAACGATTCAACGAGCGGCAGAGTTTCGAGAAACTGGTGAATTCTTGTGCTGACAATGCGGGGAAGAATTCTACTCTTTCCACACAGAACATTACTTATTGAATCAGCTAAAAAATTTCTGCCTTACCGAGCGCCTTCGTGGTGATCACCTTTCGTGTTGTAGTTGAACGAAAATATTTTCACTCTATCTTTCAAGTAAAGTTTACCCGCTTGAAGATATCTAAGTGTCCTCCTGATCGGAGCCGGCCCTTTCATAAACGGCATGGTTAACTTTTAGAATATCAACACGTCGATTTCAAATTTCTCAAATTTTCAACAAAGCGAGAAACAATTATATCATAGTCGGCGAAAAAGCTTGAACAGTGTCGAGAGTGAACATCTCAGTCGTAATCACACTATTGTGTGTTGTTGTTATCAGGTAGAGATGGCGCTGATTGAGAGAGTGTGTGTCAAGGTTAGCTATTATGGTTTGGCCGGAAAAGTGTTGACGGCGTACGGCGGACAGACATAATTTTTTTTATTGGATATTCCGATTCTACATGCCTTGAAACGTAAAACATCAAATTTCGAGGGGAGGTATAAAAAAATTTTTTCTACGGCGTATACAATGGTTAATTATTGAATAATAAACCAAAATTTAGGATCACTAAAGGTTCAAAAAATGTGCTAAATACCGAACAACTGATGTATGAAAAAAAAAGTAATTATAACGAAGAAACTAATTGTAGAAAAATTGCTATTATGATAGTTTTTTTTGTCTCTAGCCACTAAGTAATTAATAAAAACCGAGAATTAAAAATTTCTAAATGTCTTAAAATTATTCACGAGGATCTACGATGTCCAAAAAATTTAAATTCGACCGAAACGCTCGGTCACCGGAGGGAAATAAATCGTTACGTGCGCCTTCAGATGAAATAAAGCAGTACCCGCAATACACAGCTGCAATTGCGGGCGTTGCCTATGCCGATGACTAAGGCGTCGATCGGACGCTGGTCAGGATTTTCCGTTTGTACGGTATCGCTATCGATACTTCCTCAGTCTCAAATATAAAAAGAGCATAAAGAGAGCGGTATTTTCAAGAAATATTGAGGAATTATTCTTCTCAAGAGTTTCGATATTATTATGGTGAAGTTTGAACAGAGTAGAAAAATTGCTATTGTGATAGGTTTTTCTACCTCTAGCCACCAAATAATTAATAAAAAACGAGAATTACACATTTCTAAAAGTCTTAAAGTTATTCAAGAGGATCCACGTTGTCCCAAAAATGCGACCGAAACGCTCGGTCAGCGGAGGGAAATAAATCGTTACGTGCGCCTTCATACGAAATACAGCAGTACCCGCAATACATATCTGCAGTTGCGGGCGTTGCCTATGCCGATGATTAAGGCGTCGATCGGACGCCTGACAGGATTTTCCGCCTGTACGGTATCGCTATCGATAATTCCTCAGGCTCAAATATAAATCGAGCATTTTTACTCGGTATTTTCAAGAAATATTGAGGAATTCTTCTCAAGAGTTTCGATATTATTATGGTGAAGTTTGCACAGAGTTTAGCGACAGCCTTGCAATTTGGCCAACGGGCGACCTCAAAGCTTAGTAAGGGTTGTTACGAATTCGATATAATTATCACAATCATGTTCTATGATTGTTTGGTTCGTTTTCCAAGGCGAATTGACCGAGTCGGCAAAAATCACAAGAGACATTGGTTGCGGAAAATTTTACACTAATTCGAAATGGGTAACAATGAAAAGAAAAATTGAGGATCATCAAAGCTTCAAAAAATATGCTAAATACCGAACAACTGATCTATGAAAAAAAAAAGAAATTATAACGAAGAAACTAAATGTAGAAAAATTACAATTACATATTATGATAGGTTTTTTCTGCCTCTAGCCACCAAATAATTAATAAAAACCGACAATTAAAATTTCTAAAAGCCTTAAAAATATTCAAGAGGATCCACGTTGTCCAATAAATTAAATTCGACCGAAACGCTGGGTCATCGGAGGGAAATAAATCGTTGGTGCGCCTTCATACGAAATACAGCAGTACCCGCAATACACAGCTGCAGTTGCGGGCGTTGCCTATGCCGATGTTTAAGGAGTCGAGCGGACGCCGGATAGGATTTTCCGATTGTACGGTATCGCGATCGATACTTCCTCAGACTCAAATATAAATAGAGCATTTTTACTCGGTATTTTCAAGGAATATTGCGGAATTATTCTTCTCAAGAGTTTCGATATTATTATGGTGAAGTTTGAACAGAGTAGATAAATTGCTATTATGATAGGTTTTTGGTTTATTATCAATAATAAACCATTGTAATCGCCCAAGAAAAAAAATTTTCTACCCCCCCTTCAAAATTTGATGTTATACGTTTCAAAGCATGTAGAATCCGAATATCCAATAAAAAACGCTGCAAATGATTTTCAGTGGTTTATTATTATTTCGCTTCAATATTGATTTAAGAAGACTATCCATTTGTCATTTTATATATAGTTATACCCTCATGTCAAATTTCTAAAAATTCCCAAATTCGGCACAAAAGCTGCGATAACTCGAGAACCAATAAAGCTATCGACCCGGCGATGGTCTCATTCGATTCAGCGTCCAATTTGATACCACGTACACATTTTTCTGAAAAACCTTGGAAAATATGAATTTTCTCCCCCTCAAAACCCCCAAAAATACCCTCAAAATTGAGCTAGCAAGTTGGTTCAAGGATTGGGCCGTCGTAGGACCGAGATTGATTTTTGGTGAAAATTTCGAATTTTTAGCTTTTACAGTTTGGCCGGAAAACTGCTAACGGTGTACGGCGGACGGACAGAATTTTTTTTATTGGATATATTCGGATTCTACATGCCTTGAAACGTAAAACATCAAATTTTGAGGGGGGTTAGAAAATTTTTTTTCTTGGGCGATTACGATGGTTTATTATTAATAATTAACCAAAAGTAAAGGACATTGTTAGCTGAGTCAAATAATATAAAATTTATAGACATCTGATGTAAAAACGTCAATATCAATAATTTTTTCCCACTTTTTTCGACGGTGATTTTTTTTTTAACTTCATCAGTGAAGAACGTTAGAAATGAAAAAATAGTGTTTCGAAAATAAAATATCTGAATCTTTACGATTAAGTAGGTATTTTAAAAGTCAATTTTTAAATTATTGGAATTCTATCAGATTATTTTTGTTTTTTTTAATTTTAAGTATGGTTATAGATAAAAAAAATTTTATCGAGAAAAAATGATAATTAATTGTAAGTAATGAAATTCCGCTGCCAAAGGTTAGTGAAAAGCTATCTAACTCGGCTAGGTAGTAGTACTTAATTATTTGTGTATTGAAAGTGGGAATCTATAGGTATTTTTATAGTAGGTAGTACTTTAGTAGTAGGTGCTATAATTTGGTATGTAGTTGGTGGTGTTTGAATGTACTTTGTCTCATGAAGTATTGGGTTTTTCAACTGGAGCAAAGTTGTAGCAGAATTAGGTGGAACAACTTCATGTTTTCCAAGATTTGTAACTTGCACAGTGGATAACTCAAACAAAAAGTCGTCAATTCAGATGTTTGAATATACCAAAAGATAGGTAATTTAATTGTCCACATTTTCCCAATGTAATGTACCTATCCATTTTTCAACCGTTTTTGCGTTATTCAACAATAATAGTGGACTATACACGAAAAAATAACTTTTTTCAACTTTAAACGTTATTTTCATCTATTTAGTGCGAAAGAAACAAAGAATGAACCATATATTATTGATATACACATCATCAACTATCATTATGCTGAATTTGAGCAAAATCTATTTCAAAAAATTTTTCGTGAAAAATCCAAGGGGGACCCCTGCGATTTTTTTCAACCGAACAGTTAACGATTTTTTACTCCTCTCTCAATACAGATAAAAATCTGAAATTTTCAGGAAAGTTGTGTCTTACCAAGATGTATTTTTGTGATTTTTTTTATTTCTCGGAAAAATCTGCAAGTGGTCCAAAAAAATCGGTTTTTGAAAGCTCGAAAATCGACCTTGAACCGTGCTTTTCGGGGTCAAAATTCATGTGAATCGATTGTTTTATTATGCAGGAGTCTTCATTTGAACGCCTTACATACGTACATAGCAAAAAATTTGGCGAAAAAAATTTAAACAGAGCCAGAGAAATTATTTTCCGTAAATCGAGTTTTTCACCGGCTCCGCTGGCATCGCGGTAAGGGTGAAATATTAAATTTTCGTTTTAAAGCGATTTTGAAAGCTATTCTTATAGGAAATTTAACGCTGAATCCGAATATGACGTCAAAACGGCGGAAATTTCACGACAACTATCAGTTTTTCCAGTTTAATACTACGCCAGTCCTACGTTTTTCAACTTTGAAATTCCGTTGCAAATACTTACAGTACTGTTCAAATTTGATTAATTAATGATTCCTACAGGAAATTAGACGTAGAATTCGAATTTAAAGTGAAAACAAACAAAATCGAACGATTATTAATATTTTTCGAATTTTTTCCGATTTTCATACTTTTGAAGTTTCAACTTTGTGATTTTTTTTCGTCACGTTCCCGAAATGGGAACGATTAGGTGCTGTGGAAGAAAATGAAGGAAATTTAACGTAGAATCGAATAAAAATAAGAAAATGGCTAGCGTATTGATAGCTCTCGAGATATATTCCACTTAATGTCAAAAAACGTGTTTTGACTTTTCTTCAAACGTTAATCGCTCCGCGGTGACATAAATAAAAATATAGTTAAATATATACCAAATTGTAGGATTTTGATAGCTCTTTCTCGCCTCTGAGTAATAATTTTATAAATTATAATAAAATATTATGAAAAAATTAATTGTTTAAATTATCTGACCATGGCTGGGATCGAACAGAAACTTCAGCATTACTACAGGCGAAGACGCTTAGCAATGAACAAAATGACACGCTGACACTCTCACACACGAACTTCAAAATTTTTTTATCACTACCTACTATACCTACTTGAGGGATAGGGATTTCGCTCACTTCGTTCGGGCACCCCCCACCTACACTTCACTTATCTTTCCAGGCAGCGCTAGACGCTCGCTACTGACGCTCGTCTAGGAAAATAAAAATAATATACATTTTTTTGCCATCCCTTGCCTGCGCCCCCCCCCCCCTTCGCAAGCTTGCGCCCTAGGCCATGGCCTAGGTTGGCCTTATGGGTAATCCGGGCCTGGCTAGCGGATGAGCAAAATTAGCTCTTATTGAAATTTGAAAAACACACTGCATTCGAGACAAAGCGGTTCAAAATTTTTTCTTGTTTCGATTTTTTCAGGTTATAAAAGTCAATATTTTTCTAATTTTGAGGTCTTGAAATGTTCGTTATGGCGAGCAGATTACACTAGATTTTTTGTATATTGGGTCACACACAGTACGTCCACGTTATTAGCTTATTTCACTAGTGCATATTTTGTATTTGAACGCCTAAGGTCTTAAAAGGTTTGGGTAGGCGATTGAATGATGGCTGATTTTTATCAAGTGGGTCACATACAGTACTTCCGCATATTGGACTATATTTTGATTTTTATAGACTGCAGAAATGAATATATTTGAACGCTGGGAGACTTCAACTTTTCTATATGACAGCGGAACTTCGCTTGATTTTTATTATTGGGGTCACACGCAGTAATTCCTCGTAAAACGCATTTCAAGTTATTTTTATTCATGCTTTTGTCATTTTTTGGTCTCTTTACTCTAAATATGAGCAACTTCAACCCCGTTCAACACTTGTTTTGTTATGCTGTCGTCGATTTTTAGTGATTATGTACATATATGATCTATTCCCTCAGCCATTGCTGCGAGTTGGGCGGAAAACAGGACTGTAGCTATAAGTTTTTTCCAATTCCGTAATTGTGTGTGGCCCAATAGAAAGCTGCCGCTGTATTAATGTTGTGGAGCAATTATATCGCGTCGTAGGGGTAATCCAATTTTGTGGCGATATGTTCCATTGTTATTTTTCAAGTATTTCTGGTGGACATTGTTTCTTCTCTGTTACATTTCGAATCTTCTTTTATGTTGATGCATCGTTGTTTAAATGAACTTCCAACTTAGTAATGAGAAGTGTTGTTAGGCTGCGGTGATTTACATGGGGACTGCTGAGGGCTTTTTGTTTATGGTGAGGCGCGCAGATTTTTGGCAGCATCTTAGAATCTATTTTAATAACAGCAAGAAAAAGGTCACATTCTCTGTTCACTTATGGAAACAAATTTTTAATGCCAAAATAGTATTTTTATTTTTCCAAACTCGTAATACATTGAATTACATAAAGCATTAGTTTTCCAAGTATCTACGATCACAATCAGTTGATTTAAGCAATTGGTCCACGTCATCGACATGTTTAGAACAATATTCGGCGACGCTGTTGTAAATTAAACCACCGGGTGGAAAGAAATCCGAACAATCCGGAAGGAGAAAATAAGGTAGAAATTAGGAGGGGAAAATTGTACGAGATCGTAGGATATTGACCGACCGGCCCTTAATCGAGTCGTTCAGCTTCTAATCATAAAGCCTAACTTTAAGCATAATGTTAAGCATAGATTAAGTAAGGCACATCATCTGAACATAAGAGCTTAAAATTCAGTAAACAAAATATGCACAGTAATTGGCACTCGGAAATTCAAGGCACAGTAAGCAATAGTTTTCTCATACCTAGTTAATTTATAATAAAAATAATATTGAGCTTTTAAGTAGTTCGTACTGAAGAAAAAAAAATTACATAAATAAACAAATAATATCTAATTAGTTTATTGAATGAAATACGGCCGTCAACACGAATCACATTTGTTTCTAAGTAATTATCAAATCCCGTTTAGTAGTTGAAAATTCTTTTAAGTACCTACAGTATGTATTGATATGAATAAGTACTCATACTTAAGACAATGTATCATAGAAAAGTAGCATTTTTTATCACATTAATACACAAAATCTGTACTGAGGGATGTGAAAAAGACACACATTTTTGGACTCATGTCATCATCTCT